>VZTM01013886.1:125162-140817 GCA_013400555.1 Jacana jacana | reverse complement strand
GGGCGGGTGGGGTGGGGAGAAAGAAAGTTAAAAAAGGATGACTATATGAAAACCAAGTGATTCTATGATTCTGTGAAATATTAATACAACTGGCTTCCTTAGGAGTGTGAAGGTGACTTTGTGATGTTTCTCCCTAACAAATAACCAAAGGCATATTATGGCCTTGTACCTCAAAGGGTAAAAGTTTGACCAGACTCAGCTTGAGGCTAGGGGAGAACCCATGTTCTGTCAGCGTCCACCTCCGAGATGCCTTCAAAGTCATTTTTGCTTCTGCTTTTTCTGTTGCCTTCCCAGTGCCTTCTGTAAAGAGGCCTCTGCTCGTGGCACCCCAGTACCGGGATGGAGGGACCCATCTGGGCTTGCTAATAACCTGCTGACCCTTTGGTGCTGGAGTGAGAACCTGGCGTTGCTCTAGTTCAGCTCACTGCAGCATTTTGCACATGCTCAAGGTTTGAGGAATCACACAACAGGCCTAGTTTTGATTTTTTTCAAGGGATTGAGAGGCAATATGAAAAACAGCACATCAAGAAGCCTCTGTGGCCCGGGTTTCCTTCTCCGGCATCCCACGCTACGTATGTTTCATGCCCTCAATTCGGTTTCTGGGTCACTCTGGCACTTCTCCCAGCCCCAGCCTTGGCAACAAGGTACATGGAGGAGCTCAGCTTGGGGACTAGGTCCTGCTCTATCACCCCAACCTCTCCAGGTGCTCTCAACCCCAGAGAATCCTAGAGTTGCCAAGGTTGGAAAGGACCTTCCAGATCATCTAGTACCCAACACTGACAAAAAACATCACTAAACTGTATCCCTAAGTCCTACGTCTACTTGCCTTTTAAATACCTCCAGGAATGGTGACTCAACCACTTCCCTGGACAGCCCATTCCAATGCTTAATAACCCCTCCAGTGTATATTTTTTTCCTGATATCCAATCTGAACCTCTCCTGGCACAACTTGAGGTTATTTCCTCTCGTCCTATTGCTTTTGACTTGGGAGAAGAGACTGATCCTCACCTCTCTACACCCTCCTTTCAGGTAGTTGTAGAGAGTGATAAGGTTTCCCTTCAGCCTCCTTTTCTCCAACCTGAACAACCCCAGCTCCCTCAGCTTCTCCTCATAAGGCTTACTCTCCAGATTCCTCACCAGTTTTGTTGCCTTTCTCTGGACCCGCTCCAGCTCCTCAATGTCTTTCTTGTTGGGAGGCCAAAACTGGACTCAGCACTCGAGGTGGGACCTCACCAGTGCTGAGTACAGGGGCACAATCACTGCCCTAGTCCTCCTTACCACACTGTTCCTGGTGGCGGCCAGGATGCTGTTGGCCTTCTTGGCCACCTGGGCACACAAACTTAAACCCTGCAGGGCACAGTTTGACCAAAACTCAGCTGATGCATGGAGCACATCCACACAGCCTCACCTTGCTCCATCACCGCTTTCTGTGCAGCGTGGAAGTGCTTCCCAGGTGGGTCTGCAGGGCCAGGAGCCCAGCGCAACATCCCATCCCACTGCTGGGAATAGCAGAGTTCTTCATTTCACAGGACCTGAGATATCACCCAAATACCTTTTGCTGTTTGTTATTCTAGGGAGAGGGGCCTTTCTGCAGGAGATGGGATTGACTTCAGCATTATTGGCTCTACTGCAGCCAAGAGACAAACACTTTCTGTTATTCACCCCTCAAACTCCGGTCAATATTTACTGTATTGCCCTCAGTGCATTAGTGAAGGCGTTCACTCAGATCCGCTGCTTGCCAAAAAGCAAGTTAATTTAGCTTGCTGATACAACTCAAAGGGGTTTGAGCCATCTACACCCCTGACTATCGGTGTCCAGACAGACACTGCATCCATCCACGCATATATTAATGAAGACTTAAAAACAGACCATTGATTCCTCTAGACCTGAAATAACACATCTGATCCCAGGAAAGCAAAAGGCCCAGCAGGGACGACCTCAGCCAAGGGGATGCCACGCAGGTGGTTTTCCTAATGTACCTTCAAGTGGTGTTGGCTGGGTCCTATTGATCTTCTGGAGCCCGTGACTGGGGAGGGGGCACTGGAGATGCTCTGGCAGTGCCAGTGCTGCTGCCAGGGCTGGGGTTAGGTGCTGAGAAACGGCAGATCAATTATTCATCAGCTAAAAGGCAGACTTCTATTACAACAGATGTTTCTCCGAATGTTTGACACTGCCCATTAACTCACCCTTTAATTTTAATTGCTTAACTAATGGCTACGTTCAAGGTTAAATGAGTTTAAATCTTCATTCTTCTCTGTGATGTTTAATATAAAGATACTAGCCAAGCTAATGGGGAAAAGAGAGGGAGAAGGAACCAAACCAAGTATCATCTTTGACGGGATATAAACAAATCAACAGTTTGTGCACCTGCCCAGGGGTAGCTACAACACTCAGACCTGGTTTTCTCTAAAGCAGAGAAACGATGGAAGGATCCCTCGGGTTGAAGGTGGATGTGGGATGCAAAGTTGGGCTGGACCTGGGACTGCAGCTGGGAAGGAGCTGGTACGGGGTGAGCATCCTTCCAAAAGCCAAGACAGAGAGGAAGCACCTGCTCAGGGAGGAGAGAAGCATTTGTTTCAAACAGGGTGTTTAGGTGGCCTCCAAACTGAGAGCTCAACTTACCTGAGTAAATTGGGTTTGTAAGTCACTGCAGTGTTGGCCTGTGCTTCCTCCTATAAATATTTAGAACTCATAAGAAGAGTGGAGGTTTCTGGCCAAGCTCCTGAGGAAGAGGAGAGCTTCAGCTCCCTGCCTGGGGCAGCAGGGAGGGGTTTGTCTCTCAGAGGACACTACCCTGAAGAGGTGCTGGGCTGTGACTGCGTCCTTCTGGCTGATTTCTCCGCTTGTTTTGTGCCAGGCTCGACTACACAGCTGGTGCTCAGCATCTTAGCAGGATCACACACACATGAATTTCTGCAGCACGTGTAGCTATGGTCTTGCTTGCTACCAAGCCAGTAAATCCTTTTAGCTCTATGACATGGTAACCCTCAGGAATGAGCAATGTAGGTGCTGCTAGTGCCACCAAAAGAAGTCTCTCCCTGTCCCTTCACTCCTCCTCACCACAATGTCCCTACAGTAGTATCTACCTTCACCGCCAGAATCAGGACACTGAAGTAATACTGGAAGAAAATAAGGACACTCCCTGGAGAAGCCACATCACCAGGCAGGAAGCTTTTCCTTGGCTTGGGCAGGCTCAAAGACATCCTGCAGCGTTGCATCTGTTGACATAACTCAAGAATATGTTGGACCATTTTTCTAGCAGTGTCCAAGGATTTAGTTTGGATAGACCAGATCTGTCCCCCTGAAATATATTACCAGCAGGAGTAGGAATAACAGGAGAGGCAGGACCAGACCCTGCCCTCCCCAGACCAGGGAGTAGTGGCACCAGAGCACTCCCATCCCAGGAGAGGACTTGACACACACGGTCAAGGAAAACACGTATTTTTTCTGTCTCTTACCACACTAAGGACGTGAAGGAAGGAAAGAGGAAGCAGACAGAAAAATAAGCAGGTTTTTTTTTCTACACAGTGGAGCAAAGGAAGCATGTCTCCTTCCTTTCTGTTTTGCTTTCCTTCCTTTGGTCCCTCTTTCAAGACATGAAGGAGCAAAGATTAATGCATGTTATTCTCCAGGTTGTTCTCGCCCTTCAGGATACCTTGATCCAGATACTTACCTGTTTTGGGAACAATTTGGAGACTGAAAGGTGAGAGCAGGCCCCATGCTACGGCTACAGAAGGCCATGGTCTGACCTCAGCTTCGCTGTTGTAAATCTAGCTCAATTCAGCCGCTACAGCCAAATTAGGCTCTAACACGACGTTCCAACCAGGATTTTATAAAAACCTTTTGGTTACACCACTCGTTCCGATTCAGGAAACCTAGTCCCCACCTTTCGTCCTGGAAACATTCAAGGTCAGGATGGATGGGGCTCTGAGCAACCTGATCTGGTTGAAGGTGTCCCTGCTCATTGTTGGCCTAGATGACCTTTAAAGGTCCCTTCCAACCTAAACTATTTTAGATTTACCAAGGAGGTTGTAACTGGTTGCTGCACTGCCATCACGCCTCAGCCACCACCACAGCCATGACCTAGAACATGCCCAGGCCACGTTGACCATGTGGGAAGAGGGAAAAAAGCTAAAGAACATCAACCTATCCCCTCTTGCCACAACCAGTGTTACACCACGGTGTGAGAAACGGCTGTTAAGATCAGGACTGGCCATGATTAAACATCCCTCTGGGTCCCAGGGACAGTTTAGCATGAGAGAAGATGCTCCCTCTTTACTGCCAGAGTCTCTCCACCCCATAATGGTACCAAGGAGAGGCAGCTGAAAACCTGTCACCTTCCAATTTCACACACAGCAGAAGTGTTCCCAGGCCTTCATTCCCAGTGAGGCAATTACAGAGTGGAGCAGGCCTCTTTAGTTTAGTTTCTAAACTGAGAAGAAGTTCTTGGGTTTTTTTTTTAAGTTGTTGGGGTTGGTTTTGTTGGGTTTTTTTCCCCTAAGCAGGCTCACGAGGACATCCACTCATTTGATTTTTGGCTCCAGCTCAGCAGCCTTTGGTAGTGACAACCATCAATCCTGCCAGACAGCCGATGGCACAGACTGTGAGGAGTGGGCGAACTCCTTTTCCTTTTTTTTTGCTTTTTTCCCCTTTTTTTTTTGCAGCTCTGCTGCAATTTGTGTGGCTAGCTCAACACTAGCTAGCAGGCAGCCAGGTGCTCAGCATCTTCCTCCTCATCTTCCTCCCACCCAGAAAAGGTGTCTCTGCAGAGCAAGGTGCTGCCAAGACCACGGCTTGAACCCTGCCAGTCCCGCAAAGAGACCTCGGATCCCGGAGCTGTTAATCCTCCACATTTCTGTGTCACAAAGTTCACTGCTGAGATGTTTGGGGGTTTTTCCTGTCCACACACACACACACTCCCACCGAGTTCAGCCTGAGTGCTATAAAATTTAATTTTACGGATGGTTCAGGGCGGCCCAATTTTTGGCAGAAAAGGGGAAGGTTGCACCAAGCACCGGAAACATCGAGGTCCAGCTACCGGCTCACCCCTACCCTTTGGTGAATATCAGATTTCGGAGTGTAGAAGTGAGGGTTTAATTCTTTGTTCTTGAACTCATTCTTTCCATCCCGGGGGCCAGTGGAATGTAATCTCTCCAGATGCCAGCACCTCTTAGGAAATTGTAATATAGCAGCTATGCGCTGCAAGTGGCTTATTCATACGCACAGAAAAGAATAGTAATATCCTTGGGGGATGGTTTTGAAATGGTGCACGGTGACACAATCCCCGGGACAGGCGGGATTTACTTCAGCTGAGGATCCGTCCCCAAAACACGGTCGTTTCCAAGCGAAGAAGCAGAGCCGGCGTTTCATATTTTACTCTTGGTTTGTTTAAAGTCTTTTCTTGCTGTTTAAAACCACCAGTGCTTCCTTCCTGGGGAGGGAGGCAATGCTTTTAGGGTTACTGTAAATAATCAGAGCCAGAACAATTGGCTGAGTAAATTATCCTGTCTGCTGACACTAACAGACTCCACCGAGCTACCAGGAACTTGATCAGCCTTTTTGGTTTTTTTCTGTCTTGCTACTGTTATAATAAAATAGAGGTTTGCTGAAAGTCCCTTTTTGGAGCAAAAGCAAAAGAAACGCCTCGTAGAGAACAATTCCGAGGAGCGTTCTCAAAGCTCTCATTGACCGACTCTGAATTAAGAGGTCTGTGGAGAAGAAAAAAGCGTCCAGGAGAACAAGGGAGCCCGAAGAGCCAACTGACAGATTACCACATGACAAAGCTAAAAGGGAACTCCAAACCCTGCCAGCGCGGCTGCCCGCAGAGCCTGCCAAGAGCCAGATGCTGCCACGGGGATAATATCCTCCAGGGCTGAGGAACCAGGAGCTCCTCAGCCGACTGAGCTGAGGACAAGGGGATGGAGGGGCAGCCCTGCACCCCATGCCCATCACGTCCATAGGAAAAGGACTGCAGGGAGGCATAGGCAGCATCTTTGGAAATAAGATAAAATAAAAAGATAAAAGGAAAAAAACAAAGAAACAAAACCCCAGAGTATCTGCTTCTTACCCAGAAACTCCTCTGGGGAGTGTCTTTCCTCCTCATGCAAAGCAAACCGCAGCTCATGGCGAGGGGACGGTGAAGGGGTCAAGGCAGGGGAAGAAATGACACATCAGCAAAGGGATAACCAACGTGCTGTGCAGAATTAGGAACCGAACCGTACCCACCAGGAGCTCAGCGCTCACCCCCTCTCCAGGCAGACTTTCATTAGCAGCCAGCTCCCAGGGTTCTGCAGCGGGACTGTGCCGGGGAAAGCACAGACGCATCGGTGTTAACATTCCCCGGGACTGGAAGTGGCACAAACACAAAATATTTGTTTCCTTGCTACTGTGCAACATCTGTTCCCCATGACTTACTCCTTCCCGGCTCTCCCTCCCTCGAGGTTTCAAAGTACACGAGGAAGGAGGAGAGGCTCCCAGGTAGCCCACGCTTGGAAGTTGTGCAACACCAGGGACCGTTCAGCAGCCTTCACGTGGGCAAATGCCTGCACCGCTGCACTGGAGTTTGCCCCACCGGGGCCGAGCTCCGCAGGACGAGGCTGACAAACCAGATGCTTTCTCTAGAAAGCACATTGTGTTTTCTGCAGTTCTGGGAATTTAAAGCTAAAGAGCTGAGTCTCTACAGCCTGGAGAAGAGAAGGCTGAGGGGAGATCTTATCTATGTTTACAAGTACCTAAGTGGTGGGTTGAAGGAGGATGGAGCTGGACTCTTCTCAGGGGTTGCCAGCGATAGGACAAGGGGCAACGGGCACAAGCTGGAACACGAGGAGTTCCATTCAAATATAAGGAAAAACTTCTTTGGGGTGAGGGTGGCAGAGCCCTGGCAGAGGCTGCCTAGGGAGGGTGTGGAGTCCCCTTCTCTGGAGACCTTCAAGCCCCACCTGGATGCCATCCTGAGTGATGTGCTCTGGGCAGCCCTGCTTTAGCAGGGGAGTTGGTCTGGATGAGCTCTAGAGGTCCCTTCCAACTTTGACAACTCCCTGATTCCCCTCTGCATGTGAATATCTATGGGGCTGGCAAACCTGAAAGCTTCTACCCACAAGGCTGCAAATCCAATACTTCCCTCAGCAGATTGAAGGAGAAAAAAAAAATAAATTAAAAATGAAATCATCATGTTTTAAAATGATATTTTAAACCCCACCAAATGAGCCAGCTTTGGCTGCAGTGCTGACAGCCAGGGGTGCAGGGAGAGCTCTCACTACATCTATTTTTCTTCCTGCAGAGCCATGCAGTTGTAAAAACCAAAGGAGATTGTGCCAGGTCACGAAGCGGAGACGCTCTCCCAGGGAAACTCCCGGCACTGACATTTTAGCAACAAGGCTTTGAGATATGTCAGCTTGAGAGGAGAATGAAGAGGTCTGGATACCGTGACTGTGCGTGAGAAGATCATCCTGGGGGACAAACCCGGGTTGTGTAGTTACATCCCCCAATTCTTCCCTGTGCTCCACCAGCTGCACACAAGCCCCATCGCGGACCCTGAAGACCTGGCAAAAGGAGAGAAACATGCACAAAAAGGCACATTTTGAAAAAGGAGGTTTCCAAGATAAGTCTCCAACGTTTTCTTATTCGGAGAGCACTTGACATTTTTCCTTGGGTTTGAAATGAACAAAAGGAAAAGCCAGAACTTGTCATTTGAAGGTGAATAATAAAGGATTGCGGGAACCTGCCAATCTGCTACTGGAGGCACAGTGAAACACCGCAAGGCAGTCACTGTGCTCGTACCACACTTCAGAGGAGCGTTTAGCAACTCCTGGCATCTTTTGATGTTTGCAAATACTGTAGAACAAAGGGTTGCCTGATCTTTTAAATTCTAGTTTTACAAGCAGCAAGACCTAAAAAAACCAAACCAACAAAACCTAACAAAAAAACAACCCCCCAAAAAAACCCTGAGCCCAACAAAACAGGTGGCTTTTATTGTTGAAAGTCTCGGGTGACTTTTTAGCCTAATTTTAGAGAGGTAACAAGAGTTTCTGATTCTGCTGATGGTGGAGAGTTAAACTCGGAGTTCAGGAAGTACTGCAGTTTCTCTACCTCACTATAACCACGTGCTACCGGGAGCCAGAGCACCTTGGCCCCATCAGCACCAGCAACAAGAAGGAGCAGTGCTATTTCATCATCATTTTAGGGTGAGGCTGTGCCCAGAGCCCTGTGCTTTTGCCCCTGTTGTGTTCAAGTCTGCAGTCCCAGATTCCTCTCTCCCCAAATCTCTCTGTCTGTCCCTATCCATCTGGTGCAGAGCCTGGCTCTTATCTTTATTCATCTCTACTGACCCCATCCTTGCAGGACGGGATGGAGAACCACCTGCAAGCACTGCTTGTTGTTCCCGAGGCAACGAGGTGCTCGTCAAGGTCCAGAACAGCAAGTTCAAGTCCTAAAATGCTTTGAAAGACCTGAAGCTCTCTCTGCCTCCCTCCCAGGCAAGCTCTGCCACCTCTGGGTTATTGCACTGGATGGCATCACTGACTCCAGCTCCTTTCCTTCCTCAGCTTTGAAAAGGTCCTGATGCACCAACATCAGGGGCTTGAGATTGTACCACCCCTGGATACGTGGAGCTGAACAGAATTCAGTGCTCCTGTTTCAAGGCATTGAAAGTAGGACTGGCTGGCAGCCAAGCAGCTCAACAGAGCTCCCTCAGACCCGCTCCCCAGCTAGACTAAAACTCAACCCCAAGCTGAGGAGAAGTGCCAAGTGTAGGAGAAACACCAGGGGACAAAGTGCTGCCCAGAGCAGGAGACAGTGGTGAGCAGGCAGTAGTCCCACTTCCTTATTTCCTTCCATCAGCCTGGAGTTGAGCAGAGATGGGGTACCTGCAGCAGCAGGTGTCACAGACCAGGGGTCTCCTGGCAGTTCCCCAAGCAGCACCATACCCCTTCCCCTCCAGCAGTGAGTTATTCCTCCATACTCCCAAAAAACATCAGATGAAACACTTGGACCTTACAAGGCAGAACACAGGAAGAACCATCACCTTCACTGCTCCATTCACTCACCACAGGCTACAGTGTCCTACACTGGTCCAGCTCCAGACTAAAGGGTCTCACAATAAGGCCTAGTGTAGCCTGGCCCCTGGCTTCCCTTTCCTAGCGTGCTCAACACCTACCTTTAAATTTATTAAAATTAGTGTCGTTAGTAAGAAGCTAATGAGGTTATTTCTGAAGTCAGAACCAGAGATTCATTTTGAAGGCTACAAGAAAGGGAAGACAACTTTTTCCCCCCCCTAAAAATTTCAATTTCCCCTAAAAATTTAATTATAAAGAGGTCAAAATTCCACCCTTAGCTAAAGCCTAAGACAGGCCCCAGGAGAACACAGCCTACCTGTTGTCCAAGCAGAGGTGCCTCCCTAAGAGTTTCCTGAAGAACAAACATAGGCCCAAGGTCTTAACCATTGTACAGAAGGCACTTCTTGCATGCATTGACCCAAGAGCCCGTTTCTCATGTTGCCTACCTACAGACGTCCTGGGGCCTCCTGGATCTTTACTGGCTGTGAAATAAACACCCAGGTGGCTTTAGAGTAAGCTCCTTCGGCAGTTTGGCTGCTTTGCCCAAGACTCTGCATCCAGGTTGAGTGCACGAGTTAGGTCAGCTCACCGCATAAGCCCCTTTTTACAGCTCAGTCATCATGCTGCTAGTAAACCCTTCCTCCTTACTCACCTAGAAAGACAAAACCATCAAAGTATGTGATCTGGGTTAGAAATTAGGGGGAGGAAAAAAAGCTTTCCAGGCCACACCAACCCCATGCATTGCTACAGGCTTGGGGCAGTGTGGCTGGAGCTGCCTGGCGGGAAAGGACCTGGGGGTGCTGGTTGACAGACAGCTGAACATGAGCCAGCAGTGTGCCCAGGTGGCCAAGAAGGCCAAGGGCATCCTGGCTTGCATAAAGAATAGTGTGACCAGCAGAAGTAGGGAGGTGATTGTCCCCCTGTACTCAGCACTGGTGAGGTCACACCTTGAGTCTTGTGTCCAGTTCTGGGCACCTCAGCACAAGAGAGATCTGGAGGTGCTGGAGCGAGTACAGAGGAGGGCAACAAAACTGGTGAAAGGTCTGGAGAATAAATCTTATGAAGAGCAAATGAGGGAGCTGGGACTGTTTGGATGGAGGAAGAGGAGGCTGAGGGGAGACCTCATCACTCTGTACAGCTGCTGAAAAGGACATTGTAGAGAGGTTGGTGCTGGTCTCTTCTCACAGGGAAATAGCAATAGAATGAGAGAGAATGGCTTCAAGCTGCAGCAGGGTAGGGTTAGGCTGGACATTAGGATGGAAGGCTCTTTCCCAGAAAGAGTGGAAAGCCTGGAATGGGTTGCCCAGGGAGGTGGTGAAGTCACCATGCCTGAATGTGTTTCAGAGTCGATTAGATGTGGTGTTGAGGGATATGGTGTAGGGGAGAACTTTGTAGAGTGGGGCAGATGGTTGGACTCAATGATCCCAAGGGTCTTTTCCAACCTGAATGATTCTATGATTCTATGTGTAAGAATCTCTCTAAGGAAATTATTATAAGGAATCCAGCTTCTTCTGACAGGTAATTAGACATCAGAAGAGTTGAAATCCTAGTCACTGCAACTCCTCCTGGTCTGCCAAAACAAAGGTATTTTATCTAATTTACAAAGTATGAGAGAGAGAAGCTTCTGCTCCTTCAAATGTCATCAGCCCCTCCATAAAATAGAGGTGGCTTCTGGTATATAAGAAATGTCACAACCCATTCCTGGTCCTTGCTCAGCGCTCACTGCCATAACCTATTGCACAGGGGTGATGGATTTTGGAACACCAGATCTATTAGGCTTCCTGCCAGAAGCTCACGCATGTACAGGTTTTCAAAGCCCCTCACCAGGTAGTTACCTTTAATACTGGCTGGGGGTTGCTGCCAGGCCTGAGCTCGAGTCTTCCCGATGGGCTGGGAAGTCAGCACTGCTGATACAGTTCTTCATATTATCTGAGCGATCATCCTCCCTGTCCCCCCCAGCATCCCCATCCCAGAGCGAAACTCAAGTGATTCTCACACTTGAGGGCCAACCCCAAGGCAAATGAGTAGAATTCGTGATACTCCAGGCATCACCCTTTCTGCCGCCTCTCTTCTTCCACCCAGCCCAGCCCTGCATCGTGTATGTTCTGCAATATCCTGCTGGGCTGGAGCCACCTTACTGCCCCACAGGGGGCAATTCAGCCCCTTATTTCCCCCACTTTGGAGGCACTATATTTCACTTTTCTTTTTTTGTTTTGTTTTGTTTTGTTTTTTTTTAACACTTGTGGTTTCAAGTCCAGGCTCACTTAGGATGACCTTGGGAAGGAAGATGGTGCTGTCTCATTCCCATCTTGTGCCAGCCAGGAAGCCCAGCCGCTTGCCAAGCGCCGACCAGACACCGCAGACCATCACAAAGCGCAAGGGAGGCAGGTTCCTCCCTTCCCACCACCAAAGCCAAAACAGCCATTTGATAATTAACGACCCGGACAGAGCCAGACAAGTCACGACAAGGAAGGTGAAGATGGTCATGTCCCCCCCTCTCCCACCCCCTGCCACGACCTGCGCCCCACGGGGTGGCCGGGAGGAGGTTAGGGGCTGACCCCAGACCTGGCTCTCGCAGACGCAGCGGCAGATGTGCTGGGCTTCCCCACGGTCTCCCCCTTGCCTGGCAGATGCCGGCCTCTCTGGGAAAGCGCTAAATGGATTCTGCTGAATCACTGCAGCAGATGGTTCGTAACACCACCTGGATAGCACAGGGGGGGGGGGGAAAGAAAGAGCCAGATAAGGAAGGTTGGGGAACAGCAAGTACCCAGTGTGTGGGCTGAGCTATCCCCAGGGAGAAATAACCTGTGGCTAAGGTCATCACTTGAGCTTCTGTTTCCCCAAATTCTTCTCCTTCTTAAGGCTGGCAACATCCCTCTCCTGGCAATTCTGTCCTGAGGTCTACAATGTACAGAGCTTCAAAAGCCCTTGGGATGCTGGAACCCACCCTCCGCTGCTGGAAAACACTGGCAGCGCTGCCCGGCGCAGGCTGCTTTGGCTGAGCAGCACCAGCCTTCATCCCTGCCTGCACCAAACTCCTCTCACTGGGCCAGAGCACGTACAAGGTTGATGCATGTACGAGGCCCCAGAATACTAACAGGGGCTTTCTGGGTTGGTTTTGTTTTGGGTTTTTTTGTTGTTGTTTTTTAAAGCCAGGTTGGCAAGTGCTTTACTTTTCAGCGACAGATCATGCTGAAAGGGCAGAGGAGCCAGCTGTGTACAGAAGCGCGCAGCTGAAGGAGAGGGAACAACAAACAGGAAACAGGTAACAATAACCACCATGTTTGCTCACTCTCCTCCTGTTAAACAGCAAGGATTGGGTTTTTTTTTTCCCCCTTTTTCTCTTTTTTTTGGTTAATCCCAAGCTTGTCAGGAAGAACAGGGTGTGCTACGGCACACACACACACACACACATGAAGGGTGCACACCTGGAAGACTCAGCATCCTTCAGCAGTGGCTCATCCCCATGCCAGAGGAGCCAGAAACCAAGATCCCTGGGTCCGGCTGGCTGGTGGGAAAGACACCTCTCACCACCAAGTTGCTCAATCCGTAGCACTTCCAGCCAGATCCTCCCCAGCACAAAACATCAAGTCATTCGAGACAAACTGTTCTCCAGGCAGGTCGCTCGCAGCCCCGTTCACGATTCTTCTTCTTCTCCCTCCTCCTCCTCCTAGGACAAGGCATTTTCACACACCAACTGCACCGTGGGCTCAACTGCGCTTCGCTTGAACCCAGCTTTGTCCTACATAGGCTGTTTTTGCTGGGTCACACCTGCCATTGATTTCCTCAGATAACAGCTGCTGTTTCATGTTCTCCTCAGCAAAACAGCACAGAAAGAGACTCACCAGCAAGGAGAGCTCTGGGCTGGGGGGACCGTGATCTAACCCTGAGCACCAGCAGAAGCTGGATGGTGATGGTACCACCGACAAGCTGGGCAATCCAAAAATCCCTCTACCCCTCCATCCCAGGTACTTCTCACAGGGAACCTCCCTCTTTAACAGGCTTGGAAGCTTATTTCACCTGCAAGAATCTCATGTAAACAATGAGTATGGTCTGTCTGCACTCTGCTTCCCACAACAGCACCAGGGACCTCACCTGGTGGCATCTCCATGGGTTAGCATGAACTCTCCTCAGTAGTTGGGAGATTCTTGGTCCAAACCCACAACCCACCACTCAAACTGGGGAAAGAAGCCATTCCTCCATGGTCTCCAGCTGCACAGTGGCATTCGGTGACACATGGCCAGATGCAGCTGAGCATCCACAGCCACCCCTGTGCACACCCAGGCCAGACCACCTCCAGAAAGCACTTAACACTTCAAAACAAAAGCTAAAAATAAATAAAACCGTTTCACAACCCTCACCCCAAGGAGAACTGAACTATGCAAGGGTGACAGGAACCCAAGCTAGTAAGACTGGTAAGTCTTACATTGGTAAGACTGACCCTTGCCAACCTAAGGAGCCGGTGACATACTTCAATCCTGGGAGACAACGGCCCTTGCAGCCCTGGGGTTAGGGCAGCAGATGCTCCCGGGGGTCACCCCCTTTCCCATAGGGAAGGGCAGGATCGCTCCTGGCATTCCCATGAGCTGGCAGGCAGGGAGGGAATCCTGCCCAGAGGGATCCCGTGGTTTATTCGGTATGTACGCACCCCACATCCTTCCCCCTCCTCCCTTTCCAGTATCCGCTTAGTGGCCTGGTTTCCTCTCAAAGCTTTTTATATTTCACATTCCTAAGATTTAATTATGTTATCAGAACAACAGGCATCAGGATTTGGAGTGCCAGAATTCACATTAGCAATTGCTATCAACAAAGAAAATGGGCACAGCATGCCCATGCCAAAGTAGATGTGGGCTGCTCTCCTCAATCTACTCGCGGCTATTTATAGCCCATTTGCAAGCCATTCACCTCCCAGGTTCAGCCTCGAGTGCTTCCTTCTGCACACCCCACCCCTCGAAGAAAAGCCTTTTGTCTCCCCCTTCCCCAGGGCAGCACCCAGGTTTGCACACAGTTAGTTCAGTTGGGGTGGGGGACAGAGGGGAATAACACACCTTTGAATCTTCCTTCCAAACATCCCTACCAACAGAAAAGAGTGAAAACAGAGCAAATAAGCAGCTGCAGGGACACCCACTCCCCAATGGCAGAAATTAAAATCAAAAAGTAAATTCATACAGTTTCTCCCACTTCACCACACGGAAGCAGGAGCTCTGTGCATCTCCAGCAGCTTTCTGCCCTTCACGCAGACAGGGATGGAGGCAGGAGCTCCCAAAAGCAGGACGCACGCTTGGAAGCAAAAAAATGCCAGAAACACCTATTTTGAGCTGATTGCAAAGAAGCTGCTACGCGATAGCAGGAGAGAGGAGAGCGAGTGAGCCGTGCCTGTGCCCCCCCACCAGCACTAACTGTAATTTGCCCGTCCCTCAACCGGCACCATTTTGAGGTGGTCCGATTCTGCCAGGATCCTTCACCTCCAAATAACTAAGGACCACAAGATGCAGGGCACGTAGTATGGGTGCCAACCTACCCCCCAGCTATTTTCCTGCCCTGAGCAGCAGCTGGCACTGGCAGCTTGTGTCTTCTTTCTCCTAATCCCAGCTCCTGCTAAAGCCACCCCAAAGTTCTCAGGCAGACGTTAGTGGGAGCTGGGTCAGACATGGGAGAGATTCAACCCTTGAAGAACCCCTTCCCACCAAGTAGCCACCATTGCTTGGGTCAAGCCCCAATGGTGGGCACCGGTGGCCTTGGCGGGATGCTCCTCACAGGCTGCATCACTTCTGGATCCTCAGGCTTGTCACCTGGTACCCACAGCATTTGCCTGCAGCTGTAAAGCAGCATCCCTCGGGGCAGGGCTGGTCCAGAGCTCACTCAAGGCACTGGAGGGAGACTGGAGACCCTTCAAACCTCCCTGATGCTCCAGTTAAAACACAGAAGTAGTGCTGGTTTTGGTGGCACCCAGTAGGGAGATGCTCGGTCAGGCTCTGACTGGGATGGGGCAGCTCCCCACATGCCTAAAATTCCACCTGGCCCTGAAAACAGAAATCGTTAGAGTCTATAACGATGATTTTACAAAGAGCAGCACAGCCAGCTGCAAAATCCTACTAATAAAAACGATGTAAAAAACCAAATTAAATAAAAATAACAACACATCCAAACACTACACCCCTTCTGCTCGAGGAGGAGGAGGAGGCGGCTCAAGCTTACAACTCTAGCACGTTTTTATTTCGTGTGTGAATTTAGAAAGACAACAATCCTAGTCACGATTGTCACAGTGTACAGCACATACCAAATACAGTTGCAAACAGAACTCCACGCAAAGCTAAAGGGCTAACAGTAGCTTGGATCACTCTTCCTGCGATTGTCGTACCTAGGCTAACAGCATCAGGCTAACACTGAAGGAAAAATAGCTCACTATAAAACAGTGATAGAACGTCTTTATAAAATATATTCCATTCCAATAGCTTTTCTACATCCTGTATACTATAAAACTCTCCCACAAAAATTAGTGTCTTTAAATATACATATTTAATCTGAACTGCACCAAGATTAAAAACAATTAAAAATATCAATGATTTTTTTTTTCTTTCTTCTTCCTGTTTTTTTTTTTT
>VZTM01013886.1:81173-116775 GCA_013400555.1 Jacana jacana | reverse complement strand
GTGCGCGCTGCCGGCTGCGCCCTCCCCCTCTCTCCTCCTCCTCCCCTTCCTCCTCCTCCTCCTCCCTCTTCCCCTCCCGGCCGCTGCATTGCCAAGCGCCGCCGTCCCGCTCCCAACTCCGCTGCGCCGCCGCGGAGAGAGCGCGCAACGCTTCCTCCCCTCACCCCGGCCCCACTGCAACCCGACGTGTCCGGGGAGGGTGGGCCGCCCGGCCCGGCGGAGAGCGGAGCTGCCTCCGCCCCCGCGGAAGGCATAGGGATGGAAGGGAAGTGGGGGGTGGAAAGAAGCGCGGGACTTGCGCGGCGCCTGCCCCGCGACGGGGATGGGGCCAGCGGCGAGACGCTCCGCCGGATTTATCTTTTCCTTGCGCGTCGGCTAATAAATACCAGATGCCTACGGATTTTATTTTATTTGGTTTTTTTTTTTGTTTGATTGTTGGTTGGTTTTTTTTTTTCAAGATGACCTTTTCGAGAGTTGATTTGAATTTAAAATTTTAATTAGCTGTAAAACCAGCCGAAGTCCGCGCCTTCCGCGGGGAAGCGCGGGGCCGGAGCCTGACCTCCCTTCCCAGCGCAGCCCCCGGGCTGCTCCCACCTCTCCCCCTTTTTTGCCCTTGAGGGGGGGGGGTGGGAATCGCAGCCCTGGGAGGGGAGGCGGAGATGGCCGCAGGCGGGGAGGGCTGGGTGGAGGCTCCGGATCCAGGTTGATGGTTGAGGGTTTTGCTGCCCTTGTAAAGAAAACAAATCAAAACCAAATAAAAAAGATAGCAAAAAGCTGAGTTTGGGAGTGCTGCGGGGTGTGGGGGGGTGAAGGGGGGAGCAGGGCGCTGGGGTCACCTCTAAGTCCCCCTGCGTGGGTGCAGTCGGGGTCTCCAGCCCATGTTTGCTCTTCCTTCCCTTGGGTTGCCTTCTCTAAACGGTAAAGCCCGCAGGAGAGCAACTTTTATTTATTTGTTTTTAAAATGTTTGTCTTCCCCGATGCAGACTAACAGCATTAGCACCTTAAAACCTCAGTTCTGTTGGTTACCAATTTAATCCCGTTCTTCAGTTATTTTCTCTTCAGGCTCTCTGTCACAGAGCTTGGGCTCTACGTTGCCAACACCACTTTTCTCCCACAGACCTCAACTATCCAACTCTATTGGCAGCTACTGCCAGGATATTTGAGTGCTTTCTGAGTGTTAAACGATCAGATCATCCCAAAGCTCTTCTGAGGTATTTGGTAATACTGTCATCCATACCCTTCAGATTGGGAAACTGCAGCCCAGATGACGGAGGTACTCAGCTCCAGGTCCTGGGGTTAAATCTGTCCCTGTTCAGTAAAGCCAAGGGCTTTATTTATTTCTCCACGGTGGCAGACGTGGTCGGGGAACGGGTGCTCTCTGTCCTTTTAAAGGCAGTATTGTCCCACAGTCACAGTCTGATGGTATAAACTCTACCAAAAGGGGAGTAATTTCTTCCCTAAAGCGCGAGGGCAGTTTCCATTGAGTTACTCCATGGATTTGTTGGCTTGTAGAGTTCCACTGTCTTTGCCCACTGGAAATGTTAGGCTGTCTCTTGTAATCATACACATTATGCTTCTTGGCAGAAATCTCTTATTTTGTGTAACACATTGTTCATTTTTCCCTCTCCCCATTAATAACACAGGGACAAAATAAATAAGATTAAAAAAAAAAAAAAAACCAAAACAACAAAACCAGGTTTTTTAGTTCCTGTTTGGGTGCTGCAAGCTGGGGGTAATTGTCTGCAAATCTAGCAGTGTCTTCTTTTCAGTAAACCAATTACGATTTCACATCAGGTTCATGGTCGTTACCGAGTTTGAAATGTCAGAAAACACCAAGAGCCTTCCCATTTCCTCCAGGTATCCCTTTTGCCCGTTGCTGGTCTGCCTTTTCGGGGCTCAGAAATACCCTCCTCACCCTCACACCAAGGCTGGGGTAGGTACAATGCAGGTGTTGTACTGATTTAACTGCGGCCGTATAAAATACTGGTAGTACAACTCTCTAATGTAAACAAGCCCGAAGTCATTACTGGAGGCAAGGCAACAGGAAGAACTGCCCCAGAAACTTTATTCTGAGCTTCTCCAGCCTTCCCAAAAGCCCCCGGGGAACACACGACGTGGTCAGTGCTTTCGCCTCTCCGGCCCCGAGCCCTTTGGTGGCCAAAGGTTCCCCTGCCATGAAGCCGAGAGAGAAGAGGCTCCATTTTCAGTCTTTCCCCGAGGGAAGGGAGCCAGGCAGCAGCTGCTGGGCTGGGAGGAACCTCTCTGACCAACCAGTATCCCAGCTCAGGGGAGATCGCCGCCACCGTCACGACGCCCAACGTGAGGAGGGTAGAACATGAACGGGGACCGATGGAAGATGTCAGGAGCCACCACGTCAGGCCTTCCCGGTGCAGCCGCTTGCGTTCCTAGGTCCTAAGCTAAATTGCTGCTGGGTGACCAGCAAACCTTTTGCTGCTTTTGGGAGCCTTCTGGAGTCAAACAGAAAGCTCAGGTTTAGGGCAGAGAGAGTAAAAATCAGTGGTGCTGGCTGGGCTCTCACTTGCCAAGCAAGGCTAGCCCTGCTCTTGGTTGTTTATGCTGCCTGGACACCAGCCAAAGCCCACAGAAATTAGTAGAAAAACCAACTGGATCAGGTCCATAGAGCCCGAGGACTCGCTTCCATTCTTACCCCTTTGATCCCACAAGAGTCTATATTTACTGAGTGGGGCCTCTCTAGCCCTCTTTGTTGGCCAAGTGCAGAAGTGGTAGCAACTGGTTTTTCGTGCAATTTAATCGTTTTCTCTCTCACCGCATTGGGCAGAAGCCTCTTTGTGTTTGCTTCTACATGGTTTCTGTGCTTTTATGTTTTGAGTTGTTTTTTATTCCTTAATTTTTTTTTCCTTAATTTTTTTTGTAGGGCATCTTCTCTGCAGCAGTCCAGTTGCATTTTAGAGGGAGAGCCAGGGCCTGGGATTGTTTGGTACTTGCAGGGATTGCAGATGTTTTTCAGTGCGTTGGTCGTAGTGGGTTTTATTTGTGGAACTTCTTCCCAACTTTTCCAAAGGTTGATTTATCCCATGCAGACAGCAGCGAGCTTTAGAAGGACCGAATGCTTCATTCCCTCCTCTGAAACAGGGAGGAATTTAACCCCAAAGGATGCGGGTGTTGAGAGAAGGAGCTGCCATTGGTGTCTCCCCAGTTTGCAGGCTACTCCAGCAGTCAAGTGCAAGGGCAGCAACTGGGGGGGTTCTCCATTCGCAGTCAGTCAGGCCATCAAAACCGGTATGACCTTCCCAAGGCTTTTTTTTCCTAGCACGTCAGCTAAGACTCGAGGAAGCATTAACTTGCACTGTTGCCATCCCAGACATTAATCAGAGCATATATCGCAGACGGTCTCCCGAGCGGTGTGCTTATGTGAGTCGTATTTGGTTTATGGCTGTCCTGCTGATTTCCCCCTGATAATGAGACCCTGTGCGTGCTCTGGAGTGTTTCTGAGTCTATATTGTTGGCATCTAGGGCCTTACATCTCCGTCATGGACTCATCCTCCCAAACGGAGAGCCTCGTAGCACGAAGCTGCGTATATAAATCGCAGGCTAACTGGCTGCGTTGGCTATAACACGCCTGTCAATGAGGATACGCCAACCCGGCAACGTGCAGCGAGGACTCTGCAGAGGTGGCAGCAGCGCAGGTCACGTTCAGCTCCGCAGCAAGAGTTGACAACGTCCTCCCAGTCTGAAGCAGCCAGGCATTTAATCTCACACCTGTACCTCAGCTCCCGTCGCAGCGGCGGGCAAACGCCCTCCCCTGGGTTATTCATCTTCCACAGCTTCCCTCAGCTCGCCCGACCCACGACTTCTGCTCGGCTTTGTTACAATCTGCCATGTCCTGGATTTCTTAGAAATGGTAAATGAAGGTACTTTTTCAGCTTTTTAACAATCCTTTGGTTTTTTTTGTGGGGTTTTGGGGTGTTTTTTTTTCCCTGTAAAGGGCGCACACGTCTTGGTTGGCAGGGGTGAAGGAAATCTGCGTGGCATCGCTCAGGCATGCTTTCCTCTTTTGCCTCTATTTATTTCCCACCCTAGCAGCCATCTTTTCTTGTTGCTTGGGTTTCCTTTGGCACCTTCAGAATATAACATGCCTTTACTTTAAAAAGTCTGATACAATTAAGCAAGTTATTTCCTTTCTAATATTTGTTTCATTTATTTATCTATCCTTTCCCAGGAAGGAAACCCGGGAACCTCTGTTATAAATTAACAGCTGCATAGAAGTTTGTAGCAGGATATATAGAGAATGACAATGAAAGGCCATAAATAACAGTGGACAGTAAGAGACAAAATTGGTGTCTGCTTTGGGACCAGGCATAAGATTTATGAGGCCCAGACAAAGGTCTTTAAATCAGAAGCTGATGTATTCTCAGATAAGCTGAGCAGCACTGGCGAGGTCCAGTGTAGAGTTACTAATTTCTTATTAAAGGAGAGGTTCTTAATTGGCGTTGCTCTATTTGTAAGCAAATAATACACCACATTAACAATGCACTTTATTTTAGTAACTCCCAGAAGAAAAGAGGGCTAAATGCTGCAGAAGTGTTTTGCTAGATTAGGACTGGGAAATCTCACAATGGAAATCCTTGCTAAGCAAAAAATACAACCTAGAATAAAGGGCTTGGTACTAGCCATGTCATGGTGCCAGTTTAGCAGCAGTTCCTCAGAAAGTGTTTTATCCCAGGATAAATCAATTCTACCTCCAAATATTACCCTGAGCTTTGCAGGGCAGAGAGCTGGTGTCCCTACCCTGCTGTCTGCACAAGGTCTCTTGGCAGGATCCCCTCTTGAGACCTGTGGTGTTGGCCAAACATGTTCTAGGAGCAAGTATTGTGATCCTCGTTAGGTAAAATCTGCAGTCTCAGGGCATAAAGGCCTCTATATGTTTTCCCATGTGTTCAGCGTATCGTTTCAGTCTTTTCCTGGTCTTTGCTTTTCCAGGGGGTTTCCCAATCAGCCCAGTATGAGCAAATGTAAACAAGCGTAAGCATCCTGGCTGTGAGTTAAAAAAATAAAATCCCAAACATCCCACTTTTCTGCATTCCCCATACTAAGACCTTCACGTGCTGCACAGGTCACACCATCATTGCTACAACCTCTTTGTCATTGGCCTTAAGTGATACCCACCTCTGCCCTCTCGAACCCATCCAGGTAGCTACAGCAATCATGGCATCACCACAGAATGGTTAGAGTTGGAAGGGACCTTAAAGATCATCAAGTTCCAACCCCCCTGCCCTGGGCAGGGACACCTCCCACCAGACCAGGTTACTCAAAGCCCCATCCAGCCTGGCCCTGAACACCTCCAGGGATGGGGCAGCCACAGCTCCCCTGGGCAACCTGTTCCAGTGTCTCAGCACCCAATCACCTCTGCTATGCCTTTATCTTTTTTTTAAGGTAGTGAATTAAAACCAAGCTCCTTGTTCCCACCTTCAAGCCCCTCTGTAATCTGGAGCACTCACAGTGGCATCGTCATCTAGCCCCCCTCCCGAGTATTCTTTCCCCCCTCTCACCTCTGTATCCTTTCTGTGCTGTTCTTTGGGAATAGAACTGACTCAAGGAACCACACTTTTTCCATTACAAAACACTATTTTTGTCTCCAGATACATAAACCACCAATTTTTAAACATATTACGTCCCTTCAGCATGGGTGTCTGTCCTCTTCACCATGCTTCAACCCTTCCTTGGTGTCGTTGTCCTCACTCTAGTCAGAGGAGCTGGGATGAGGATTTTGGGAGAGGTGGCACTGGATATAGGAGGGATTTTGAGGTGAGTCTGGCAGCTCTGTGGCAGAGAAAAGCTGAGCTCGGTGCGCTCCCAGCCTCTGCTTGACTCCTTTGTGAGCCTGGATGCCAACCCTGTGCCTCTCAGAGCAGTCCAACCCCCAGGGATGGAGAGAGAAACGAGAGGTTGAGGATGGGGAGAGCCAGACAGACCATTTTTCTAGTCCAAAAGAGAGTAGCCTTCACACCGGTCGCTCCGCTTCCCTCTGACCTATTCCAGGTGGAGGGGAAGTCCAGAGAATGTCACATAAGAAATGCAAATAAAAATATCTTCCTAGACTTCCTTCTCTTACGTACTGTCTGCCAAAGCCTCCCCTCCCCTCCTTTACTCTTTTGCCTATGGATGTGTTTTATGCTTTTATCTTGCTCTTCTGGTAAAAGAAGAAGTACTTGCTGCGGGTTTACATAACTCGCCTTTTACTGCTCTGGAAATGAATGGGGCACTTTGGTCTCAGTGTAAGTCCTGTTTTAATGAATCACTGAAATACGTGAATAACATTAAGCTGGGATGCTTAGAGCCGGTTGCACGGCTGGGTCCGTGGGGAGATGAGCACTTAGCACCACCGTGAAGGTGTCATAAGGGGGAAGGGACTCCCTGGAACCTGAACTTATCTGCAGGTAGACCTCTCCACCTGTGGAAGAGGATTGGTTTCAGAGCTGGTGCTTGTACACCAAACGTTTCACTCCTGCATTACGGCTTCATCCTGCAACAAAGCGACAGGCTTCAGGACATCAGGGTGTTTTGAGGTCCAGGGTATTATGTGACCAAGTTCCTTCTGCAACACGGCCAAGAGCCTGAGCTCCACCTGGACCCGTGGAGGAGAAGGTTTGTAGTAGTTTGCCCCTGGAAAATGAAATACAGGAGGGTGTCATACGGTGGCATGTCAAGAAACATGTAAAATCGTGTGAAAAAGCACCAGCTCATTACGTGCTCCTGATGCTTTTGCAAAGTGTCAGTCTTGTCTGGCAAACCTGGGGACACTTATTAAAGAGTATTTGGAAAAAAAAAGGGCTTCCAAAAGATGCTAGTTTCTTTTGGGTAATCACCTGCCAGGGACTTGTGGGTGTCACCAGTGGGATGTCACCTCTTCAAAGCAGGATGGGGTGAAGACCACTCTCACGGAAGCATAACACTGAATGGACCAGGAGAGCTGCAGAGGTAGCAGTGGGCCAAAGCCCTATGGGTTTTACACCTCCCTTAGTTTGGCTGACCTTCAAGAGCCAGACTTGAAGATATGCCTAGATGGTCTATTGGGCCAGGGTGACTGTAGGACCTTGGTTTGTGTAGCCAGCAGCGTACTCAAGGTGATGTGCTGCTTCTCATGTCTGCCTTTAATTCCATAGTCCAAAAGGCTAAGTACTTCTTTTCAGCTGAGTGAAGCAAAGGTAGCCTCCAGCTCAAGCCCAGAACAACATTCAAACTACACCTTTTTAAATGGGATACTCTCAGGCTCTGTGCCGTGTCTTGGGGATGAATATGGGGCAGGATTTGTGAATACACACATTTAGACCAGACTTGTAAGAAGTCAGGGAAAGAAAAGGAAAGCAGAGGTCCTTTTAAGATCAGTTTTGGTGAAAAACCTCTGTCTGGAGCAGGTTTCCAGTACTTAAAGGAGGCCTACAGGAAAGATGGGGAGGGACTCTGTCAGGCAGAGAAGCGATAGGACAAGGTAACAGTTTTAAACCAAAAGAGAGGAGATTAGGATTAGATATTAGGAAGAAATTCTTTCCTGTGAGGGTGGTGAGATGCTGGCCCGGGTTGCTCAAGGAAGTTGTGGCTGCCCCATCCCTGGAGGGGTTCAAGGCCAGGCTGGATGGGGCTTTGAGCAACCTGGTCTGGGGGGAGGTGTCCCTGCCCAGGGCAGGGGGGTTGGAACTGGATGATTTTTAAGGTCCCTTCCAACTTGAACCATTCTATGATTCTATAATTTGATGCAGAATCAATACTGAGAAGACCAGCTCTGATGCAGAAACTGAAATCCAAACGATCTCTCTCTCCTAACTAGGAGCTCAAATGGCTGGTTTAACTCATGTGTGCAGGTGAGGTAGGCACCCATAGAGAGATTTTTACAGAGGAGAGATTGGAAAGAAAGAAACTGGAAGTTAAATGGTGTTTGAAGTGATAGGGAGCTCTGGGGAAATAGGCAAAACCTGAAGAGCCGCAAAAGGATTCAAATCTTGACGTTCTCTAGGGAGGCTGAAAAAAGTCCATTTCATGAAATCAGGTGGGTAAAAGCTACATCCCACAATCCTTCACTCATGCAAGGAATCCTGTGACTTAAATACTTGTGTAAAAGTATTTCTGCAGGTAAAGGATTTGTTGAACGGCACACAAAGCCCAGGTTAAGGTTGGTGTTTTCACAGAGACCCCAGCCTTCCCTCTGCCACCCTGGGCAGCAAAAGGCAGCTGTGGGTCACGTTTCGCAGGACTCACCAAAAAAATACCCAACCAAACAAATAAATAAACAACCCACCACCACCACCTTTTGCTTAAGTGGACGATAGGGTAGTGAGGTGGATTGTGAACTGGCTGAAGGAGAGAAGCCAGAGAGTGGTGGTCAATGGGACAGAATCTACTTGGAGGCCTCTATCTAGTGGAGTCCCTCAGGGATCAGTCCTGGGACCGGTACTGTTCAATATATTCATCAATGACTTGGATGAGGGAATAGAGTGTGCTATCAGCAAGTTTGCTGGTGACACCAAACTGGGAGGAGTGACTGANCAAGATGATGAAGGGAGTGGAGCATCTCCCATACGAGGAAAGGCTGAGGAAGCTGGGTCTCTTTAGCTTGGAGAAGAGGAGACTAAGGTGTTTTACATTTATAAATATGTAAAGGGTATATAAGGGTAAATATGTAAAGGGTATATAAAAATGTTCAGGAGGATGGAGCCAGGCTCTTCTCAGCAACATCCAATGATAGGACAAGGGGTAATGGATGCAAGCTGAAACAGAGGAGATTCCAGTTAAATATGAGGAAAAATTTCTTCACAGTGAGGGTGAGGGAACACTGGAAGGGGCTGCCCAGGGAGGTTGTGGAGTCTCCTTCTCTGGAGACATTCAAAACTCGCCTGGACGTGTTCCTATGTGACCTGCTCTAGGTGTTCCTGCTCTGGCAGGGGGATTGGACTAGATGAACTTTCAAGGTCCATTCCAATCCCTGAGATTCTGTGATTCTGTGAAGTGCGTGGGAGGCTCGGGGTGGTGGGGGGGCTGAGAGGAAGGTGAGTGGGTGAGCTGGGGGGCAGAGTCGATGGTTACGGTTCAGACCCTCAGCTGGAGAACGCCGCTGCCGGCACAAACTCACCCACGTCGTTCTGGCGCGAGGCCCAGGTCAACACGGGGCTGTTTTTTCCCTTTCATGCTCGACTCTGTTGCACTGGCACAATGTGAGATTTTGAATTTTATACCCAGAAGGAAAAATGAATGCAATTTTAAAATTTTTTTTTTTTAAATTCTTTTCCTTTGTCTCTTCTGTACTTGTCTTTGCCGGCAGCAATGGTACGAAGCCAGGTCAGCAAATATTTTAGGCTGGTGACAGGTTTTTGTGCAAAGGGCACAAGGGGTTGGCTGCAAGTGACCAGGGCACATGTAATAGTCACAGAGAGAAGAGAAATCCCAGGACGTGTGGCCCCTGCCTTTAATTCTCTACTGTGGGTCCTTCAGCTGCCAGCTGCCGCCTCCAGCTGATGCAGAAAGAGGGGAGAGAGCAACAAGCAGAGCAGGAGAAGGGAGGTTTTTAGGTGCTTAAAGCCCAACAGACAAATGAGATAAAAAGTCCCATCCCTGCTCATGGCACCAATGACTCTGGGAACCAAGCTGCAAATCTTGGACTCATCCAGGTGCTCCTGGATGGAGTTGAGTGACTCTGGCCACGCGTGACTCTTCCCACATCTTCAGCGCAGCCAGTGGAGTGACCCTCACATGTACCAGCCCAGCAGCACCAGGGAGGGCTCCACTCTGTCTACATAATCCCAGTCCAAGGAGGCGGGAGGAAGAATTGCTCATCTCCCTCATCCTCCTCCAGGACTTGCCAGAAGGTGCCAGTGAACACGCACAGCCCCAGTGTCACTGAGGACTAACGCTGGGCAGGTGCTCCCTGCCTCAGGACCTAAATGGTTAATTTTCAAGTGGCTTCCTAGAGCAGATGTTCCCATGAGTATCCCCTCCTTCCCTCTTCTGACACATTTCCTACACAAACAGCAGATTGCATTGCTGCTGTCCTTTTGATCCGCAGGAGGGGGAGGAAAAGCCCACACAAATGATATTAGTTCTCTCTTCAGGCAGGCTGGCGACGGGGCGTACGGGCATGTGCCTCCCTCCCACCTCTCCCTGCCCAGATGTCTTTTCTGGGACTTTCTTCTTTCTCCTCTGCCCACTTCTGGACCTCTTCTTAAGGTTGTTTTGCCTTAAACCCTGAAAGGAAAGAGGTAGTAAGGTTGGGCAAATTGTGGAAAATTTATGATCGCAAAACATTGCTGTCTGTCTAGGCTGATCCTTCTGCTGCTGTGCTGCTGGCGCTCGTGTGGTGCCTCACACTTGTGTACCTGCACTCCTTGAGGGCCCTGATGAAGTAAACCACACTGCCTGGGTGAGGTTTAAGGTCTTACCAGACAGGAGGCTGCCTTTGAGTTTGTGTCCGAGACCATTCCCAATCTCAAACTTGCTGTTCAGGCTGGTGGGATGTTGACCCACAGGCCCATGTAGCATCAGGGTGGTCACAGAGGGATGGCTCTTGCAGCCTCCATTCAAGGAAGCTCAGGAAGGGATGGCAGGAGCCTACAGGATCAGATCGGTACGAGGAGATCAGTCCTTCCCTCTCCCAGGATAAGAGCCAGGGACAGTAGATAAACTTGGAAGACAGCAGGGTCAGGATGAATTAAAGGAGGTGTTTCTTTATGGGACTGTGGTTAAAGTGTGGATCTCCTTGATACAGCACCTTCAGGGTGCCAAGACTGCAAGGGTTTGTAAGCCCTTGAGAAAATCTCATGGTCAAAAATTCACCAAAGTGTGTTAAACACAACGCACTGGTTTGGGCTAAGAAAGCCACACAGTGTCGACAGTGTGAAGAATATACTGGGGAAGCATCACTGATTGCTCACCCTGTTCTTACATTCATCCTTCCTTATCACTGCTGATCTCTGTTGGAGAGAAGACACTAGACTAGCTGTACCTTTGGTCTGCCCCAGGATGACCTGTTTTATTTTATTATCTTGAGGCAGGGAAGAAGAAAGAAGAGGCAGGGAGGAAGAACCCCCAGGCTGGATGGAGCTTTGGGCAACCTGGTGAGAGGTGTCCCTGCCCAGGGCAGGGGGGTTGGAACTACGTGATCTCTAAGGTCCCTTCCAACTCTAACCATTCTATGATTCTGTAAGACTTGCTTTTGCTCTGCTACTGGAGGCAGTTGCAGAAGCTCTCTAGACCTACGGTGGAGATGTCAGAGGTAGGTGTGGTGGCCACTGATTCTAGCATCCTCCTCCCAATTCCTTCCTGGGACTTGACTGCTGTGAAAAAGGCAAGCAATTCTGCCTGAGATCATTCCTAGAAAGACCATATGTCGCTGTTCAGCAAGGAGAGCTTTTGGGGTGGCTTCAAGCTGCCGGTGTCACTGGCTTTGCCCCAGCAGCCAGGTAGATGCACGGACATGGGGCAGGACGCGTGCGTGAACTGGCCTAACACTGAGCTGGCTGCCACTGAGGAATCTAAACGTAGCCAGCAGAGTTAGGGAAATTGGATCTTTTTCTTCATTTAATTTTGTCTTCTTTTCCTGCTTTAGCATCACCCTCATTTCTAACCCCCAGCAGTAGGCTTATAGTATCAGAGCTCTCTCCTGCTGTCTTTGGAGTGTTGTCTTCTGTAACAAACACCTGATTATTATGAGGATGATGTTTCTTGAGGCAGGGGATGGAAAGCCTCAAACGTGACACGGTGACCAGCCAAAACAGCAAGCCAGGGAGTGACAGATTGAAATGCTCCAAATAACAAATTCTTTTCAACCAAAAACAATTCCAAAGAGACTCGGCGTATTTGCAGATGTTATTCCTAAGGAAGGAGAGTCAAATATCATCAAATAACCCACTAAAGCCTGACGTGCTCCCTGGCTTAGAGAGGATACACTGAAGCTTCGCCCTTTATTCCGCTCAGTTTCTTGAGCTTGTAAGGGGAGCCAGGAGGTTTGCAGCAGCCAGTCCGGCGTGTTCAACCCAGCTCCTTCTCCTCTAGTTAATATTGATAAAATGGAATGAACCCACAGCTGGTCACCAACTTTTCTGCAGAGGCATAAAGTCCCCTATGGGCGCTGGGTGCGGGGCTGTGCGGTTGGGTGTAGCGGGGAGGGTGTTTTGGGAGGGGATGATGCGGGGTGGTACGGGCTGCGCCGGGCACCTCCACTTTCCCAGTGCTGGGACATCTGCCCCCGGCACAGCTGCGCTTCCAGTTAGCCCAGTTTGGGCAAAAAAATTACCCGTAGCAGAATGAGGCAGCAGCCAGGAAAGGAAAGAGCAGCCTCGCCGTAATCACAGAAAGGAAAGCTCAGGTTGTTTTTCTTTTGTTGCATTTTCAAGTGCAGCAGTTTTTCCAGTTGTGTTTGGGCTACTTCTTAGATGGCATTTTTCTGATCTTCTTGGATTTCGTGGATTTCTGATGTCTGGGGAGGAGAGAAACCCACCCAGCTCTTTGTCTTCCCCATGTACGTTTTCTGGTTATTTCTCCATTGCAACCCATCAAGTAAGCTCCTGTTTCCAAAAGCACGGAGGTAGAAAAGCTCGAGTTTGCTGTACTTTTATTTCCCTGGAATTTTTCTGAAGTTGCTGAAATGATGAGAAGTTAGTGACTGAAAAGGAAAGCAGTTGGGAAAATGGGGACAAATGAATCCCTCCCACTCCTCACCCTGGCATCTCCCCAACGTCTTTCGTTTTATTTTGTTCAGCAACAACAACAATAGGAAACAAAATTATTTATCAAGTAATCAAATGTCTTTTGTGAATGCTCAAAAAAGTTGATTTTTTTAGTTCATTTCCATAAGTACCAGGCTTCATTGCTATACATTCTCAGGGCTATTAAAAAGAGGGGGTTGCTTTTTGGAAGAGGACAATTTGTGGAAAGGACACCAGAGTTGCCTGGAGCAAATTCACTTCAAATTCAGACAAAATACAGTGAAAGAGGTGGGGAAAAAAAAAAAAGGGGGGGGGGAAGAAGGAGGGGGTTAAAAATAAAAACTTTTGAGAAAAGCAGGTTATGGTTTGCACACTTCCAGCCACCAGGAGCTCAAGATAAATACGAGAGGTGAAGGTTCACCCAAAAACACAGGAAGACCGGGGTCTCCACAGCCATGAGGGTACGCTTGCACTTAGATGTTATGATGTCCATCAGACCATATTCTTTCTTCAAGATCAGTAAAACCTGGAAGCAATTTCTTTATTTGTGCCTTCCCCCAAGTTGCAGCATCCCTCATTCCCACCTCACTCTTGGCCCATCGCATGGTACCAGCTCTTCTTCCCAGCTGCTTTTCAGGGTTATCCCAGGAGAGTTACCAGAGCCCAGGGCTTAGGTGTTTGCCCTTCACGTCAGGAGACTGTATGATGCGTTTTGGCATTTAAAAGGTGATTTTAGCAGTCTGATTGCCTCATGTGTAATATAGCAGAAGTAGGGAGGTGATTGTCAGCCTGTACTCAGCACTGGTGAGGCCACATGAGTCTTGTGTCCAGTTCTGGGCATCTCAACACAAGAGAGATCTGGAGGTGCTGGAGTGAGTGCAGAGGAGGGACACGGAGCTGGTGAAGGACCTGAAGCATAAATCTTACAAGCAACAATTGAGGGAGCTGGGACTGTTTAGTTTGAGGAAGAGGGGGCTGAGGGGAGACCTCATCACTCTCTACAACTGCTTGAAAGGGCATTGCAGAGAGGTTGGTGCTGGTCTCTTCTCAGGGGCAATGAGCGATAGAAGGAGAGGGAATGGCTGCAAGCTGCAGCAGGGTAGGGTTAGGCTGGACATTAGGAGAAAATTCTTCACAGAAAGAGTGGTCAGAGCCTGGAATGGGCTGCCCAGGGAGGTGGTGGAGTCACCATCCCTGACTGTGTTTCAGAGTAGATTGGATGTGGTGTTGAGGGATCTGGTGTAGGGGAGAAGTTGTAGAGTAGGGCTGATGGTTGGACTTGATGATCCCAAGGTTCTCTTCCAACCTGAATGATTCCATGATTCCATGATATATGTATGAAACGTGTGTCCATATGATTCCTACCACTGAGCTTCTAACCCTGTGGCAGCCCTAGGGCTTAGTGGCAGCAAGACTCAAATTCTTCCCTTTTAACATCAAATCGTTCATTACTGTGCGATTTATTCAAAGGCTGCAGCACAGAAAGCAAGAAATGCCCGTTGTTGCCAAAAATACAATCACATGTGTTGGGCTTAATCCTGTAAACATGCACCAGTGAAGTTAGTTACGTGTCTAAGTCTTCGGTGCATGCAGCCATTTGGATTCAAACTCCTCAGCCTGAACGTGCATCTGTACAGTATTTAATGGGAAGGGTTTGAGCCAGCCTGGGGTCTTTGTGCTAAATATATAATAATTATTGTAATGAGGGTATTAATGATTTGTTTGTGTGCTGTTCTTACATCTAGTGCCAAATATTCTATAGAATGTGTATCTGGGAAGCATTTAGCCCTTCATATTTTGTATCTGTAATAATCCATGACTGAGTTGCTGGATTCTATCTCATTTGTATATGCCATATTTTTTTCCAGAACATCTGTTTAAACCCACGCTGGATGGCTGCCAGATTAGTGGAAAGGATATGGTATAAAGAAGACTTTTGTTTCCTCCGAGCAAGGAGAAAAAAAAAATAAGTTACAAGTCGGTTGCATATTGCCAAGAAGAAGCAACTCTTTCTCTCCAGAAGCAGATGTCCTGTAGTGTTTGAAAATGAAATGGTTTTGTGTCTCGCAGGCAAAGGTTCTGCGCTTCAACAATATTGATTGTCAGTTAGTACAGGCTGTCAGCCTGCCGTGGTTAACCTACCAGTTGTTGGAGAGACAATCACGAGCAATTAAGAATCACATTTCGCAGTTTCAAACACATCCATATTGCCACTTTACTCAAAATCTTTTTCTTTTTCCTTTTTTTTTTTTCCCTCCTGTTGGAAAGTACGTCGGTGAGAGAGAAGGAGTTTCCGTTTCTCCCCCCAGCCAACCCTATCTTCATCGCTGGCCAAATTAAAGGGAGATATATATCTCTCCTAAACTTGCTGCAGTTTCTTGATTAAAATCTCAGAGGCAGCGCTCCTTTCAACATCAATCCCCAACAATAAGGCGGGAAGCACATTTCACGGCGGGTCTTTGTGTTGTGCCTCAGACGCGCCGCACCAGGGAGGCATCAGGGAAAGGTCCAGCTGCAGAACAAGGAGTAGCTCAAAGAGAAAAGGACCGTGCCTCATGAGGACGGACCTTTGTGATTTGTTTTGGGAAAAGGATGGGAAGATTGGAACGGAGAAGAGCTGCGGGTTTAGCAGCTGAAGTTACGACGGTGCTGGCTGTGCGGTGACTATGGGAGCAGCTGATAGAAGCGAGGTAGCAAAGCGCTGGAATCAACCTGTTACACCAAATCATAGAATCAAAGAATGGTTTGGGTTGGAAGGGACCTTAAAAATCATCCAGTTCCAACCCCCCTGCCCTGGGCAGGGACACCTCCCCCCAGACCAGGATGCTCAAAGCCCCATCCAGCCTGACCTTGAACCCCTCCAGGGATGGGGCAGCCACAGCTTCTCTGGGCAATCTGTTCCAGGGTCTCACCACCCTCACAGGAAAGAATTTCTTTCTGGTATCTAATCTAAATCTCCCCTGAATACTCTAAATAATAATCTAAGTCTCCCTGCTGAATAAAACAGCCCATGTGCTGGGAGCTCCACAACCCCAAAATCAGCAGTGCCAGGAAAGCTTGTGGCTCTTGTCACACCTCTCCCAGTCATCTTTCAAAGCTTTGGTGGCTGGTAGGCTTTTAGAAGGAAATATAGAGACACTGGGTCTGGGCACTCTCTTACCGTAGCTCAGCTTGTTACAAAGCCTGTGCACGTTATGTTGTGACAAACTGTGCGCATACCGTCACCTGGGCTGATGGTTCTGGTCCAGACACCTGGGAACCATCTCAACCTCATGAGCCAACGTGATTTAGAAGGCAAAGAAAAATCCTGGCTCCTTTTCCAGAACTTTTCCAAACCAAATCATTTCCTAAAAGCAACAAAAATCCAGCAGTTCTTCCAAGAGAGCACACCCCTCAAGCCTTCAAAAGAGGTCTCTGGCCATCAGATGACTCTTTCCATGGGGTTTCTCAGCACTCCAAACCTCTGAAGCCCTTCCCATGCCTCTGCCACCCCACTCTTGTGAAATCCATGTGTGAGCTGGGCCCATAATGCTCGGGGGAAAGGGACCGGGACGGAGCACAGGCAGGTTATACTGGTGGGAATATGACCCTTGCAGAACACATGAGGTTCTACCCTACACAAAAGGGAGGCAAGTAAACATCAAGTTTACTTAAGCCCTTTACCAAAACCTTATACATCATTCAGAGATTGTCAAGAGCAACTAGTAGATAATGTTGGCTCACAATTAAGAGGCTCAGGGAAGCAAGTTGCCTGTGAACCTCTCGATGGAAAGGGTTTCTTTGTCATCCCATCGTCATTACAAACCTCCCTCCCTCCCTCCAGACCTCCTTCAAAGCAGAGCAAACCAGCCACCGAGCTCAGCCAAGTCCCTCAGTGCTGCCCTGGCATTGCAGCACCGATGGATTAACCAGGTGAAACCTACGAGATTTAGGATCTCAGCAAAAATGTTTCAGAAACGATCGACAAATTGGGGCAGCATTACCAGCCAATGAAAGGAGCTGAAAATGGGGAATCACAAGAAAAAAAAAAGGGAAATTATGTAGCCAAATAATATTGAGAAACCATCTCCCACGCATGAGTGTGCACAGGTTCTGATACCTAGGCTGGTATGAGTGTAAAAGTGAGGAGTTTCATCTTTAGTAGGGCTTTGTCAATTCAAAACTCCAATTAAAGGGGTTCCTGTGCAGTACCTCCTTCTGACCATCTTCACCTCTCCTCTGTGCAAAACACAAGCCTGTGGTTTCGCAATCACATTTTCCTACTTTTAAATCATGTTTTCTCTGCTGCCTTGCTTTTTGAGAAAGACACTGAAACTGCAAGAGAAACTGCCTCAACGGAGGAAACCGACCTGGCTTCGGGTATGACACGTGGACAAGGGAACGAAGTAAACACTGACAGAAATAGAAAGCAGTGCTTTATCTTCTGCCCCATCTTTCATTTTGAGGGGCTATTTCTGATTATGGAGAGCTTCCAACATTTCGGGCAGAGGGGAGATTTTTAAAGAACTGATGTAGTGGTTGAGGTGTCAGCCTGCAAGGAAATGACAGCGGGATGCAAAGTCTTCTTGTGTTTCAGGGCTCCTCTTGAAACCAGCAAGAACAGTGGGTAGATGTCTTTTAACTGGACTGCAGACCTTCGCATCACATGCAATAACTAAATGTTCTGTCTGCCTGATTCTTCTAGGATTAAAAATCCAAGAAAACTAAATTGTTGAGGGATATGGTGTAGGGGAGAACTTGTAGAGTAGGGCAGATGGTTGGACTCGATGATCCCGAGGGTTTCTTCCAACCAAAATGATTCTATGACTCTAAACGTTCTCCTCCCCCTCATCTTTTGTGGTTTGACCTCCAGGTTTCTATCCAGCGATTCAAGCTGTGGAAAAACTTAAGTACCTGGAGCACCTTCCTGATCCTCGAAATCTCGACCCTGAAACCAGGGATGAGAAATTTGGGTGGGCTTTGGGAAAATGATTTGATCTTATGCTAATCTCAGTCGAGCTGTTGACGCTGACGTTAAGCAAACAGAGTAGGGTGTAATTACATTTTACACCCATCTATGAAATATTCATGTTGTAATAACGAACACATACATGCAATCATACAAAATCATCATCATAAACTGTGGCCAAACACATATGATATTTGCAATGCTTATACCTTGTTGGTATAAATACATATTCATTAGAACTTAAAACTAATTACTGCATGGTCGATGACAGCTGAAGAATATTAAGCACCGCTACTGAATTGTGCCTTCAAAGGCAATCTTGGAATGACATTCATTTTCAAGTTGTGGGTCAGTTTACTTGTCCAGAGATGATAATGTGTTCCTTCCAACGGAAAGAACAATGTTTATGCTAATTGTCATGAGAACGCCGAGGCACTTTCTGTGACTAATAATCAAATTAGGGAGCTGTGAGTGTCTGTAAGCACACCGATGGCAGTCTATTTTCATATTTAAAATTGGCCTTTCCCACAGCTCGTTCAAGTTTATGTTCTAGCCACATGTCCCACAGATAAATAAACAGATGCTCTATATAAAGCGTTAGATCATACTCTGAATGAGTGAGGAACATATGTCATCATTAAGGGAAGCTTCGGTGCCAACGCTGGCATTAAGGTGGAGGAAAGACAACAAGGAAGAACTTGAAATAGAGCAACATAATCCCAAGGAGGTCGTCAAAACCAGAAGAGAGGTTATTTGCACTAGAGTCGGCGAGAAAAACGTTCAGCAGGTTTTGCTGAAAAGAACCCAAAAGAATAGTGTGAAGAATTTTTCATTTTTGATTAAAAACCAGACTCGGTTGTTGGCAGCCTTGGGATGAAACCAAAAAACAAAAATAAATAGTGGGTTATTTTTTTGTTGTTACCTCAACATGCCCAAACCCTAAGTTTTGTTTGAACAGAACTTTTTGCAAAGCGTTTTAGGTGCAAAGGATTTTTAGTTTTCCAACAAAAACAACATCAGAACGAGTGAAACTGAAATGTCCCAAGAATATTTCTCCTTGGTGAAAATCGCATGCTTTTGGGTTGGGTTGGGTTGGGTTGGTTCAGCGAGAAATTTTCATGGCAGTTTTTTTTCATCCCACCCTGCTGAAAGGAGGATATCCAGATATAGCTGATGATGGCTCTTTACTCTCTGAATACAACCAGATGACATTGTTTTTATTGTTCCTATTGTGTTGTGTGCTTCATAAATAGAGACTGGAAAGACGGTTCATGCCCAAGAGATCATCGTAATCTAAATATAAGTCTAGAGGCTTTATTTATAAAGTGTACAGAATCGGGGGTTTTGCATGCAGAAAGATTGCTCCAAGTACTGTACACACATGCACGAAGGATTTTAGTTCCCATGGTTTGGGGAAATCGTACAGGGAAAATCCTAAGTGAAAAATCACACTAGAGGCAGGGGGGGGGAAAAGAAAGAAAGAAAGGAAAAAATTACCTGCAAATGCCTTGTGAATTTATCTGCAATTTGCAGTAATGGAGAAAACCTGGAAAAGGCCAATGAGCTCCCTGAAGTGCCAGAAGAGGGAGAGGAGCCCGTGATGGGCAGAGATGAGTGATGCAGTTAGAGGGTTTATGTGGGATATTGTTTCGGGTGACAGTTGGTTTCCTAAACCACAGACTTCCTAAGATACATCCGATGGTGCAGTGAATAATAATGTGCAAAGCTCTGGAAGGAAAGAGCCGCCATTACAATCATCAGGTTTTATCTCTAAATTCCCTAAAAATATATATATATTTATTTCTTGGATTAAATAAGCAAGAATTGAGGGATCCGAGGGTGGGAAAGGAGAGACTGTCCTGAGGAAAGGAAAAGACACGTTTCCCTGTTCTTGGTGTGGGGTGGTGGAATGGGGAAACTGGGAGCTGGGCTGGGCTGGGGAGCCTCTGTCTGGTGGTCCCCAGGGGAGGTGGGACGTTCTGCATCGTGGACCAGCTCTGGAGGCGATTTGCTGGATTTGGAGAGCTGCTTTTGGCTGCCTGTTGCATCGGTCAGCAGCAATGTGTAAAGCCTTGGCAGCGCAGCGCCAGATCTGAGTGAGACTTGGCTGCCTGCACCCTCTTTTTATGCCCTTAATTTGAGAAATGAGTACATGACAGAAATTTCTGATGGCCCGATGCGACAGAAAACACTCAGTGCTCTCTCTCAATGCTGAAAACCTCCTCTAAAGCTCCAGGCAGAGTCCTACCTGAAGGAAACACCCTGATGGCACTCTGGGTTTGAGAAAGAAACTTTGCTGAGGAAGTTTTTGGGAGTTTCTTTTATAAGAGGACCATTCACACCAACAAGCTTTGGGCTGTTTCTTGTCTGTGGCTCTAGGTTTTCAGCGCTGCTACTAAACAAGTCCCATGCTCGCTAAAGGGTTCCAAATGTTTGGGAGGGACAGTAAAGGGCAGTCCCTTCCACAGTGGCCACTTCAATTGTCTTCTTCCAGCCATTGTGTCCATCACCACCTGCTCAGGGTCTCTTGGATGGCCAAGTCTTCTGAGGTTGACTGGAAGGAGAGCAGAGCCGTGGTTTGCCAAAGGCAGTCAGCGGGCACTGGCAGCCGGGCGGCAATTGGGTACATTCTTAACTCACTCCAGCTATTTCATTTATGTGACAGTTTGTGGGAAACATCTGGCACAGCATCTGACTGACACGTCTCCAGCTCCAGAAAGCTGAGAAAAATCACAGCAGCCACCAGGGATAACAAAATGCGGTTTTATGCATCTTAAACCTCATTCTCTTCTCTCAGCCACCAGATCTCAGCCTGGGGTAATTCAGCTGAAATCGGTGAAGGGGAGGCTAAAGATCACATGAACTTGGCTTAAAATGTTCCTGGCCAATGAGACAACTCATGAACCAGGGCATGAAGACTCCCCTGCTTGCACCAGCACTGATTTTGTGTATGACCCTGGACAAGTCATTTTTCCTTCCCTCACCCCAGTTTCTCTCCCTACACGAGGGAACTGAGAAACTGCTTTGGTCACACATGTTGATATCTGCTGGTGCTGCCTAGAAAAATGAAATGCAATTATAGCTATTCTGGCTCCACCGATGATCATGTGTATCTTTTGGTGAACCAAAAGGTAAAACAGGACAGAAATTGGAGGTTGGAATATTTTTTGGATCAGCCTAAAGGAATAGAGCATGATTTTAGGGCAGCTGATGAACCACTGCCATGGTTTACCAGTGACCATGGTGGATTCTACATGCACAATATCTACAGGTGCTCTGGGGCTTTTTCTGACATTAAAAACGGAGATTCCAGAGGACTAGAAATGTTTTTTAATAATCAGTTTTCTTTTATAAAATTATAAAATGGTTAGAGTTGGAAGAGACCTTAGAGATCACCCCGTTCCAACTCCCCTGCCCTGGGCAGGGACACCTTCCACCAGACCAGGTGGCTCCAAGCTCCATCCAGTCTGGCCTTGAACACCTCCAGGGATGAGGCAGCCACAGCTTCCCTGGGCAACCTGTTCCAGGGTCTCACCACCCTCACAGGAAAGAATTTCTTCCTAATATCTAATCCAAATCTCCCCTTTTTCAGTTTAAAACTGTTACCCTTCATCCTATCGTTCTATTCCCTGATAAAGAGTCCCTCCCCATCTCTCCTGTAGCCCCCTTTAGGTACTGCAAGGTTACTATAAGGTCTTCCTGGAGCCTTCTCCAGGCTAAACAACTCCAGCTCTCTCAGCCTGTCTGCATAGAAGTGCTCCATCACTCCGATCATTTTAGTGGCCCTCCTCTGGATGCCTTCCAACAGGTCCATGTCCTTCCTGTGCTGAGGACTCCAGTGCTGGATGCAGTACTCCTCCTACACCTGATGTTATTGCTACCATAAATTAAAGATAGCACTATTATCTGTGGGAAAGCCAGGTCTCTGCAGGGCTCAGATGCACGATGCAGTTACTGCGGGTGAACAAGCTACCTCATGTCAGCCGAGATGCGGTAACTCTGTGGGTACTTGCTCCTACAAGCAATAACAATAGCTCCAAACCCACCACAAGAAGAGCCATTCCACTGCCTTTACCAGAGGTGAATCCTGAGCACAGTGAGAGCAGTTCCCCAGCTCAGCTGGGCAGGCGGGCGCGAGCTTGTCAAATGCCAGTAACTCCGTCGAGTGCCTGAGTGCTGATATTGAAACTCTGCTGGAAACGAGAAGACCTTTTTGGGAGACGCTCTCATTCTTAAGAACGTGGTCAAAAGTGGATGTGGTTGTAGGGTGGTGAAGTTCAAACAGGTAGCCCACAGTCTTCTCCCCGGGTCTACGTGAAGCTCTGCAGCGTTGTAACCAGTCGCGGCTGCTGCCACCTGAAGTCACTGCTTAAAATACTCTCTGCTGTTGGAATACACCAGAGCATCGCTCCTCCCGCATCCAGACCCCGTAGAGAAGGATCTAAGTGCAAAAGAATTGACAAAAAGAGTGGTTTTGGAAATAATTAGGTCAATTAGAATGTAACAAGGAGAGTGGTCTAGACATAAACGGCATTTAAACTAGCAACAAATGGTTCCATTTGGATTCTTCACCTATTTAATCATCAGCTCATCTATGTGAATTCCTAGCAAATTAAAGAATTTGCTAATTTAACATACCCTGAAGGGGGTGACTGAATGATGTATCAATGCCACTGATGCCTGCTCGGTCTAAAGCATAAGAGAAAAGCAGCCAGGCTCTTCAGAGAAAGCTTTTGGTGCCACACGCTCTCCAAGGATCACACAAAATTCTGTGTTTTAGAAAGGTCTGGAAGGTTAAAAAAAAGTCACTTTGGTTCTGCATTAGCCACACTCAATTTCATTTCAAACTTCACCTCAACCTGAAGCCCATGCACAAAGTGGCCTGTAAAAGAGCAGGAACTGAAACAAATTTCTCTCTCTTGATGTGTCCTGTACTCCCAAGTTGCAGGTGGCCACTTTTGAAGCCAAAGGTAATGAATAATAACCACTTCTGTAAGAAGATCTAAAAGTGGGAGATGATACAGGAAACCACAGCGTCCTCTTACACGATGCACTAAGAAGCTGATCCTGTGGCTTGTGTAGCACTTCTCCCAGTCCATACCAGAAGCCCTCAGTCTCTCCCAGTGGGGCTAACCCTCACCTGGCCACCACTGGCCCCCGTGGAAAGCCTGCACAAGAGTCATCCATCACTCAGGTCACTCCTCTAATTGCAAGTGGCACCTAAAAAAAATATCTGTTCTGACTTTATTAATGATGCCCTGACAGAAGCCTAAGTGTCCTTCCTCCAGGGCTCGCATCAGGGGATTGTCAGAGTTGGAAGGGACCTCTAGAGATCACCTAGTCCAACTCCCCTGCTAGAGCAGGATTGCCCAGAGAACATCACATGTGATCCTCTCACATCCTTCTTCAGGACTGATGGGGACTTCAGTGGGACCGAATTCAAGCTCTTTAAAAAAACAGGCGTACGGTGCATCTCTAAAAGGGATCTTTGCAGAAAAAGGGGCTGGGGAGGGAATGGATGGTGAGGAAGTTGGGTGGGGAATACATCTGGGAGGAAAACAAGACTGGAATTTCCGAAAAATTGAAGTTTATGCTGCACAGGCTGCATGTTTAACCCTCTTTCCCATTCACTTTCATCTTAGACTCAGCAGTTTGAGGAAACCCCTGCTGTGTAGCAAGGAACAGATTGAGGATTCAATCCTGGGCCCTGCCTAGAGCAAAAAATATGGTATTATTTGTCACATACGGTATCTCTGCTTAAACATCCCCTGGAAAAGGGCACGCTCCTGCCTGGTGAGACCAGGCTGACGGTCCCAGAGATCCTTTCAGGAACAGTGGATGGAGTGGTACCTCTACAGGTAAGAGGCAGCATTGTTCCAAGGTGAGGTGCTCTGTGTCAGCACACCGTCATCTGCAGGGGTTTCTGCGAGGTTACCTGGTGACTCCAGAACAGGCCTTCCATCCAAGGGTTCAGAGGCTTCTTGAGTGGTATTCAAACACCTAGAGATAAAGGGATGGGTGCAGCCTTGGCAAGATTGTAAAAGCAAGATAAGGAGAGATGAATAATTAGGCATCTGACTGGAGCTGAAAATTCACCTCTCTCCTCGGGATTGGTGAGCTGCTTTGGCTAAAATAAGATGCAATTTGAATTTTTGCCAGTTGCCTGTATTAAACAACCCATTTCCCGCCCCCTCCTGAAGATCAGAGATTGCTTTGTTCAATGTTGGAGCACGCAGGAAATTTTTGTGTGATCCTTGGAAGTCTAAGGGAGGGAGGCTGGAGAAGAAGGTGTTGCCATGTTGCTGCATTTGGCCCTGAGTGCTACCAAGTGAATGCTGCCTCCAAGTCTGGGTCTGGGATTCTGCAAAGATTTTTATAAAGTAAAGAGATTGCCAAGATGAAGGTACCTACCTCGCTGCCTCTCCATACCTGTTTTAGGACATTTGGGTTAAATATAGGCTCCAAAGAGAACGTCCCTCTGCTCACCCTGGGGCTGGCTGCTTTCAGGGAGATCTGCCCTTCAGCCCAAGACCTTGCAGAGGCACCAGCTTTCCTCCATAGCCACTTGTTGGCTTTCGAATGACTTGCTCCTTTCCCAGATGGGCCAGATAACAGCAGGGAGCTGGCTGGTCCCAGGCCCTTGTGGTGGTGAAAGGCTGCAGGCACCACTGCTGCAGCCCAGAGAAGGGCCAGGAGAGGGGCTTCAAGAAAAATTCCCTTTGACATCAGCAGAACGGGAGACTGAGCAATAAATGAATACGGCAAGTACATGCTAACATGGCCAGATCTGACATGAAAATAAAGGCAATTTTAGTATTCCTTTGCTTTACAGTGCCTGATTGAAGAATTTGGTCACATGGCAGGAAAGAAGGTCACTGGAGAGAGCCTTTTAACAGAAGCTCATTCGTATTTTAACCCGGTCACATGCCTTTTCGTTTGTGTCTCCTCTGACGTGAGTCTCCTCTTCCTTCATCTCTGTTTACATTGATTTACTTTCATATTTTGCTTTGAATTGTGAGCACACTGTTATCTACTAGCCACTTTGAAAGGGTGGCAGAGGCACCCCCACTCAGCTCCTGTTTGCCCCGTGTCTGGGAGGAAGCATTTTTCTTAAGGAAAGAGCGTTATGGCGATCGCACCGACACGATGCCCTGTATGCTGCCCAGCCAAGACCAGCTCTAGAAACAGTGTCACACGAGTGTTTCTACTCTGCTGTTTCTCTCTGCAGCCAAATACATTTCACACCACGTCACAGAGGTTTGCATTCAAAAGGTTTGCATGTAAAACGGTGGGACTCATCAGAAGTGTTGCACACTGATGCCCCTGAAGCAAAACATAGAATTCTGCTGGAGATACACACATCGTGCCCAGAAGGGCAGGGGCTTTTGTAAAAGCATGCAGGACATAACGAGGAGAATTTCATCACACAGCAGCTCCAAAGCAATAGATTTAATTTGTACCTGAGGATAATTTGATTCCTTGGGCTTCCCCCACGCTAACTTACTATGCCCAAGCAGCTTGTCTCAGCTACCAACAGGCAGAGGTTGTCAGGGAGTTATGGCTTTTTGAGATCTGACTTTCTCAGCAGTTGCCAACACAAGAGCAGAATGCTGATGAGCTCTTAAGACGACATGTGCATAAACCCCCCCAAAATAATAATAATAAAAAAGACCCCAAGAATATAATAAATCAAAGCTACTTAAAATGAAAAGTGTTTTTTTGGTAAACATTGTGCCAATAGTGATTTGGGGAATCTGAGCCCCGAGCAGAAAGCCAGGCTGAATGCATTTCCAGGGAACGTGCAGTTAGTTCCTCGACTGTGATAAGATTGCAATGAGCATTTTCTACTCTTTGCTAACTCTAAAGAGTAATTGGAGCTGTGCAGGTCACCGTGGTGACTCACAGCAATGGAAGTTACCTTGTCCTGCTGCAGTCAGAGGACTGCAGTTGGGTTTCCAGCACCACGCTGAGGATTTCCAGGGGGAACAGGAGATGAGTCAGGGAATTAGAGCAACCTTGCGTCACTTAACTAGCGCTTGTGGCTTGATCAACGGCACCGGGAAGGCTCTGCTGTAGGGAACCCCTGCAAGAGTGTCGCAGTGTGCTCGCTGGTACAGAGCGCTGTGGAGGCTGCCAGTGCTGTCAGATGAGGAGAGGGGCAGAGAGGGAGAGGGAGGGGAGAATAACAGGGGAGAGAAGAAAAAAAAATATCTAGTGTCAGCAAAAACTGTGAGAATTTACTGTAGCATCACACAGCAGATAGTATTTACCTTATGGTGCATGAACTGGTGCGCGCTGTATCCCAGCTGCGATGCAGGTCGACGGAAAACTTTATATCCCGTGGCTCAAAAACGCTGCTATTTTCAAGGTAGAGCCAAACAGCACTAAACTGGAACACACACAAAGCCCACCACGTTCCCAGAGCAGGAGCGTGTCCTCAGCGGTCAGCTGCAACGTCAGGCAGGTAATTAACAAACGCCTGGATAAAAGCGAGCGCCGTCTTGTTTATCAATCAACATGCTATTCATTAGCTCAGGTGTCAATTTTAATTGAAGTGATTTGTATAAATAACAGTCTGCACTAGTTACATGGCAAACCTGCAGGGATCAGTGCTTCCTCCTGGGCTTAACTTTTGGCAAATATTCTTCCTAGGAAAGATCTCAAAACACTAATCATTTGAGAGCCGTGTAACTGACGGCTATTACCTGATACATGGTGTAGAACCTGTATGTGGAAAACCATCGTCTAACAACCACATCTGAAATAAAATCAGAATCACACAATTATGTAAAAACCTGTCCACCCGAAGCCTGGTCATGAAAAAGCTCCAAAGACACACGTAAGGGGGGTAATATTGTTTGCAAATGATAATAATAGCTTTCCACATCTGTTCTCATCAAGAGGAAAAGCTGAGTGGCTGCTCGTGTTTTATTTAAGGTTTGAATCCACCCATATTTCTTTACATTTAAAAAAAAAATAATAAAATAAAATCTAACACTCTCTTCCTTTTACCTTTTCCTACTTTTTTTTAGAGGTAATGCTGTAGCTCAGGTTACTCTGGGGCTGTCATTATCCCCGGATCAGGTTGAATCTCTTCTGGAACTGAATCGTCCCAGGTGTGCCTTCAATTTAAAAATGACTCTGTGAGGACAAATATTAGGGCAATCACAGCTGCTTCTCTGCTACTGAACTCGATTGTTATTTTATCATTTATAGGATTGCCAGAGCTCCCCGGTGCTGTGTGGTGTCCTGGCAGCTTACAAGAGGCAACGTCTGCCCCAAGGAACCTATAATCAAAAACCAGAGAAAAGGCTGGGGGAAGGGAATTAATCAATGATTGACTTTCTCCGCATTAAATACAGGAGTGTCTGAGGTACAGAGATTAAATGACTTGGCTACGTTATGCAGAGAGTCTCTAAAAGAGTTGGGAATTGTAAGTAGCCCTCTTCCATCTAAATTCAGGCACGTTGAGTCATCAGTCAATAACAAGACTGATTTCCATGGCAGTAGCGTTTGGAGGCTTTAATCAGGTTTCATGTCCTATTATGCTGGGTACTGTGTAAATATAGAATAACAGATACTCTCTGCAGGCACGTCCTTAAACACATCCCCCCTGATTTCAGTGGAACTCTACACGTCCAGAAGGGTACCCCGGGGTAGAGCTGATTTTCTAAATAGGGCTGAGGTGCAGTAGGTGGAAGGAAAACCTGCAGGATTTATGGGGAAGAGATTATAGGCAATGGGATCCCAGGGCTGCAGTGTTGCAGCTTTGTTGATCACTTGCTTTTCTTTTTGAAGAGGGCAAATGAACAATGGAAAATCATAACCTTTTCCAGGGGGAGTCCAGCACCTGTATGTTTTGCAGTGTCTGAATACTGGCATTTTACTGAATTGCAAAGTTTTCCTGCCCAAGAATAAATAAATAAAACAAAAAAAAATGCTTAAAAAAACCCCAACACTGCAGCAAAGCTCTACTCCACTTTTTCACAGAAATAGTCTTTAGCAAAAAGTAACCCTTTTACTAACTTAAAAGGTGGGATGATGAAAGGCAATTGGAAAATAAAGATGCTATAATGGGAAGAACCGTGAGCGCATTTGGAGGACATCTGCTGAGATGTTATCGGTGGCAAAGAAGCCCTGCCCGTTTGCTGACATCATTTTCTACAACTTCCAGCCTGTCCTGGCAGGCTCAGGGGCTGCAGCGGGAATGCTGTGCTGTGCCAGAGCCAGGCTGGATGCAGCAGAGAAAATACAGTGGGCCTGATTCCCTCCAGGCTGGCCAGGAGTACCTGCCTGAAGGAGCCACAAGTTCTCCAGCTGAATGCAGATGACAAGGCTGAGGGCAGTGGAGACCACAAGGCAGGTCAACAGGTTGCTTTCTTCCACAGTTTCCTTTATTAATTTAATACTTACGTTGCATATTAGACAAGCACCAAGAAGCTCCTGCAGAGTCTGTGCTCAGGGCTGGATATGGACATGCCAAGAGGTAGGTCCTGTCCCACACAGCCCCAGAGAGACAGCCTGGTTTTGCAGAGCTTCTCTGTGGACCTGGCACAATGTGTGAGCCTTTCTGTTGAAGGCTGGGCTGGGAAGTTCAACAGATGGGCAGACTCAATGTCCAGGAAAACCAGTGTTATGTGCTGAGTATGGTGAGAGGTGGGGTTGGGAGGGCAACCAAGCAGGTACCTGTTATATCAGCACACATGCAGGGGTTTTGAGCCTGGATTTTGCAGTGTTTGTCCATATGCCTGATTCTTATTCCTAATATATTCTTAAACTTCTTCTTACTAATATATTCTTAAATTCAATGTTGTGCTTGCAGCCCAGAAAGCCAACTGCATCCTGGGCTGCATCAAAAGAAGTGTGGCCAGCAGGTCAATGGAAGTGATTCTGCCCCTCTACTCTGCTCTGGTGAGACCCCACCTGGAGTACTGCATCCATCTCCAGAGTCATCAGCACAGGAAGGATACGGACCTGTTGGGAGTGGGTCCAGAGGAGGCCATGAGGATACTCAGAGGACTGGAGCCCCTCTGCTGTGAGGACAGGCTGAGAGAGTTGGGGTTGTTCAGCCTGGAGAAGAGAAGGCTCCAGGGAGACCTTATAGCGGCCTTCCAGTACCTGAAGGGGGCTACAGGAGAGATGGGGAGGGACTCTTTGTCAGGGATTGTGGCAATAGGACAAGAGTTAACGGTTTTAAACTGAAAGAGGGGAAATTTAGGTCAGATATTAGGAAGAAATTCTTTCCTGTGAGGTTGGTGAGGCACTGGAACAGGTTGCCCAGGGGAGCTGTGGCTGCCCCATCCCTGGAGGGGTTCAAGACCAGGCTGGATGGCGCTTTAAGCAACCTGGTCTGGTGGGAGGTGTCCCTGCCAAGGACAAGGAGATTGGAACTGGGTGATCTTTAAGGTCCCTTCCAACCCAAATCATTCTATGATTCTGTGATTCTGGATCCCACCACCTCATGTGACAGCAACGTTTTCAATGCCTCCATCTACATTAGCATGTTTGAATCCAAAGTGTGCTTTTGAACCAAATCTCGTGATCACACCGATGTACCGTGCCTCAGCTTGTACCATCGGCCCATCTTGGAGTGCATGAACTGGGCTCCCTTCCAGTGAACCTAAAGCACTGATGTCCCCCAGACCAGTTCATGTGAACCCTGGCCACCACCGGGCATGCAGTCCACGGGACCCTGCTACAGCTAGCCCAAAGAGCTCCACTTCACTGAAACCCTTCTGGGGTGGAGACAGGGTCCTCAACACCAACTAAATCATAGATGTAATACATAATAATAATAAAACATACATTTATATGCATACATATTAATATTTATGTAATATAGAAATTATTACCAGGGTCCTCCTTTTGTAGGACTGCTTCCTGTGTTATAAATCCAGCAGAAACTCCTTTCTCTTGTTGCTCCATAAGCCACTTGGTTGTTGTCTGATGGGCACAACTGCAGAAACAAGGAGGCTCTGCAGCAAAGACAGCACCAAAGATATGAAAGTATCTTTCCTCTCCTTTCCTGCTTTTATTCTTATTCTTATTTTATGCTTTTAGTGCCCCCTCTTTTACCTCTGAAGTGTGAATACAGATGCAGACGTCACTAAGTGATGTTTTATGGCTGCAGTAGCCAGAGGATGAGACCTGAATGATGCTGAAATGGTCACTTTGCCCTTAGAAATTCCCAAACTACACAGTTTTGAGGAGGTAATTCAAAGGGTTGCAGAATTTTGCACACGTGCAGACGCCATTAAAAATGTACTGAAGAAATTAAAAGCAATCCCTTCTCTTCCAGCATTAATGTACAAATAATAAAAAAAAAACTTGCCAGCCCACTGGATAAATGTCATATATATATATTTACATTTTAAGGGCCATTGGAAGCCTCTGTCACGATAATGCCTGAGACATTAATGGTGCAATTACAGCTCTGGATCTGGAGGAAACTGCAGATGTCATGAGGAAGGAAGACTGCTCTGCGCTGGCTTCCACCTGGAGCTCACTGTGGCCAGAACCAGTGCTCCAAGGAGCCATTGCTGTGCCCGTGTCCACATCCAGCAGTGCAGCAGCTGCTCCTTCCACCTTTCCAGGCAGAGATCTGCAGGGATAACCAACCACTGAAGCTGCACCCAAGTTAGTAGGCCCACACTGGGCTTAACTGGATAACTTTAGGTGAAGAGCATAATCAGCATTGGGGGTGTGAGAGTTGGGAATGCAACAGGAACCTGAAAGTTTTTACTTTTGTTTTAACAGGTGTATATAACTTCAGTATTTCAGTCCCAGAGGATTCGCCTTTCTGACTGTGGTTAAGATCATGGTGGTTCCTCACACAGATCATTGGGATTTCAGCACTTTCAGGTATCTTCCCAGAACTAAGAACTCACGAAATGTTACTTTATAAGCAAGGAGGGAAAGCAGTGGTTTGAAGTGGACTTCGGTCCCTCCAGATCAAAGACCGTGTCTTTTGATGTGTCTCTACAGCACTTAATGGTGCCTGGGTCAGACTGGGACTTGTGGTTATTACCGTAACAACAAAAGCAACCCTGGTGGTATGTGGAACAGAACTGATATATTTGCTGTATTTGTGTGTTCTATATCTCACTAGCATGTTTTCTACACAAACCAATTCAGTTCCTGTTTGCATACCACAGGGTTTGCTGCCTGGTGTCACTGCTCTTGTTACTCCTGGTAAGGCCCCATCTGGAGTAGTGTCCAGTTCTCCCCAGTTCAAGAAGGACAGGAAACTGCTGGAGAGGGTACAGCAGAGAATAACAAAGCTGATTAGAGGCCTGGAGCCTCTTTCTTATGATGAAAGGCTGAGGGACTTAGGTCTTTTCAGTCTGGAGAAGACTGAGACTGCATCGCTACAGGCTTGGGGCAGTGTGGCTAGAGAACTGCCTGGCAGAAAAGGACCTGGGGGTGCTGGTCGAGGGGCAGCTGAACATGAGCCAGCAGTGTGCCCAGGTGGCCAAGAAGGCCAATGGCATCCTGGCTTGCATAAAGAATAGTGTGACCAGCAGAAGTAGGGAGGTGATTGTCCCCCTGTACTCAGCACTGGTTAGGCCGCACCTTGAGTCTTGTGTCCAGTTCTGGGCACCTCAGCACAAGAGAGATATCGAGGTGCTGGAGCGAGTACAGAGGAGGGCAACAAAGCTGGTGAGAGGCCTGGAAAACAAGGCTTATGAGGATCGATTGAGGGAGTTGGGGCTGTTTAGTCTGAGGAAGAGGAGGCTGAGGGGAGACCTCATCACTCTCTACAACTGCTTGAAAGGGCACTGTAGAGATATTGGTGCTGGTCTCTTCTCACGGGCAATGAGCGACAGGACAAGAGGGAATGGCTGCAAGCTGCAGCAGGGTAGGGTTAGGCTGGACATTAGGAAAAAAATTTTTCACGGAGAGAGTGGTCAGTCAGTGGAATCAGCTGCCCAGGGAGGTGGTGGAGTCACCATCCCTGAATGTGTTTCAGAGTCGATTAGACGTGGTGTTGGGGGATCTGGTGTAGGGGAGAACTTGTAGAGTAGGGCTGATGGTTGGACTTGATGATCTCAGGGGTCTCTTCCAACCTAAATGATTCTATGATTCTATGAGGGGGGATCTGATCAGTGCCTAGAAATACTTAAAGAGTGGGTGTCCTTCTTCAACCGGGGAGCCCAGAACTGGACACAATACTCCAGATGGAGCCTCACCAGGGAAGAGTAGAGGGGTAGGATAACCCCCTATGACATGCTGGTCACACTCTTCCTGATGTACCCCAGGATGCCATTGGCCTTCTTGGCCACAAGGGCACATTGCTGGCTCATGGGTATCCTGTTGTCTACCGGGACTCCCAGGTCTTTTTCCTCAGAGCTGCTCTCCAGCAGCTTACCATGCTAGTCTCTCCTCTCATGCCTGACTAAATAAAAAAAAGCCCCACATCGTTATCCAAAGATGCATAATTTCAACGTTTGAAAATAACTTTAGTTACATTGAATCGTATGATACCTATTTATATGTTAAAAATGGATGGGAACAGGGGGTGCCTGCTCCTGTGGTGTGGTATGGATACAAAGTCTAGCAATCAACCATTCTTTGACACTAACCCCTACATTCAAAATTTTCAGGTGAAATAATACCAAGGAGCAGTTGCTGCACCTTATCCTGAAGCACTTAAACCAAAGTCAACAGATGTGAAATTTGAGGAAGCGCTCAGGGAAATCTAGGGACTTCCCTGAAAATTAGGGTTTATAGACTATAATCCCACTGATGATAACTGAGTGATAAAACCCCCGTTGTCTGCATTTATAATAATTCTTGAGTGATTTCATTGTTCTCAAAGAAAAAAAAAAAAAACCAAAAAAAAGAAGCTGCTTTCCTTCATTGTTGATACAAAGTCACTCTTGTTGTTGCAGACCAGGCACTTCCTACTTTACCTGGGTATTTTTATCCACAGCACCCTTTGCTGTGTTCGAGAGATAAGCCTTTAGCTGCAGACTCCAAATCACACTTCCCCCTCGAATTTGGGCAATGTCAGATCCAGATTGGGATCCAAACTGTCTCGTTTGGGCCTGCCTTTCATCACGGTACATCAACAGCCGGCAAATCTAAACAATCTCTTCGCGTTGAAATTTGGGTTCTTTTTTTTTCTTTTTTTTTTTTTAATTGTACTTCCTTTCTAGCAAAACAAGGGAGGTTTATTTTCTTCTCTTCAGGCCAGAAAACTGTTTACTGAATGACCTTATTTTTTAAGCTGCTGCTTCATTTGCAGGGGGAAGTCCTAATGACCTTGCTCACCGCGCAGCCTGGGAGCTTATCAATCAGTACAGGGTTTGGCAGGAAGGCAAGAAAGCTCTCCAGCAACCAGCCCTATCACCAGAGATCCCCCTGCCTGGACACAAGCGTCCTACAGTTGGAGTGTTGATCTGCTTGAGGACAGGGAAGCTCTACAGAGGGACCTGGACAGACTGGATAGATGGGCCAATGTTAATGGCATGGCCTTCAATGAGGCCAAGTGCCGGGTCCTGCACTTGAGCCACAACAACCCCATGCATCGCTACAGGCTTGGGGAAGTGTGGCTGGAGAGCTGCCTGGCAGAAAAGGACCTGGGGGTGCTGGTCGAGGGGCAGCTGAACATGAGCCAGCAGTGTGCCCAGGTGGCCAAGAAGGCCAAGGGCATCCTGGCTTGCATAAAAAATAGTGTGACCAGCAGAAGTAGGGAGGTGATTGTCCCCCTGTGCTCAGCACTGGTGAGACCACACCTTGAGTATTGTGTCCAGTTCTGGGCACCTCAGCACAAGAGAGATATCAAGGTGCTGGAGCGAGTACAGAGGAGGGCAACAAAGCTGGTGAGAGGCCTGGAGAATAAATCTTGTGAGGAACGATTGAGGGAGCTGGGACTGTTTAATTTGCAGAAGAGGAGGCTGAGGGGAGACCTCATCACTCTCTACAACTGCTTGAAAGGACATTGTAGAGAGATTGGTGCTGGTCTCTTCTCATGGGCAATTAGTGATAGAACAAGAGGGAATGGCTGCAAGCTGCAGCAGGGTAGGGTTAGGCTGGACATTAGGAAAAAATTCTTCACAGAAAGAGTGGTCAGTCACTGGAATGGGCTGCCCAGGGAGGGGGTGGAGTCACCATCCCTGACCGTGTTTCAGAGTCGATTAGATGTGGTGTTGAGGGATCTGGTGTAGGGGAGAACTTGTAGAGTAGGGCTGATGGTTGGACTTGATGATCCCAGGGGTCTCTTCCAACCTATATGATTCTATGATTCTACAGCCAGTGGGCTCCTGTACTTACACCCGCTCTTTATTGACAGGTGTAACTGCAATCTGAGGACTCAAAATCTCAGTTCACGAATGAATTTTCTTCCTTTTTTTTTTTTTTTTTAAAGTTCTGCATGCATCCATAATTAATTTAATTTTAAACAGTGCTTACTTACGTTTTAATCAACGCTGAATATTCTGAACGCGACGCATGGTAGGTTGAAATGCGATCACAAACCCCGAGTTTTCCTTTCCGTTAACCTTTGCATCTCAGAAAATTCTCACAGCCCTTTCATTCCGCCCCGATATCAACAGAAATCTTTCCACTGACTGCAGCAGACAAGGATCTGACCCTAAAGTAGGTAACTGGGCCTGTACCACGGGGGCTGCTTATTCCGCCAGGTTGCCCGAATGGTACGTTTTTAAAACTCTGCTGAAATATGCCCCAGTAAACCCGAGAGAAAATACCATGCTGGTATAGCAGCTCTGCCAGGAGGAACTGGCCTGTTCCTGGGTGAGAAAGGAGGCCTTGCTCTTTCTCCTTCCACCGTGAAGATGAGTGAAGCCTTTCCTCCTCCATCTTATCGTTGGCTCCTCCAGTACACTGGTGTACCCCAAACCCCCAATCCGTTTGGGGCTTGGGAACCCTGGTGACAGATACAATTAGACATATGATTAGTTGATCAAAATGGAAGAAGAAAGTGAATTTCACTAAACATGTATAAAACATTCAAATGAGGTGATAGAAAAAGCTTTTCTGGTATCAAAGGGGTTTGCTACCAGTGCAAAGGCAGAGCTGCCTTCCCCAGCTTTATGGCTGTAAATGCGTTTTATGCGCCTTTGTGTTGCGCTGTGGGAAGATGAGCCGCTTTTTAAATTCCAGCTAGATTCTGACTGCAGAAATGTGGCCATCAGCGTGCGTTTCTGGAGAAAACCGGTCAGTTCTTACAGCCCAGTTGGTGTTTATGGCACCGTCAATTAGAAAATAAACAAAATCCCTTACTGACCAAAGAGGGCAAATTTTGATACTGGAAACATGGAGAAATAATAAATCTGTCAAAGGCATTTCCATATCGTTTTTGAACAGAGCAGCTCTTAAAAAAACCCCAAACCAAACAACAAAAAAAAACCAACTTAGAAAACATTGCCGTGCTGTAAGGAATAGTTCAAGTTATTTGTGCTGTTTTGAGCCATTCCTGCCATGAAAGAGGGCAGGACGGCCCTGAGCACAGCATCCAGACCCACTGCCCCAGCCCCATCACCACCCTGAGCCCCCGGCGTTTGTGTGTGTATGTGTGGCAACCGCTTCACCTTTCCAAGGATATTGAAATATCCAAGGTATTGTGATCCCTCAGTATTTCATCAGTCAGCGTTTTGTGAGTGTGAGGGAAAGCTCTGGGGCCTCATGTCTTCAGGGAAGCTCGCTGGTGGCTCCCAAGAGGTTTATGAGGGTCTCGGCCCTTCCCAGACATTGAAGTGCCAAGGGCTGCCCAGGCCTCTCCCCGGCGGCCGGGTCGGGCCTCTTGGTTTTTGGGGGTAAATTATGCGCACTCCGGGCACCAGGCTCCTAACGCTGGCGGCTTCCCGCAGGGCCGAGTTAAGGAGAGGCCATATCAACCTCCCGGGGCACGGCGACCCAAACGCCCGGGGTCAAGGGCCGGGACGGTCCCGCCGCGTTGGGGTAGGGGGAGGCCAGGCCTCGCCGGGGGCCCGGAAACGCCGCCAGCGGGGCCTGGGGC
>VZTM01013886.1:50016-71312 GCA_013400555.1 Jacana jacana | reverse complement strand
CCCCCCGCCCTGTCCCCGTTTCCTGGTTGGCAGAAACAGTAATTAAAATACTAACCCTTCTTTGCCTAACCTCGTGGCTGAACTGTTCCAATATACACGTAGAAAACATGAAGAAGCTCAGACTTGGGGCTGGTGTATTGTGTGCCTGCACCCAAAATGCTTAGTCCCTGGTTGTATTACAGGGAAGATCTGTTTAGTGGGCAAGGATGGGGCCGATGGGTTGATGCAGAGGTGCTATGATTGTGATTGAGTGGGAGGGAGGAAAGAGAAAATTGTCTGCCCAAACTGCTGCTTGCTGAGTTCTGAGATTTCCTGGATGTGTGTCATGAGTGTTCTTCATTTTGGTTGCATGTTGTGGACCTTTTTGGATGAAAGAGCTATGCCCAAGTGTACTTTAATTGCTTTACTGATCCATTTTAAAGATCTCATTGGATTTCTTGGCATCTTTCTGCTATGATCCCTGTTTATAAAGGTCCCTCTATTGTCTTCAGTCTTCATCCTGNTGTGTTTTTCCTTTTCTGGTTTATTTCAGTTAGAAACACCACCTCTTCACTCATTATCTTAAATAACTCCTTTGAGAATTCTGGTGTACCCAGATTGTTCTGATGAAGTATTAGAGAATTAGGCTGTGTTTGGATAAAACAGGAGAATGAAACACAGAATTACGCTTCCCATTCCCCTTTATGAATCTAGAAACTCTTCAAATCAAAGAGATATGTTTATAGGCTGAAGTTTGTTGGGTTTTTTACTGTTTAAAATTCTTTCTGTTCTCACCTGTAACTTTAAAAAAAAAAAAAGTTATTTTGAGGAGCACTGTATAAAAATCTGGGAGAGAACTAGGTATTTTAAAATGTATGAAAATGGAATTGCATTGCCTGATTTGGAGGCAGTGTGAAACTTTAAAAGATTTGTGTTGTATTTCAAGCTTGTCTGTATTTACCCTTGAGAATTGGATTTTCATTGTTTCTGGGATTACAATAAAGCTGCTTTCAAATAAGGAGACCTGTGGAGGAGGCCTTAGTGCAGAGGTGTCCCCATCTCCTCATCTGACTTTTTTTTTTTTTCCTTAATTACCTTGGAGAAACAGATTATTATCTCTGATGGTTTGCTGTTAATATAATGATGAGATTATCTGCTGAAAGCATTTCCATTTCCAAAATATTACTCTGCATGTTCTGCATATTTGAGACTGCAGATTTGTGCCCAAACGCCCCATCGTTAAACGTATCCTGACGTGTTTTGGATGCCAGGTTTCCTAATCTTTTTAACCTGTTCCCCAATGCCTTTTTGCCTTCTCGGTATGTGAGGTGACACCTATTTCATTCCACTTCATTGACTTTGCAGCTGTTAATTTGGCATTGTCCACGGGAGGAGGGTTTCAGAAAGCGGTGCTGCCTTTCCTCCTCAGCTTGCCCGTGTGGCAGCTCCGTTACTCTCTTGGTTTTCAAAGCTGTTTCCAGATCAGTTGAGAAATGCAGTGCTTTTGGCTGGGGATGCTTGTGAGGGTCCACTTGTCTGTGTTTTGTAAAGGATTTTTTTTCTTTATTTATTTTTTTTTCCCAATCATCCGCATTTGTTGCCAGACCCTATCAGTTTGCTGGCTCTGCAAGATCAAGTGCTTCAACCACAGGATGTTTCCAAAACTGATGTCTGATACTCTGAGCTTCTGAAGTTAAGGCATAAACAGTAATTACTGCAGGGAGGGACTGCTAAAGGAGGATTTTAGATCTAGGAAATGTATATTGCTTGTCTTTTGGATCATTTCTAAGACTGAAGGTTGCGCTGAATGTGTGTTCCTTAAAGATCCTAGGACTTTCCACATGCAAATATTTTAAGTAACGACTGGCCAAAATCCAGATTGGGCAATGGTGTTCTCTCTACCTAACATTCCCCCTCCAGCTTTGCTTGGATATGGTGTCTCTTAGTTCACGTCCTGAGCAGCTGAACAGCGTGGCTGTGTGCAGTTAAACAATTGCTACATCTTGCCCCAGCAGTGGCTTAATTTTGGTGGTTTTAATGATTTGTGTACGTATAAATGGGGCTGCAAAGTGCTCTGGAGCCCTTCTGGATGGCAGGTGTATATAAGCATAAAGCCATCATTAGCAGGAGCAGGTGTTTTGGCCTGGCAGGGAAATAGCAGGGCTTTCTAGAACTGCGGGGTTGTTTTCTTCTGCCGGTGTGCTTTACATTTCTGTTTTTGTTTCCAAGATTAAAAATACAAATGGAGAAATGAAATTAAACATCACTGCCTGGCCGAGAACTTTTGGCAGTTCTGTAAGCCAGTTGCTGAAAGGAAGCTCTACTTCCAGTAGTGCAGATGTTTGGGGGCCAGTCATCTCCATGACATGTCTAACCTCAACCAGNGGTTGGCAGAAACAGTAATTAAAATACTAACCCTTCTTTGCCTAACCTCGTGGCTGAACTGTTCCAATATACACGTAGAAAACATGAAGAAGCTCAGACTTGGGGCTGGTGTATTGTGTGCCTGCACCCAAAATGCTTAGTCCCTGGTTGTATTACAGGGAAGATCTGTTTAGTGGGCAAGGATGGGGCCGATGGGTTGATGCAGAGGTGCTATGATTGTGATTGAGTGGGAGGGAGTAAAGAGAAAATTGTCTGCCCAAACTGCTGCTTGCTGAGTTCTGAGATTTCCTGGATGTGTGTCATGAGTGTTCTTCATTTTGGTTGCATGTTGTGGACCTTTTTGGATGAAAGAGCTATGCCCAAGTGTACTTTAATTGCTTTACTGATCCATTTTAAAGATCTCATTGGATTTCTTGGCATCTTTCTGCTATGATCCCTGTTTATAAAGGTCCCTCTATTGTCTTCAGTCTTCATCCTGTTTTTTTTTTTAGTTTTTATTTTTTTTTAAAGTCTTTCTGCAAGGCTAACAAAGAAGGGGATTGTGCGTTTTGATACTCTGTCATCTCTGTCTTCCCTAGTATGTCCGGTTTTCTTATTAGGCCATAAACTTGTATGGAAAAAGGAGTCTTTTGGAGGCCGGGAAAGAGGGGGAGGGAAAAATGTACACTGACATTTCAAAAAGGAAATAGAAATCTTGGTTTCTCACTCTGAGAACTCTGAAGCGCTTCTAAGCAGCAGGAGAGACCTGTGTATTCATCCATTAGTGTTTAGCAGGAAATATGCAGCTGTGCTTTGCTTTTTTTTCCCCCAAAATAATATATAAATGCTGCACAATCGTTTTAGCTGTGAAAAGCAGGACGTGTCCTCCAAACATCAATTTGTGTGGACTTTAGGCAGACAAAACTATTTGACTAACTGGGAGTGTCCCTGCCAAGCTGACTGGAACTACTACAGGTGCTTAAATGAAAAATCATACAAAAGATACTTCTGCCACTGCTGGAAATGCTCTTGGTGTTTTTGGTTTTTTTTATAAAGAATTATTTCTGTAAAGAAGCGGAGTGATACAGACGCTGTCATAAATAACAAGTTGTCCATGGTGATTTCTCTTCCCATCACTTCATTTCAGAGAGCGGATGCGGGGTCCGCGTGTAGAATAGAAGCCAAGAATTAAACGCCGGTTGGAGCTCTTTTCCTGTTCTCTAGTGGAACAGCACAGACGGTGAACTTTAACCTTCTTGGTTTGAGCACAGGTTCATACTTTCAGTATTCTGTTGGTGTGATTCAAAACAGGATCTTACAAACTATGACCAGAAGTTAACNGCAGAAACAGTAATTAAAATACTAACCCTTCTTTGCCTAACCTCGTGGCTGAACTGTTCCAATATACACGTAGAAAACATGAAGAAGCTCAGACTTGGGGCTGGTGTATTGTGTGCCTGCACCCAAAATGCTTAGTCCCTGGTTGTATTACAGGGAAGATCTGTTTAGTGGGCAAGGATGGGGCCGATGGGTTGATGCAGAGGTGCTATGATTGTGATTGAGTGGGAGGGAGGAAAGAGAAAATTGTCTGCCCAAACTGCTGCTTGCTGAGTTCTGAGATTTCCTGGATGTGTGTCATGAGTGTTCTTCATTTTGGTTGCATGTTGTGGACCTTTTTGGATGAAAGAGCTATGCCCAAGTGTACTTTAATTGCTTTACTGATCCATTTTAAAGATCTCATTGGATTTCTTGGCATCTTTCTGCTATGATCCCTGTTTATAAAGGTCCCTCTATTGTCTTCAGTCTTCATCCTGTTTTTTTTTTTAGTTTTTATTTTTTTTTAAAGTCTTTCTGCAAGGCTAACAAAGAAGGGGATTGTGCGTTTTGATACTCTGTCATCTCTGTCTTCCCTAGTATGTCCGGTTTTCTTATTAGGCCATAAACTTGTATGGAAAAAGGAGTCTTTTGGAGGCCGGGAAAGAGGGGGAGGGAAAAATGTACACTGACATTTCAAAAAGGAAATAGAAATCTTGGTTTCTCACTCTGAGAACTCTGAAGCGCTTCTAAGCAGCAGGAGAGACCTGTGTATTCATCCATTAGTGTTTAGCAGGAAATATGCAGCTGTGCTTTGCTTTTTTTTCCCCCAAAATAATATATAAATGCTGCACAATCGTTTTAGCTGTGAAAAGCAGGACGTGTCCTCCAAACATCAATTTGTGTGGACTTTAGGCAGACAAAACTATTTGACTAACTGGGAGTGTCCCTGCCAAGCTGACTGGAACTACTACAGGTGCTTAAATGAAAAATCATACAAAAGATACTTCTGCCACTGCTGGAAATGCTCTTGGTGTTTTTGGTTTTTTTTATAAAGAATTATTTCTGTAAAGAAGCGGAGTGATACAGACGCTGTCATAAATAACAAGTTGTCCATGGTGATTTCTCTTCCCATCACTTCATTTCAGAGAGCGGATGCGGGGTCCGCGTGTAGAATAGAAGCCAAGAATTAAACGCCGGTTGGAGCTCTTTTCCTGTTCTCTAGTGGAACAGCACAGACGGTGAACTTTAACCTTCTTGGTTTGAGCACAGGTTCATACTTTCAGTATTCTGTTGGTGTGATTCAAAACAGGATCTTACAAACTATGACCAGAAGTTAACTTTTTTCTTTCTTTTTTTTTGTTGTTAATTTTAAGCCAGTGGGTCTCTTGTGTTGCCGTTTTTTCTCTTTTCTGTCCTCACCCTGTTCCCTCCCTGGTTTCATGTGTGTGCTTTGTTTTGGAGTGGGTTTTTTTATTTTTCTTTACTTTGGCTTCTCTCTGTCCCTGGGCTGTGGGGGTTCACTTCCTTGATGACCTGTGTAACCAGAACCTTCAAGGTTCAGATTCGTTCAAGGATCATCTGGCTTTCACGGTATTTCAAAGGAGTGGCTGTGGCGCTTGACACGAAGGATCCTCAGATGCATCTGAACTCTGAAGATGCCAGCTAGAGAGGGCACAGCTGCTTCAGAGGAAAAAGTGGGGGGGAAGAGGAAAGGTAAGACACAAGATAGGGGCAAAGAACAGAGGGGGGAAGTTTGGAACCGAGAGAAAGAAGCTGATGCTACTTCCAGAGCTGAAGGGGTTTGGTTTATAGGGAAATCTGTGACTCTTCTTAGTGGAAACAAAAGATAAGCTGTGTCAGTTTGTGGTTTTTCTTCTGTGTCTCTTTTTCGACACAAGGGGCAATAGTTTTGCAATGTTAGCTCTTGGTTGCTTTCATTTTGCTTGCCCTCTTCTGGGAAAAGGGGATTGGGGAGGAACCAGGAAATCATCGACCAATAAATCTGACCTTGGTGGTAGGCAAGATGCTAGAGACATTAAGAAAGGATGAGATCACAAAACATCTGGAGAAATACGAGCTGATAATGGCTAGTCAGCGAGACTTTTGGAGGGTAAATCCCAGCTGATGGAATTATTTGTGGAGAGATCATAGGAAAGAGGCTGGATCCAGTGTGCTGTAAAAAAAGTCTGCTCTGGGTGACGGAGAAGTCAGATGCTGAGAATTACCTCGTACAGTGCAACTATACTGTATTACATCTTCTAAAGAGCTAGCATAGCCTAGAGATTGCTTATCTTCCTTCCACTGAGCTGACTACTTAAGTCTTTGACCACCTTTTTCACTTCCCAGTGTTCTCTTAGAAGACTCTTTCAGAGCGTTTTTCTTGTAGGAAACCCCATTCTATAGGCCATAGCTTCACATTTTTCAAGGGTGGAGTCCAAATGTTTCCTTTTTCAGTAAAAATTACTCTGAAAAAACCCTTTATTCCAACATTTTCCCATACTTTTTTTGCTAAAGCCTTTCAGTTCTTTAGAGAAGTCACGCTAGGTTAGATGTTTTTCTCTCTGTTTATGAACTGACTCTGTGGAACTTTCATGCAAGTGACACAAAGCACACTCTCGCTTTGAATGGCAAAGAGGAAGAGCTCAGATGTTGATGCCCACATTATTTATGTCAGTCCTGGAAGTTTATTTTCATATTCTGTTTTATTTTACATCAGAAGCAAAACAAACAGGGTCTCGGTTTTATCTCTAAAAATTGGGGTAGCATCATAAATTACTGCTACTTGTCACGAAAAGAGATTTGAGAATGAGGGATCTAGGACGTTTCAAGCCCTGTTAAAGTGAGCCTGGGAGTGCTTGATACAGTGGATTCATCCAGAAACTGCCTGTGTTAGCTTTGATCCTCTCTTTCATGGTTTCTTCATTTTCAAGCAGGAAAAGGTAGACCTGTGCAAAAAAAAAAAAAAGAAAGAAACAAAAAAAGTTGTCCACGTGTGGTGTTCTGTTCTTTTCTCACAGTAAGCATATTGAGAAGTCATCAGGATTGGATTTAGGAAGAAGTACTAAGTCAGTATGCTATTTTGAGGTAAAGGGAAAGCAAGAAAGTAAAGTTTGCTTGTTCTTGCAGGAGTGTTTTTAGGCGAGGTGCTGTGCCATGCATTTTAAATTTGGTGCCTTGTCCTCACCTGAAGGTGTCTTCTCCTGCAGCCCCTGTTTGGATGCTAGAAGTCTCCTTCCCTCCCACCATTCCTTGCTGGCTCTCTCCTTGCGTGATCACCATCAGCTGCTCTCCTTGCCTGTGCCCACGGCTTTCCCTGCCTAAACTTGCTCTGTGGTAGCACTCTTAGCCCTAGACTTCACCATCTGAAAAGACAGCAAGGACTTTGATGCTGTTAGAGCAGTACGTGGTGAAACGGCGTATCTCCTCCTTGTCCACTTCTTCCAGTGCTAATAATTCCCTTAAAAGTTAGGGTGGTGGTTGGTTTCAGACACATTGGGGAAGCAAACCTTAGTGTCTGTTGGAAAGAGGGTTTTGCTTAATGGTTGAACATTTAATTACAATACTTTTTAAAAGATGGCATTATAAAAAACAGCTGACAGCCTTGTGAGCTTTCCCCCCCCCCCCTTTTATATGTTGAAGTAATGGATTTACTAAGAAAAAGAGTTAAATCTTATTTTACAAGTCGTTTCTCGTGGGGGGGAAGACAGAGCTGGGATTATTATTTTCAGATGTATTATGTTGCAGGTACAATGTGCCTCTTAAAGGGGGAACAAAAAACAGGAAACTATATGAGGAAAGAGGAAGAAAAAGAATGGAGAAAGAATAGCACCATATTAGGTGTGAAGTAGTGTGCTTCTGTGAGAAATATTTGCTGCAACTGAAAGGGGGAAATAATAAAGACCGACACTGCATGCAGTTGGAAAACAAGTTACAGAACTCTGGGATTATTCTCTCGCTTCTTCAAGTTGAGCCAAAACATGTGAAAAAGATAGCTGGTCAAACAAGATTGTGAAATGAGTCAGTTTATTCAGAAGTGCATTGGTCGTATTTGAGGACAGCAGAGGTAAACAGTCATCCCAGACTGCAGGCAAGTCAGTGACTGCTTTCCTCAGTCTCTTGGGTAAGCCAGGAGAGCCTCTTTTGAAGTGCTGTCCAAAGCCCAGGCCTTTGGAGAACTGCATGTAGAAATATACCTTGGAGTCAGTGGGTTCTGTGCATGACTGCAATGGTGTTTGGTGTTAATATCGAGACCGAGTGCAGCGTCCAACTCATTTACATGGCTATCAAATCAGTCTCTTCCAATGGTGCTTTACTAATGCTCTTCTTATGAGGACCACAGAGCATGAATGCTGAGGAACTAAGTTTTGTGTTGATTGTGAACCATCATCCTCACAGGAGATACCTGGTTTGGGTAGAACCTCCAGCCTTAGGACAATAGAATGGTTTGGCTTGGAGGGAACCTTTAAAGACCATCTAGTCTAAACCCCTTGCTGCGGGTGGGGGCGTCTTCCACTACATCGGGTTTCCTAAAGCCTCATCTAACCCGGCCTTGAACACCTCCAGGGATGGGGCGTCCACAACTTCTCTGGAAGTTCCAGTGTCTCACCACCGTCACAGGGAAGAATTTCTTCCTAATACCTAATCCAGATCTCCCCTCTTCTAGTTCACAACCATTACCCCTTGTCCTGTTACTACAAGCACTGGGGAAAAAAACCTCTCTCTTTTTTTTTTTTCCTCTGAGTCTTTATTTTTTTATAAGCCCCCTTTATTTGTTGAAAGGCTGCAATAAGGCCTCGCTGGAGCCTTCTCTTTTCCAGGCTGAACAACCCCAGATCTCAGCCTGTCCTCATAGGAGAGGTCTTTTAAGACAAATGTGATAACGCTGATAGAAAATGAAGTTGATGCTGGTGTTATTTGAGTGGACTTCAGGTGCTGATGGGGGTCAGGGCTGCTTCCAGCAATTAATGAATTAATTCTCCAATTTTAAGTGCAGGCCTTAGGTTTGTTTTGGCTGTAGAAATTGGTTCCCACCTGTAGAAGGCACGAGATTTTGAAGATTTAGACCCTTTTTATTTCTCAAATACAGCAGCTTGCTAATCATCGTGATGTAGATGAAAAACTGGAAAACAAAACTGGAGTGCCTTCTTCACAGTTTAGACTAAGGAGAAGAAAAAAAGCTGTTGAGTTACTCTTAGTAAAAAGTCCCGAGTAGTACATGGTATAAAATATTTTCTAGTGTGTGTTTTTATTTTTCTGAACTCTCAACCTTAGCAGTGCACCCTACCATTCCTGCCAGCCTGTCCAAAGCTCCGGGCATTGAGAAGCGTACCCTGATTACGCTTCAGAGAGCAAGTCACGTGAAAGAGTAAGTTTTGCCTTTGCTGCAAGAGGCTTGACTGGCCTAATGGTTTATAGGGAAATCTGTGTATATATGTATATATAGAACTATATTTGAACGGATTTGATATCCATCAAACTCCAGTTAACTTAAACCTCAAGATTTAAGAGAAAAAATGTGCTTTAAATTTTTTGCCATGTGTTTCCAAATGAGCCTTTGCACATGCTGTATTGCATCTGCCAAATAAACACTACCTTGTGGAATGATGTAGTTATATTGGTGTGAAAAACACACAAAGTAGGGCTTATGCCCTGAAATGCAAGGATGCCCACTGTTTTATATGTTCTTGCCATCATGCCTAGGTTGGGGCTTCGCAGTTGAATTGTCAGTAAGAAGTTACACCCTTGAAGAGAACGCTTAAGCAGTTCAAAATCCCTTCTGCCCTGCAAAGTGGGGATGCTACCTTATATTTGCTGCTTGCTTTTCAAGGACTTTCAGGCATGGATTGTCTGGATGGGGGTTTTCTTGTGGGTCATACATACTCCTGCTGCCTGCCTGTAGTCTGTAAATAGCAGTCAGTTAAGTAAATGGGAGTGTTTTCTCTGTGATGCAGATTTTGGAGGGGTTTGTATTTTTAACTTTCGATCATGCAATCTCCTTCTCCCTCTTTCCTCATTCAGGAGAAACGAAACTGTGAGAACAACCAAGAGAGGCAAAGACATTTATTTCTTAATTCAAGGCTTGGCTTAAACGCGTAGTTGTTGTGTGGCTGTAACTCTGTTCCACTGCAGGTTTAAATACGGAGCAGGCGACAATCCAGATGCGATTGTCTGTGATGACAGTGCCAGGTTGGGGGACTGGAAGTAGTTTTATAGGTGGAAATTGATGTCTGGACATAGAATATGAATCCTTTGCCACTATAAATGAAGTAATCAAGTCACTCTGTGATAAGCGTTCTTTGTTTTGCACTGCCAGTGTCTTGGGCACTGTGGTTTAGGCTGGAAGGCGAAACTCTGCTAATTGTCATGGCTTTTTCTTCAATTTTTTTTTTTTTAAAAAGAAATCTTGCCTTTTTACATGACTGTTAATAGAAAAATGCTTTTGCTGCTTTAATACTGCCTTTGGTGATGTGTTTCAGACAGTAGGATAAGAAGGTTGGCTTTTTCAGCTTGCCATTTTTCTTTGCATCAGAGATCAGTGCAGTTTTAGGTCTTCTCTATTACAGATAATTTTTCACTGTAGCATGAACTTTTGAAGTTGTATAACCGATGTCTCTCCTGGTGTGGAAGTCAAAGTTGCATTGTTACTTGCATGACAGGAAAAGTATTTATTGTAAATGAGAAGTAGGGGAAAAATTACTTTTTCATAGATGGAAAATCACTGCAAACTTGCCAGCAGCATCTTTCAGCTGAGTTGCAGAGATACTGCCTATTGAGCACTACTCTGGCAGCTTGTTTCGGTCGTTTTTCGCTGAAGTTTAGCCTGTAAAGTCAAGATATCTTGATGGGAAAGATGGGGAGATAGTTAAATGACATCATCATGGCAGAATAGCAGCACACTTAGCTTTAAAGCCATTCAGGACTACATTGGCACCCCTTTGTTATACAGTGTAGCTGAAAACGAACTGCAGCAATAATGAACCAATCCATCTAAATCACAGCAGCTGAACAACTGACTGTTCTATCTCAAAATGCAAATGCCTTGTGCAGAATGGATTTAATTGTAAATGTTTGCTTAGTGGGGAATATGAGCCTTTTAGTTTGCGACAATAATCGTGAATACAAAGACCCACAGAATTTTAGGGTTTACATAGCTTGTCCCTGTTCTCATAACAATATTTCAAAGTCAGTTTTTTAAAATCTACCATTTGGCTTTTTTTTTTTTTTTCTAGCCAGTGAATAGGACTCTAAATGCCCAATCTCTGAGCGATGTTTTGAGAACGGGAAGATAAATTTAACTCTCTGTATTTAGATCAGGCAGGATTTTCTGTTGTATTTCTTCCAGATCCATGTTAGGGCTTTTATATAGCATCAGATAATAAGAGGAAAAAGTGCTGACTTCCAGAGCTTGGATTTGTTTTGCAGTGCAGAAATGCCAAGTGTAACTTAAGGTATTTAGCATTTTCTTGGAGGTTCTAGTAAGGTGCCTCTCAAGCAATTAAAAGGTTACTGTTATGAATTTCTGTTCTGGCAAAAAAAACCCCAGTCAACACCCACCACCACCTCCTTGCATTAAGTTCTTTTATTTTTTGTTAAATTCTTGAAACCTGGCTGCTGAATGCAACCAAAGAGGAGGACTCTTGATTTGAATGAATTAAAGTAAAATTGCATTGTCATCTTATACCAAGGAAAGGAAAAAGCTTTCAGTTTTACTAGTAAAAAGAAAGCAAGCAGAAATTCCTGCCTCCAGGCTGTTCTGAGATACCTTTCTGTGTGAGGAAAGGCAGATTTGAGACCTTTGGGAACACACACTCACAAAGTGTGCATGTTTATGCTTCTGTTGGCGTTTTGTATGTGTGTTCTTTAATAGCCTTCACGTGTGGATTAGTCCTTCCTAAAAAAAAAAAACCAGGCAGCCAAGCCCCCTGAAGAATAGGCCTTTGTGACACTGGAGAAGTTTACTGTGCCAAAGTTATGGTAAGAATTTGTAAATTTTGGCTGCTGGAGTACTTCCTTCCCCTGCTATGTTTTTAACGTTGGAAACTTATAAGTAGGGAATAGAGGGTGTTTTTTGTTGGGGTGGGTGGTGGTTTTTTTTGTTCCTTTTTTTTTTTTTTTTTTCTTTATGACAATGCAAACATTCATTTTTCAAACCGAACCGCCCATTCACATGCTGCTGCTGGCTGTATCTAAACACCCTGTTGATCTTGTTCTACACAAGTCTTCCTTGGCCTTCCTGAAATGCTCCCCTGCTCTTTTCGGGGCTGTGCTGGGGACTTAGGCTGTATCTGCTTGGATTGAGTTTGCCAAACTAATGTCCCTGAAAGAAATGTTTTTACTTGGAACAGGACTCTCAAAGCCGGGATGTTTTTCTATGTCTTTTTGGGTTTTTTCTCTGTGTGTTTAAAATATTTCTTTCTGCTATCTTGGGAATGGGTTTTGTTTTGCCTGTATTCCTCAGATAAAGCTGAACCTGTCAGGGAGATGTTTAGTATTTCTTAGTTGTAAAACCCTCTTCCTCTTACATAGGATGTTGTTTCTTCTTGCGGATCTTATGTTGAATGTTTTAGTTTGTGGGTAGGCAAAACAGCTTGGGATGAGGGAGCCCTGCAGAGCACAGAGGGCCAAGAGGACACTGGTAGCCACATTGCCAGGTGAGCCTTCCCGGTGGCCCAGGATGCAGAGACGAGTTGTACAAACACAGTTGACTTCACAGGGGTTTTCTGGAGCAATAAGGGCAGAACTGGAGTCCAAGGCTAGACTGTCATGGTGACAAAATATTTAGAAAACATTTTCTTGCTTGAAACAAAAGCTTGGATTGTGCAACATGAAGTACTGTCCCAGTGTAATAAATGGTGTTGTGTATTTTTAAAGGGTTCTCTGTGTTCCCTGACCATCAGCTCTTGCCAAATTCAGTCTGTTCAGGTAAAATGAGGCATTATTCCTCTGGAGCCTTGCCTTTACAAGCTGGGTTAATTCTCCCACTTTACACAGTGGGGTTGCAAAGATGTAGTAGCCAAGTCTGGCCTCACATTTAGAACATAGTGGACAGCCCTGTTAATCATAGAATCGTGGAATAGTTTGGGCTGGGAGATGACCTATTCCAATTGTTCTGCAATGACCAGAGACATCCTCAACTAGATCAGGTTGTTCAGAGCCCACTCCAACCTCCAACCTGACCTTGAATGTTTCCAGGGATGGGGCATCGACCATCTCTCTGGGCAACCTTGGCCAGTGTTTCACCACCCTCAGTGTAAAAAAACTTATACCTAGTCTAAATCTTCCCCCTTTTAGTTTAAAGTCATTGCCCCTTGTCCTGTTGCAACAAGCCCTGGAAAATGTTTGTCCCCATCTTTCTAATAAGCCCCCTTTAAGTACTGAAAGGCTACAATAAAGTTACATCAAAGGCGTCTCTTTTCCAGGCTGAACAACCCCAACTGTCCCCACAGCAGAGGTGCTTCAGCCCTCTGATCATCTTTGTGTCCCTTCTCTAGGCCTGCTCCCACAGCCACATCCTTCCTGTGCTGAGAGTTCCAGAGCTGAACACAGTAGGGCCGTGGGGTCTCACAAGAGCAGAGTAGAAGAGCAGAATCACCTCCCTTGCTCTGCTGGCCACACTTCTTTTGATGCAGCCCAGGACACTTTCTGGGCTGTGAGTGCATGTTGCTGGTTCACATCCAGCTTTTCATCCACCAACACCCCCAAGTCCTTTTTGGCAGGGCTCATCTCAATCCCTTCATCCCCCAGCCTGCACAGATTGCCGCAGTTGCCGCGATCCAGGTGTAGGACCTTGCACTTGGCCTTGTTGAACCTCATGAGGTTCACATGGGCCCCCTTCTCAAGCTTGTCCAAGTCCCTCTGGGTGGCATTTCGTCCCTAGGGCATGCCAACTGCACCACTCAGCTTGGTGGTGTCTGCAAACTTGCTGAGGGGGCACTATGTTATTGATAAAGATATTCAACAGTACTGGTCCCATTATGGCTGCCTGCGTGGCACCACTTGTCATTGATCTCCATCTGGACATTGAGCCCTTGACCACTACCTTCTGGATGTGACCATCCAATCGGTTCCTCATCCGCTGAACAGCCCACCCATCATATCCATATCTCTCCAATTTAGAGAGCAGGATGTTGTGGGGGACCACATCAAAGGCCTTACAGAAGTCTAGATAGACAACATCCGTAGCTGTTCCGTTTCCACTGATGCGGTCACTCCATCTTGGAAGGCTGTGAGGTTGGTCAGGCAGGACTTGCCCTTGGGGAAGCTGTGCTGGCCGTGCAGACAGATGCAATGGAGCAGCTCCTTCAGCTGTGGTGGCTCAGCTGCATTAAGAGCAGTTGCTTAAAAGCTCACACCTTGTCATTGACATCATCTGTTCTGATCCCAGGTGGGCTCTAGGACTAGACTTGGTGATTGCTTTTATTGGGTTAGAACGTGCTGTCTTGCTGCAATTTGTACTGTAGGTGTTTCATCCCTCCAGAATAACTGCTATAGCTTTTATTTTATATTTTTTCTAACACCTGAGGTTTTGAGATGTCCCAGCCTTACTGATACCTACCCTCTGACTGGAAAGGAAGCCAGAGGTCTGAAGTGACTGCGGTAGATTGCTTGTCTGGAATACTATAGAATGAATTTCAGGTGAGCAAACCTGTGGCAACTGAGTGAAGACTCTTGGCTAGCCAGGTGCAAGTCACTTCAGCAGAACTGCACCATTTGGAGTTAATGCATTTTTTTTTTTTCCCAGCCTGGTCTGCGTTTCCTGGGTTATATCAATTGTAATTTCAGTGAAAAGCATGATTTTACACATGTACTGCCTCCTCTGCTTACAGCAGCAGGTGGCCAAGGTTTTTTTTCTGAAATAGTGACTTGTCTCAGTTCTACAGAAACCATAACCAGATCGTCTGCAGAGACTATTTGTTGATCTTAAAGAAGCTGATGTTTTCAAAGGTGCTGTAGCTGTTGGAGTATGCTCTTATTCGTGAAAATGGGAAACAAAGGCAAAACACGGAGGGGGGAGGGAGGCAGTTTGCATCATCTTGCATCTTTGTATTCTTGGCGTGTCACCCTGTCCCATTGAGCGCTGCTCTGAGCCGGGCAGAGCTCAACCTTTGGGCTGCTGCTTTGTTGCCATCTACTAGTTCTTCTGTTGCATTGAGCTGCAGAACCAGCTGCTTTTGCTTTTCATACCTATTTTTACCATTTCTAATTTGCTATTAAGATGTTAACTTCTGCCTCCAGTTAGCCTAGCACGTCTCTGCGCTGCGACTGCAACGTGGGGGGCAAGCCAGAGCTTCTGGGCTTTCTCTTGTGCTACCCTTTCACACAGGGGAAACACTCCCTGTAAACAGCTGCGGTGCTGCTTTATTATCCTCTTTAAAAGCTCTCTCTCCTTGTGTTGCTTATAAAAGGCCTTGATGAACTTGCCTGTGTGCCGAGATGGCTGTTTGCTGCAATGCCTGGTATTGGTGTGTGCCCCCCCTCTTTTATTTGTCCCTTTTTCCCCCCATGTCTGTCTGTCTAGCCTTCCGTTGTCCCTGTCCTGTGACAGCAAACTCTGCAGAACGGGGGCTGTCTCGTTGTTTTGTGTGTACAGCAGCTGGCCCAGCTCCAGCTGTGTATCTGAAGTTGCAGTGTATTGCAGTCAGGCACACCATTGCCTTACAGAAAGCTGTATCTACAGTAGGGAAAAGGAAAAAAAATTAAAAGATCAGATTGACCGTGGTAAGTTATTCGTTGGGTTAGTTTTGGTGTGTTTTTTTTGGTGTGTGTTTAGAGGGTTTTTTTGGCGTTGCTCCTCTGGCAGGTTACTGGCAGGAAGGTGTAAAAATCAGTATATATGAAGTTGTATTCCCGTTTTAAGGACTTTTCTTCCCTATAGCCAAAGGAAAGCTTTCTTCTGAGCAGCTGCTCTGGGATACCAGGCCTGGGCTACTTCACAACAGCTCTTGCTGGTCTCTTGGAGAGGTTTGTTTACTCCTGTGACTTGACTCTGTGTGCTTATGGCAAAACCTCATATTTCTGAAGGCTTTTTTTCAGGCACCATTTTAGTAGTGGAATGACACCCAACAGGATGTGGGGTTGTAGCTACACGTTCATGCTTCGGAGGCCCTGCATACCTTTTTGACCATGTACAATCCTGTGCTATTTCTCTCATCATTCATGTGGTGAAATGAAACATGGAGGAACACAGAATTCCATTCTTTTTTATGCCCAGCACACACACAGAATGTTTATTGATATTCATCTTTCTTCTGACTCTTATAATCCTCAAACCAGTTACTGGAGGCAAGGAGATTAAGATGAGGGCACGTGGCCAAGCAGACTTGAGGTTTTGTTTTTGAATTTGATTTGAAATGTGCAGCTTGATAAGGTTGCATTCATTCTAGTTTTTGCCTACGTATTTTTGTAGTTCTCCTGAATTAGCCACATGTCCTGTTAGTGGTAGGATTTGTTCTGTAGAGGTTTGAATGGCCCTGCTTGGGTGGGAGATTTTACCAGGGTCACTTTTTAATGGCTTCTTTCAACATAAAGTATTCTATGATTCTTGACCGGTTTGGTGTTGGGAATCACATGAAAAGCCCAGCCTGATTTTGAAGAATGACAGCCCTGTTTGTTAGAGGTGTTTAGTTTTAGTTTTGATATTCCTTGTGATGACTGTCAAACAGAAAATAAGTACCAGCTCCTCTGTTGTCAACAGGCCTTTTCATTTTTCACTGTTGGCTGATCTGCTCAAATACAGAAGCTGGGGTTTTTCAAGGAAAAGATTCAAAACATGGAATAATAAACAAACCTCGCTAATTCACTGCTTCTTGTTCGTGTTCTGGGTCTGTGCTTTGGAACCAAAAGTTGCCTTTTGCTTTGATTACTGGACTGTCTGGTTTACTAAGGTTGCTACGTAGCTGTGAAGCTGCTGGGAGTTTTGATCTCTTCTGTTTGCTTGGTTGGCTGTTGTTGCTGTGAGGCTCGCTGTCAGAAAGGAGAAATGTTCCTAACCTCATCCCTTTTGTCTTCACCCTTTTGTAGGCCTGGTGTAAAAGAAAGAGGGAAAATAGGGGTAGCAGGATGTGTGGTGGGGCTAGCTCTACTCTGTCTGGTCATCTCCAAGCAAGGGTTCAGTTCTTTAATGTCACAGATGGAAGTTGAATTAGGTGCCTTCATGGTCACCTTCAGCAACAGCTGGTTGGCTGGAGCTCTTTGAGACTGACCACGGCAGAGGAGGTGTGCTTTAGATTCCTGTGTGCTTCATCAAGGTCTGTTCATGATGGTTTAGTAGCTGTCTGTCATCCTTTGGCTGTTAATGATGGAACTGCCTTTTGGAGTCAGATTTCTGCTGTTTGATCCAGGGTAGTAGTCACCTCAAACAGTTGATACTAAATGCTGCTTTATGAATGCCCTTAAGTTGTAGAAGCTTATTTCACAACTGGTGCTCTGGGTGGCTGCAGCTGGAGTCCCAAAGGACAGAGTAAATTTTAGACCTGATGTGGCATTTTGCTTGGAAAAGAGAGCCTTTGAGGGCAGGGTTGAAGTTTGGCTGAGCCAGAAATGGGAAACCTTGAGCAGTCTCCAGCCTCTGGAATTTGTTTTATCTGAGACGAGATTGTTGTGTGAAGTCTGGAGCCGAGGTCTCCCTATGAAACGATGTCAGATCTGTGTTTAGATCTCTGCCTGAATCGAGATAGCTGCACTTCCAAAGGGATTTTTTTATTTCATATTTTTTTATAACCTAAGAACCTCCAGAACAGGGAGATTCTTCTAGGATGCATGTCTAATACTGGCTTCCTATTAAAACTTTCACTAATTACTTTAAAATTGTTCTTATGAGCTACCATGGATATATTTTTTTATTTATTATTTTCTTTTTCTACTTTGAAAAAAAACTTGATAGGTCTTCCTTCCTTTTCCCACAATACCAGGATAGTGCTGACTATTTTGGAAATTGTTTTCTTTGTGCAGATTTGGCCTTCTGAATGCAAACAGCGCCTGCAACCGATGCCCTCTTCCATATTTCTTTCTGGGCTGGAAAACGCCCTTAAACAAAAGGTGCAGGCATTGCTTGTTCCCAGGGTGGGTAGGTAGGTCGGTCAAATGGAAGGCAGAGCACCTAGAAGCTGAAGGAGTGGCTGGTGTGTCAGAGCACCGTCCTGGAACCGAGAATCAAAGCCAGTCATCCCCTGCGCTGCCACAAACTTCCTCCTGTACGAGCATCTCGTATAAGGTTATTTTTATCTCTCCGTGCCCCAGTTCCCTATCTGTAAAGTGGTGATAACGGCACTTCCCTACTTCACAGGGATGTTGGTGAGGACAAACTCGGCTCAGGCTGTGGGGCTCTTGGATGCTGCGGTAACTTGGGGGTGGGGGGGTGTGCAGATGGAAGGAGGGAAGTATTCCGGGTGAAAGCTTTCCGCTCCTGAAGCCCAGCGGTAGGTTCCAACTCTGATGTGAGTGGAGCTTCCCCTGAAGTCCTGGCTCGACCGGTGCCACGTCTTTTCGCTGGCGGTTTCCATGCTCGCTGCTGCGTACGGACCCAGCGGAGCACTCGACGCCCCGGCTAAACGCCGTTGTTTGCATCCGTGGCTGCAAGACTCTTGAGAGCCCCAGAGCTCGGGTGAGTCTTGCTTACCTGTGTGTTTGCTAGTGTGGGCGGCTCCCAGTGACTGAATGGGAGGCCCGTGCTGGCACCCAGCGCATTTCACAGACCCTGCAAGGAGGTAAAAATACCTAGGAATGGATTTTCACTCACGAAATTCAAACTCAGTTACCCTGAGCAAGCCATGGGCTAGAGTCTGACCAGAAGAAAGCAATTGTCCTTGAAAAAACTGGTTAAATTTCATAGAAACCACATCCTTTGTGTTGCCACTGACAACATAACATTCCTTACCGTTTGATTTCAAGTGGTGCTTTATTACCCAGCTGTACATGCAAGCGTACTTTCTTTGGAAGGATTTCTGTCCAAAGACACCACAGAGGAGCACAAACCTCTTTCCGTTTCAGTGTGGACCTCGTGGGGCTTGTTTATATATAGTACAAGCAGGTAAGGGACAGGAAACCTGTCTGCTCAGCATTTGCATTGTCACATGTCCAAAGGGAAGGCAGCGGTGAGTTGAATATTTGTTCAATAAAATTTCACTCATGCAAATTGCAGGGTGTTTTTGGGAAGCTTTTTGGGCCAGGAGGTAGAAGTGTGCTTCGTTTATTTCTTGCTCCTCGAGACATGTGGCTCCTATCTTCTTCCTTGTTCACCTGCTTTGATAAATTCTAAATTTAGTTGTCTCTGCCCATCCACTTGAACAGGACAAAAATAACTTTGGTGTAATCCATCCTCTCTGTCCTTTCCACCCCTTCCCTCCCCTTTCCTTTCCTTTCCTGCTGCTGGGTTTAAGGCATTTGGTTGTTTGGGAAACCGTGGATTTTTTTTTGTTTGTTTGGTTGGTTTTGCTTTGTTTCTTTACTAGTAGGGTTGGGGGGCAGGAGGAAACATTTATACCCTGCAATAAAATTGTTGCAGAGAGTATGCAAACTGTCAGAAACACTTCCTCCTCTCTTCTCACATTTGCCGAGGGGTCAGAGTGTGTGCAGAGTGCGTGGAAGGGAGGTGGAGCAGGGAGGTTGGGAAATGCCTTGCATGTGGCATACATCTGCCTGACAAAAAGCCAACCGTGCCAGGGGATAAAATGGACAAACAAATGGAGTTTCTGTTCTGAACTGGGAGGTTGAACCTAAAGTTTGCGCAGGAGCAACTCATTAAATAAGTTTCCGATGGACCTTGACTCCTGTCGTGCAAACGGGTGGTAGCTGGCACGGAGGAGCCCGTCCTCTAAATCCCTGCTGGGGACAGGATCTCTCTGTAGGCTCTGCTTTGTGCAGCTTCTCCTCTGTCCCACCATGGGCATATTGATATACTGCCATAAAGTCTGACACAAATCAGCCCCGGCCCAAACCCCCAGAAGTGTTAAAGCTCCTCGCCCCTTGACTTTAGCGTGAATTTAGCAAATTAGTGAAGTGCTTTAGTTAATGGAACTGTGGATGTTGCTGGCTTTTATCTGTGAGTTGGATAAAGAGCGTTCTCTCAACTTCCCAGGATGTTTGCTGCAGGTGTTATCTGAAATATTCTTCTCTTCCACTATTAAGCTGATAGTGATTTGAGGGAAACTGTATTGGGTTGGTGAAACTGTCTTTGAGCTACAGCCTGCCAAGCTCTTGGCTCCTGGGCTGGGTGGTGGGTACGTTCTTGTTCCTGACGGACACATTGTCTGGGGATGGAGGGGGAATGGTCATTCCCACAAAAAAACCCATCACGTTTCGTAACTCCAGTGATTTTTAGGTTGTGTTAGAAAGGTGGTGATGAGGAGCAGAAAGGTTGAGGGGAAAACCCCGTAATTTATGCCTAGCCTGTTTCTTGATGATTTATTTTTTTTCATACAGTATCTACTTTTCAAAGGAAAGTGAGAATTTTCTTTTTTTTTTTTTTTGGCGTGTTTTTGCATTCATGGAATTCCTGCGGGACAGGAGGAAGAAAGAACTGGCTTAGGCAACTGGTCACAACTTCAAAGATGAAAATTCTCCTTTCTTCCTCCTCTTTTCCCTTGGGTGCCGATGACAACCCCAAGGCAGCAGCAGGGCAGCGGCGCTGCCCCATTTGGACTTGCAGCCACCCCTGGGGTGACAGAGGCGTGGAGGACACCAGATCACACGGGGATTTTGTGACACCCTGAGCCAAACCTGGCTTTCACTGAGGAACTTAATTCCCGGTTGGAACCCCCACGGCTATGGATTTGTAACAGAACTACCCCAGCCTGCCTTGCCACCTCACCTCACCTCCGCGAGGTGCCATCCCATTGCCTTGCCACCCGTGCTCTCTCCTGCTTTTAGAGTTTTTTTAGGAACATTAATTCCTGCCTTTGCAAGCGCAAATAGACACTCTGGGCCTTGGAAAGGGAGCGGGTCCCCGAACGGAGAGTGCTCTTCTTGGGCTCCCAGGCATGGTGTAATCCCGTTAGCAGTCTGGGCTGCTGCGATCCTACCGGGCCTCGCAGGCATCTGCCTCTCCGCCTACCGAGTCAAGTCAACGTCTTCAAAAACTGTAATTTTCACTGTAATGACGGATTACGCTTGTCACAGTTTACAGAATTTTTTGTCTTGTGTGGTGAGTAAAAGAAAGCAGCTTCTAAGGCTTATTATTTCTGAAGTCCAATACATCTGAACTAAAGCTCAGCGTACGCAAGACAAACTACGCTTTAATTTTACCATTGTCTGATGGGACTTTGCGATTTATTTGTTGTTACTTCCTTAATGATGTTGCAGTCAGAGGCACTGTTTTGCTAAATGTTGTGTAAAAAGTAAATTGTAGCACAGCAGATGTTGGTATTTGGATGGATGTCGGTGCAATGGGGGGACAGCAACAGTCATCTCTGTCAGCTGTCTTCAGGCTCGGCAGGCCTGCTGCGTGGTTACTTTGGTGTGTAAAAACAGCTCGTTTTGCAACTGGGAAGTTTGGCATTACATTTGGCACCGAGCCACCAAACTGGGATAACACAAGTGTTTATCCAGCAATTTTTTTTTTTTTTTTTTTTTTTTTTACTCTATTTTTTTCCCCCTACACCCCCCCCCCCCCCCCCTCCCCCCCCCCCCCCCAAAACCGT
>VZTM01013886.1:13745-40478 GCA_013400555.1 Jacana jacana | reverse complement strand
CCTTTTTTCCCTTTTTCCCCTTTTTCCCCTTTTTCCCCTTTTTCCCCTTTTTCCCCTTCTTCTTTTTTCTTTTCCTTCTTTTTCATCTTCTTTTTCTTCTTCTTTTTTCCCCAAGCTTCTGAAGAACTAGCACCGTGTTATAATGTCTCCCTTTGACAGTTTGTTGAGGGAAGGGAAGAGCGCTGCACTAGCCTGGTGGGTGTCTGTGCAGCTATTTTAAAAAAAAAAAAGCCCATATTTGAACTCAGAGTTTTCATTCGGGTCACCCTAGACTTGTTTAATTGTTTGGTGTCAAGTTGTTAAGATCCAGAATTAGCTCGCTGCATGTGGAAAGGGCTTTCTTCCCGGCGCTTTAGAAATTCAAAGGCGCGTTTTCAAGCCCTGCTTTCTTTTTCTTTTCTTTTCTTTTTTTTTCCCCAAATCTGTTTTGATTTCAGCTGGTTTGGAAGGGAGCAGACACATACCCTATTTACTGGAGCAGCAGAGCCTTAACTGTAAATCCCCGTCCCGCTCTCCAGCACGCAGGAGATGGCAGCTCCTGAAAGCTTCACGTCTTTCCAAGGAAAGCTGGCATCTGTTTTGCCAAAAGCCTTATTAGGCCGACAGGATGCGGACCACTTCTGGCGGCCATTGAAGTCCCAGAAATGAGTCATTCCCCCTTTCACCCGTGGCACATTAGCCCTGCAGTTGGCATAGCTTGCCCGTTTCCCTCGGCCGGCCGCTCCGGGGCTGTACAATCAAGGGATGTCCTACGTCTTCGCAGCACGTGGAAACGTAGCGAAGGCTTGCGTGACTCGGAAGCTCTAAGACGGGGGGGTTTGGTGGGGTTTTTCGGTGTGTTAATTGTAATTAATTAATGGTGCTACTTCTGATGCTCAGAGGAGGTTCAATGCATTATTTATCCATAGATTTGTGGTGTGTTTGATGTAACTGAGACCATGATGATTTCAGCCTCTGCTCCTGGGCTTGTTCTGGTTCATTTGGGGCATAAGAGAGTTAACAGTTAGTGCAGTACTTTTGTAAATATCGAGGGTATCATTGAAGGCTGACTTGGTTAACCTAATGATTTATTTTTTTTCTCAAACCATTGGTACGTATGAGTTGATTAAAAGACCAAAAAAAGAAAAAGAAAAAGAGCAGAGGCTCCTTAAATATAGTCTGTTCTGAATTAAAGGGTGTGGTGTTGGCTTTGAATGAGCTTGATGCAGCAACAAGCATGCAGCAGTTGGTAAATAAAGATGGATTTTCTTTTGTTCTGCTGGTGCTTGCTGCTCATTATTCTCCACTTACCCCGTGAGCTTCCCAGGGAGTGGCAGCTGTTTCTGATGTTAGACACTCTATCAGTGGCAGACAGCTCCAGATTCGGTGAGATACTGTTGTGGGGAGGAGAAGAAAATAACCTAACCCTGCATTATTGTAAATTCTCGGTAGAATTAACTTTTCATGAACTGAGAGAGTTTTTTTTGGGGGGGGGGGGTTAACTTTTTCCTCTTGAAATATTCAGGCCATAAGCGGGCTTTGCGGTATGTGTTACTGTGAAAAAGCTGTTCTGGCGTGAGATGGATTTACATTCTGAGTGTGTGTTAAGTATTTTAATGTGCAGTGTGTGGGGGCAGACACAAGGCAATAAAGGGAAATCGGTCTGTAACAGTCTTGGTGTATGTTTCCAGATATATACAGTTTAGAAATCTTTGCAATTTGCAAATTGCTTGGAGTAAACAGAATGGTACATAAAGATTTTAAATAATAAAGCTAGCAAGCTACAGAGGAGTCTGTTTGGTTCCAGGATTTTATATGGACGATTTATAACCCATGCTTTTGCTTTCCTGTCTCTGCAGTGTTAGCATTCTGTTACTGAAAACAAAGAAGGCTCTGCCAGAGCATTACACAAGCAATGAATCACAGAGGAAAAAATGTTTTGCTTTGTAAATTGTTCGCTTTTCCATGGTGGATCATTATTATTGTTATTATTATTTTTTTCTTAGTGTTGTCTGATAGAATTTGCCACACATGCTTCCATTTACTGTACTCGGTACAGTCTTGTAGTGTGAGTGCATGACTGCTAATATTAGTGGCTTCAAGTAACTTCTTGCTTTTATGATTCTTAAAAACAAAACCGCAACAGGAACCAAAAACACGGGGCGAAAACTGAAAGGGCTCAGTTCACTCTTCAGGCATAACAGCTTGCTGACTATATCAGAGGAAGGAAAAGGTGTTAATGTTTTTCAGTCAGCTTTGTCCCAGAGTTCCACATAGTTATTTTTTGGCTTTATTGACAAACTCCTTTTCTGCCTCAAGTACTCGGATTTGCTGCCGTGATGATCACCGTGGTCCTCCTCACGGGCTGTAGGAAGTTTATAGTATTTTAGCTAATCATAAAAATACAAACTTCTTTCTTATGAATAGGCACTTTGTCCAGTTCCTTGATGGTGAATTCTGTGTTTCAGAACTTCTAAAGGAATGATGGTTTGCTCAGGCTTGAGTGTAAAATTATACTTGGAGGTTATCTGATTGGGAAGTCACACGCCAGATGATGTCTTGCCACTTTGCTGCAAGATGCAGAAGCATAACCTCAGAGCATTATCTAGTCAAATTGATACCACAGATGCAGCAGTGAGCCTCATGCTGTCCTTGGCGAGAGCAATAATCAATAATGTGTATGCTTGCCATATTATTGGAGCATAAATCTTATGAGGAACGGTTGAGGGAGCTGGGACTGTTTAGTTTGAGGAAGAGGAGGCTGAGGGGAGACCTCATTGCTCTCTACAATTGCTTGAAAGGACATTGGAGAGAGGTTGGTGCTGGTCTCTTGTCACAGGCAATTAGCACTAGAACAAGAGGGAAAGGCTGCAAGCTGCAGCAGGGTAGGGGTAGGCTGGACATGAGGAAAAAATTCTTCCCAGAAAGAGTGGTCAGAGCCTGGAATGGGCTGCCCAGGGAGGGGGTGGAGTCCCCATCCCTGACTGTGTTTCAGAGTAGATCAGATGTGGTGTTGAGGGATCTGGTGTAGGGGAGAACTTGTAGAGTAGGGCTGATGGTTGGACTCGATGATCCCGAGGGTCTCTTCCAACCTGAATGATTCTATGATTCTATATTACAGGATCCATTAAGCCCCAGACACGTGGAAAAAGAAGTTTAAAACCACGTTACTCATTTGCAAATTCACAAGGTGGGTCAGGAACCAGAACCAGATAAAGCAATGGACGAGGTCTCCTTCTCCAGAGAGAACGGTCCTTGCAAAAACGCCTGGCTGTAATCAAATCCTTGAAGTTTCGCAGGAAAGAGCGAGTGTGGAGGAGGCTGTGTATGTATGGAATACACCATTTTATGGACTATGTGATTAATCCTGTTAGATGATGTGTTTCTAACAGAAACAGATCGGGGGAATAAAGCTTCAAGAAAGTATGAGAGCCAAACATAAGCATCTAATCTAGGAAGAAGAGTCTCTTGTGACAAAACAGTGTAATTTTCTGTAAAATTATGCATACTTCACTGGAAAATAATGAGATAATAGTTCCAGAATCTGCAGAAAATAAATGTCTCCTCAGTAAATACCAACGGGAAAGGCGTGCAGCATAGATTAAGGAATAAGGGAAATCAAAACTCTCGGTGTCGTGCCCCTTTTCAGATACTTTTCACCCCATCCCATCTGGATTTAGTCTTAAATGCAGGTATGGTAAGGGGGGGTGTGATGGTTTCTAGGTCTCCTGGGTCTGCTTTATGCAAGAGAAGAAAATACCAACGAGTCAGGTCTGTAACAGCATGCTCCAAAATTGTGGGAGTCTGGGCAGCCGCCTCCCCGACCTGCTTACCTGGCAAACCTCTCGTCAGGAGCTAGGCTGGGCCTGCCATGTGTCTTCTTGTCACTGTAGTCACATCTGTGGTGTGATGGCAATGAGATTGGAGTGATCTCACTGATCTGGGCTAAGTTGGACTGAGAATTTAAATGTGAAAGGCTTCATAATCTCCTCCTGATTCCAGAAAGTTTGCAGCTCTTAATTAAGGTCAGAATTAAAAAAGACGACGCCAACTAAACCTTCTACATTTGCTGCCTTGGCTGTAAATGTTAAGCCATGACAGCTTAGGTGAGTTCTTCTGAAATTCCTAAAGTGAGGATGACATTTTTGTAAACCCCTTGTAGGTTAATGGAAGGCTTGCAGCTGTAACAGACATCTCTAAAGGAAAGAGGGAGAGGGTTTGTGCTCCTTCCTTTTCCTCCCATCATTTTTGCCCCCTATCAGTGCAAATAGGTGGTTTTTACAGGTATGGCCGGTGTTGGAGAGGTAGCTCTGTGTGACTCGCCTTCTGGTTTGGTAACTCTTAGGGGGGTTTATTTTGTGCTTCAGCTGAGAAAAGCAAAAGCCTAACAAGGGCTAAACGGGTGAAAGCAGCTGTGGGCATTGGGGTTGCTTTGCCTCTGTCTGCAGCAGAGAAAAGAGTGAGCCTGAGCGGAGGAGAATCGACACAGCTGGTGCCCGAAGCGGGTTGAAACTGCGCTGCAGAAGGAGAGGAGGTCTGTGGGGAGAGGAAGGAGGCAGAGCAGCTGCAGGGGGAGTTCCTGGGGCAGGGGTGCGCATCGCTGGGAGAGAAATCACCGGCGGAGGGGAGCCGAGCAGCAGGGGAAAGAGGGTGTGAGCGGAGCCTGGGAGAACAGGAGAGCAGCAGAAGGTTGCCAGAGCTGATGAATCTGGGGAGGCTTTTCTTCTCCCTGCTCTCAGTGGTTGGTTGAAGAGCTCGCCAGCAGATGAAACTGTGGGTGCTGGGTACCAGCTGCAGCAGGGGCAGCCCCCTGGGGCGCACAGGCCAGAAAGAAGCTTGGCTCCAGGTCTGCTCCCCCCTCCTCTCCCTGGTGTTGAATAAACAAATGAGAAACCACACTGGAGGGAGGAGGTTAGAGCTGCTGCCCAGCTGTGAGAGCTTTGTAGTGACCACTTCTCTTTCTTAAGTTTTTTATAATTTTTTAAAATCGGTTGTTGTTGGGGTGAGCAGAGCTGGAGACGTATGGCTTTGAGTGAGGTCTTTGTGATTCAACCGAATAGAAACGTTACTGCAGGACCTTGGAGGTCCTGGAGGACTAGTGTGACACCCTGTAAAGCTGTTGGAGGTTCTGAAGAGGCTGCCTGAGAAGATCATAGAATCATAGAATCATTCAGGTTGGAAGAGACCCTTGGGATCGTCAAGTCCAACCATCAGCCCTACTCTACAAAGTTCTCCCCTACACCAGATCCCTCAACACCACATCTAATCTACTCTGAAACACCGTCAGGGATGGTGACTCCACCACCTCCCTGGGCAGCCCATTCCAGGGTCTGACCACTCTTTCTGTGAAGAATTTTTTCCTAATGTCCAGCCTAACCTTACCCTGCTGCAGCTTGCAGCCATTCCCTCTCCTTCTATCACTAATTCCCTGTAAGAGGAGACCAGCACCAACCTCTCTACAATGTCTTTCAAGCAGTTGTAGAGAGTGATGAGGTCTCTCCTCGGCCTCCTCTTCCTCGAACTAAACGGTCCCAGCTCCCTCAACCATTCCTCATAAGAGTTATTCTCCAGGCCTTTCACCAGTTTTGTTGCCCTCCTCTGTGCTTGCTCCAGCACCTCAATAGATGGTAACATAGGCAATGAGCAATGGGAGAAACTGAGGCATACGTTAACCTTGTCATCCAAAAGAGCCACAGGTAGAACCCCTCTCCTCCTTCCCTGAAGCCCAACTAGTAAATCCAGTAAATAACCGAGGTTTTGATCAACTCTTTATTCTACTGCTGGAGATTTTGAGCGTGGCTGTAATATAGTTAGGTGATGATGGCCTGTGCAGGTGGCTCAGATGAGCAGCAGCATTGTGTGAGCAAGGGATGCTTTCTCTGACAAAGAAAGGTGGAATATCTTTCCAACTAGATGTTTGTTTTCTTCTTCGGGGTGGTTATACATCACCCAGTGTTTTCCCCTTCATATTGTGATACATCATCTCGTGTTCCACGCTTGAGATACTGTGAGAGGAGTGAGTGATGTTATGTAACATAAGCAGAGAATTATCTTCTTACGCTCTAAAAGTGACTGTTGGTTTGAGAAAGCAGTTGACTAATTAGTAAATTACCCATTGTTGTTTAAAATACTTGCGCTGCAAAATGTAAATGAAAAAAATTTCTCCACTTGTCAGTATGAAAAATGACAATAGCAAAAATAATACATAGGACATCTGCTCTGATTTTTTTAAAATTTATAACGCATTTAAGGGCAGATGTTGCAGAATTGGAATGGAAATTGGAGTAGACAGAAGAACAATACATTGCTGTTTACCTTTTATCAAGTCCCATTTTTCTGGTTAACGTTGTGGCAATAACTGACTCCGTGCCTGTGTTTTTCCACTCTTCCTAAAGCTGCTGTTATGTCAGGATGAGATCCAGGTTCGGTAATTCAAAAGGAAATCGTTGGCGAGTCAGTATTTGGGGGTGTTTTCTGATGACCTTTCCCTTTGCCCACCCTTTCTTTCCAGGAGAGTACATAAAAACATGGAGGCCACGGTATTTCCTTTTGAAGAACGACGGCACCTTCATCGGCTACAAGGAACGACCGCAGGACGTCGACCAGCGGGAGTCCCCTTTAAATAACTTCTCCGTAGCTCGTAAGTGTTTTTACCTGCTCTCCCCGTGTCCCCTTGCAGCCAGGGCCCCAGTGAGCTGCATCAGTTAGGTTTCAGTCTGCCCACAGTGATATATCTAAACACAGAGTGGTTTTGTTCGAGATGATAAAACCTCCCTGTGTTTCTCAGGAATGACTCTGATGTGGAGGTTTGATACTCTGCTGTTTTTCGCCTTTTTTTAATTCTTTTCACTTTTCTACTAATTCACCATTTCTCCTTATAGATTAAAACGGGTTTATTTGTTAGTATTTTGTATACCTGTTATTCAGCAAGTTGCTTTGCAGTGAAAATTAACCCAGCCCCATGTGTTGGCATTGGGCGGGTAGGCACAGCTACCTGTGTTTCAGCTTCAATTCTGCCACCAGATCTGGATTCAAGTGGCAGTGACACGGGGCGAAGTTATTTGATTGTTTGCAGAAGAGAACGTGGATAAGCAATGCTTTGAATGATGGACACTCAGGTTTTTTTAATTTTGAACACAAAAGCATGTTTCTTCTGTGACAGCAACAAAAAGGTTTGGAAATCATAACGTTTCCTAAACTTGGCCAACGTTTCTGACTTTGCTCAGGTGCTGCAGCACAGGACGTGACAGAAGACTCTCAAGATAATTTCATTTCCTTGCTCATGTTTTTAACCTTTTGCCTTCTACTTCCAGCTTCTATTTCCTCCCCTTCTTAATCTTTCCTACCTCATGATCTCCCTGTGTCTCATTCCAACACTTAAAAGATAACATCATTCCAGTGCCTGAAGATGGTCTGCAGGAGAGCTGGGGAGGGTCTCTTTCTTAGGGAGTGAAGTGACAGGATGGGGTAACAGTTTTAAAATGAAGGAGGGGAGATTTAGATTAGACACTAGAAAGAAATGAGGCACTGGAACAGGTTGCCTACAGAAGCTGTGGCTGCCTCATCCCTGGAGGTGTCCAAGGCCAGACTGGGTGGGGCTTTGAGCAACCTGGTCTGGTGGGAGGTGTCCCTGCCCAGGGCAGGGGGGTTGGAACTGGGTGATCTTTAAGGTCCCTTCTAACTCTAACCATTCTATGATTCTATGATAGTAGCACCTGTTATTAACAATGATCTGCTCCCTCTTTGTTACAGGATAGCTTGAGATACATAGGGGTCATGTTTGTAGTTGGCCTTTGAGCAGACAGGTTTATTTTGGAACACCCTGGGCCTGGAGAAGGCTGGGCAGTGCTGGGAATTAATGCAAATGTTTGTTTTATTTTTTCCCTGGTAGCAGCATATATCTGTTCTGAGTGATGATGGGGATAAATAATGGACATGGTGTTGCCTGATGCCTCTGTGCAGGATGCCAAGAATGATTTGGGGTGTTTTTGTCAAGTTTTAGAGAGAGAATTGTTGTAGTGTTTTCATTTCAGTAATGACACGGTACTTTCCACTTTAGACTGGTATCTCCTTATGGATCAAGAAGGTAAAGAAAAACAGCAGAAAGCCTAAACGAATTCAGTACTTGGTCTGTAGCCAGAGGCTTTTAACAAATGCACTTTTTGCAGGACATTTCCATCCTGCTGATGTTAAAGGCATTACTTAGAATTATTTACTGCAGCTCAGTGCTAAGGAGTGAAAAAAAGACCTGTTCATTGCCTTCTCTTTGTCCAAGTTGCCTTCAAAAAGGGTTAATTTAAATTAGCTTTCACGAGCACAGGAATACGGTGCTTTTTTTGGCAGATTGAGCCCATCAGTCTTGGCATTTATAGATAAACAAGTTTGTTACCATGGTATTGGAGCACTGTTGAAAGAGACACCATATATGCCTATAGAGTGAGGCAGAGCCCCAGCGAGAGGGACTGTGGGGAGCATGGTGGGTGGAAGGATGTCCCTGGCAGTGGCTCTTGCCTCATGGAACCAGTGGCAGGTTGGCATGGCCTTGATGATGATGGGGAGGGGGGAGCCTCCTTGCTAGAAGCCATTATTGTGGGTTTGGGCTCACAGGAGCAGCTGTTGCCCCACCAGGATTTAATTTCTGGTGTAGGCGCTGGTGTGCAGCGCTGCCAGCACCTGATGTGCCGTTCCCTTCTGGGTATGCTCCGTGCTTGTATCACCTGGATGTGTTTTGCACCACAAGTTTTCCCTTGAACCTGCTCACCTGTTCCCTTAATTTGGGTTACCTTGGCCTGTTAGCGTGGGTGAACTCCAGCTACCTCTGGAGGGAAGGGTGGGGGGAATCATAGGATCATTCAGGTTGGAAGAGACCCTTGGGATCATCAAGTCCAACCCTCAGCCCTATTCTACAAGTTCTCCCCTACACCAGATCTCTCAACACCACATCCAATCTACTCTTAAACACAGTCAGGGGTGGTGACTCCACCCCCATTCCAGTGACTGACCACTCTTTCTGTGAAGAATTTTTCCTGATGTCCAGCCTAACCCTACCCAGCTGCAGCTTGCAGCCATTCCCTCTCATTCTATTGCTAATTACCTGTGAGAAGAGACCAGCACCAACCTCTCTACAATGGCCTTTCAAGCAGTTGTAGAGAGTGATGAGGTCTCCCCTCAGCCTCCTCTTCCTCAAACTAAACAGTCCCATCTCCCTCAACCGTTCTTCATAAGATTTATTCTCCAGGCCTTTCACCAGTTTCATTGCCCTCCTCTGTACTCTCCTGAATGTAGCTTGAATGTTTTGTCAAAATTCCTCTTCCCTTTTTTTCCTGAGAAACCATGATAGCCCCGACTCTTTGTTAATTAGTGAACTAGATTATTTTTTTCCCCTTTTTTAATGAGGTGGCAGGCTGTCTCTGTCAGTCTCTTCTTTGGAAGTGGTCCCGTGTTTCTGATTAAAATCTTTACCCTCTTCTGCTGTAAAATAACGTAAGCTTTTTAATTTTTGCCAGTAAAAGTTCTGGTGGGTTTTTTTTTTTTTCATGATTAGGGGACTTTTCTTACTTGTAGTGTAAAATTCATATTAAGCGAGTTTGTCAACCTGTGAGAGGTAAAGTAATACTCAATTCAGGAGAAAACAGTGAAAAAAGATGACACCTAATCATGATGTGTCTTTTCCTTTAACAGGTACAAAGCAGGTATGAGCAATAAATGGAGTGTACTTTCTATATGCTTGACACTCTCTTCTTTCCCCTACACTAGCCTTTTCCTTTCACTTTGTGAGGGTTTTGATCGTGCATCTTTGAAAACTTGTTTCTAGAGCCCTTCATGGGTAAAGAGAGGTGCTTTCTTTTTCTTCCACCTACTTTTCTATTTAAAATAGCCATATGTTTGTAATGTAATGATGATGTTTAGGGTATTCATTTTCCCTGGAAGTTACCCATTGATGCTTTATTTAAAAAACAAACAGGCAAAACTTCTGCCTTCGGGTGATGCCTGAGCATTTAACTGTCATTTCTGGGTCGATACTTGTGTTCACGGTCTGTACTTCACCACTAGTAAGATGAAAGGGCTAGAAAAGCCTGTACCTAAACAGTTCTACTCCAGAGACCCCGCAGATAAATAACCAATAGAGCCAGTGTTGTAAATCTGCAAGATAAGTAGCCTTCATACCGATTGTAATCTCGGATTATCATGTATGTCTGCCTATTAGGTTGTAAGCCTTTAAAACCATAGAGCTGAGAAGAGTGGTATATTGTGAGAAACCACATGGAGAGAGGGGCTGTTCCTGTCAGAAAGAAGGAGGGATTATTTCTCCAACTGGTAAAATGGAGGGGGGACTGCAGTGGTTTTGTTGGACGGCTGGAAACCTAATTGTGGAACAATACGAGTGTTCCTTTTGGGACGAGACGGTGTTTCTGCAGTCGAGCACTTATCAGAGGGCATGGGATGGCCAGATTAGTGGCCAGATATTTTTTCTGTCTGATGTTAGTGTCCTCAAGCTGCAGCAGGGTAGGGTTAGGCTGGACATTGGGAAAGAATTCTTCCCAGCAAGAGTGGTCAGACCCTGGAATGGGCTGCCCGGGGAAGTGGTGGAGTCACCATCCCTGACTGTGTTTAAAGAGGAAATTGGATGTGGTGTTGAGGGATCTGGTGTAGGGGAGAATTTGTAGAGTGGGGCTGATGGTTGGACTCGATGATGCCAAGGGTCTCTTCCAGCCAAAATGATTCTGTGATTCTACTAGGGGCCACCTTAGTCCAGGTTTGGAACTCTGGGCTCCCAGCTCCTCGCTTTTGCCCCGCTGAGCTGTTTGGGGGTGAACCTTTCGATCTGGTGCTACCAGGAAAGGAGCACTTCAACATAATATTCCTGTTTGCCTTTCCAAAGTTTTATTTCTACATTATTCTTCTTCCCTGATTTTTTTTTTTCTTTTTCTTTCCCCTCCTCCCCCCCATCCCCATCCTTGAAGAAATCGCAGCAGGAATGGGAAGGGTTCTTCCTTGACATTATTGTTGTAAGTGTGATGTCATTATAGAGGGAGCAGAGTTTGACACCTCCATCGCAAGTAATCTGTCTTTTAGCTTAAGTGCTGGGGAAGCAAATATTGTGACATTTGAGAAAGTCACTGGGATAATACTAAGTGTCTTTCAAATACAAAATGGTAATTTACATTTGAATGCCTTGGTGTCTATTCCTGTTAGGAACAATTTCTCTGTCCTACTTACTTTAAAAGACCAAACGCCAGGAAAGAATCAAGAGGGTCTTTAGAGCAATTTAAATCATCTTTAACAGGCTGCTGTTTGTAGTCCTCGCTTTGCTGCTAATGGGGAATACTTACATTGGCCTGTTTGACAGGAAAAACTGCCTTCAAAGCGGGTAAGCAACGCTTGGTCTGCATCTGAAATGTGAACATTTTTAAAGCAGAACCCCCAAATATGCCATGAATCAGACCTGATATTACACAGTGTCTGTATCTGTAGCTCTGCAGGTTGCAGTGCATGATTACAGAAGGAAGTGTGGTGCTTCTCTAGCTTGTCTAACCTACAGTTACAGAACACAGAATTGATTTTAAATGTAAAAAAAAAACCCAACAAACTGCTACTGCCTCGTCGTTTTGTTGATAAAATCCATGTGATTGGTGCATATTGGGGAGAATTTAGTGGTAGCTTCAAACTTTCTGGAACCTGTGTGGTACTTGGTGGTACTTTAAATTGTTCTGGTAAAGCAATTTAAAAATAAAGCCTTCTGTATTTCTTGATATGTGCTGTTATGATTGAGCAGGGTAATTAGACAGCATATTGTTCACTAAACAAAACACTTCTATGTGACATACTTGAATTATAGTGGTTATTAACTGACAAATCTCTATTATTCATCTTGCTGTATGCCTTAAAGATTGCTGGATCAGCAAGCTTAACAAATATCAATGGACAGTGCTGATTTAGGGGAAAATTTGTGATGTCTTATGGGTCTCCTTCTATGACAGAAAATGCTGTGTGTGGTTTATTAGGCCAAAATTAAATGGTTAAAGTTTAGAGTTCATGGCTAGTTTAAATATCTGTGCTGCTACTTTAGAATACTTAATCTAAAGTCTGTTTTTTAAAAAAGTATGCAAACCTCTCAGTTGATGTCTTTATAATGTTGCACTTCTGGGTAAGTATAGGAGACCAGCTCAGGATTAGCACGAGGTTAGAAATAGCCTGATTTTCTTCTTTGAGTCTTCTGCCAAACAGAGTAGTATCTGTCAGGGCTGCATCGTGCAGGTTCATCGGGGACAACCCCACCTTTAAATCGCATCAAACAGACAAAAATGGGAGGCAGAACAACCTACCAACAGCAAAAAGGAATGCAGCTCAGCTGGGGTGGGCGATCCAGGAGCAGCCATCGCATCTTTCGAGCTGGATTTGTCAGAACTGGGTTTGCTGGGCTTCACGGGTTCGTGGAGCGAGTCTGAGGAAGAAGATGGAGCTGGAAGGCTAAACCCAGCTCTCGGCAAACAAGCTGTGGAAGTTCTTTAATCTGGGGGGATGAAGGAGTGCCATTTGTCACAGTAAAACCTTTTCATGACTCGTTAATAAACTTTCCCGTATCTAATTGCGGTGCTTTGGTAGGCTGCAGTATAACCTCAGCACGCTATTAAAGAAAAATTAGATTTTCTTGTCATGAAAAATGCAAAGTTACTCATCGAAAAGCTTATAATTCCAGTAGCAAATGAGGCATGAAATATATTGCCGAAAATACAGCGCCCAAAAACACTGGCGGTAAATATTTTATCTTGGTGCTAATTAAGGGCTCGAATTTAAAACTGTGCCTTCTAAATTTTCACAATGATAAAATTAACCTAATGATTCCAGCGTGGCCTTAGTCCCCTGTGCTGTTGCTCTGGCTGGATCCTGGCCTCCGCTTGCACGTCGCTGATGGGGGAGGATGTTCGGAGCTTTTGTGGGAAGCAGGGATTCCTTCCCGTCTTCATGGTGCCTGTGTATTTACTTGGAAGTTGATTTAGAAACTGAAGAGCAAACTAGTAGCGAGCTTATGGTTTTACTAACTGTAAGGAAAATAGTTTAATGTAAGAAAAAAACCCTCCAAATTATCCCTTCTTTTCTTTTTTCTTAAATTTTATACCCCCCCCTGCTCACTTGGTTTCTTAATTAGGCTTTCCTTTAGCAGGAGCTGTTTAATTAGCAGTAGATTTTCTGTTAATGTAAATCTAAAAAATGTGTTATTTTGGCTTTTGTTGTTATTTTGTTGGCTTTCTTTTGTTGTTTCTGATCCCCTGGTTTAATCTAGCTCGTGTACCCTTAATCGGGTGCATTTTCAGGCTCGGGTTTGAAGGATACAACTCACAGCATCCTATGGAGCTTAAAATAGTAGGTGTGACTTTAAAAAAGAAAAAAGACTTGCTGCTCTGCCCCAGAGAGAGCATTTTGATGAAGGAAGTGGTGTTTTGGCATCAAGTTGTTGTGCTTCTGTAGCCTTTTTAGGTTGTGTTTATGCCCTGGCACTGGTGAAGGCTCTTACCTGTGTGTCCGTGCAGCGTCTGACTCCACCGCAGACGTCCTGGAGGTGTTTTGAACTGGGGAGGTGGGGGGAGAGGATCTTTTCTGGGGGTGCCTCTGCCATTTGATGTTCCCTCGAGTGCTTGAGGGCTGGAAATGCTGAGTCCCGTTTTCATCAGGTCGCTGCAAAATGACCCAACTTGCTGCAGAGCAACCCCTTGAAAGCCCAAGGATGGGGTTTTTGTGTGTGGAAGTCAAAGGGAGGGAAGGCAAGGCCCTGGCTTTGGTTTCAGTGGATGTCATTGCTGCATTATTGGCTGACTTTGTCCCTGGGCTCTGCTCTGGATGACCTTTGGAGCGTAGGACCTGAGTCTGAGCAGCTTCTGTGTCATCACATCGCATTTCTACTTACCTCCCAGGGCAGACCGAACCGTGGAGCCGTTCTGAGCAGAATTGGATTTTGGTGCTGCTTAGATGACTATCTCCCAAGCTATTTATTGATTTCATCAACACAGTAAATTGTCTCAAGTCTCCTAAAGAAGTACTTGCAGAGATTTCTATGGCTGATTAATCGCAACAGTTTGCTAGATAAGAATAAAGACAAACGATTATTTAAACCTGCTTATGTACCATGACTCTTTCTTCCTTGATTGTGCTAGAGTGCCAGCTGATGAAGACAGAACGACCTAAACCAAACACATTTATCATTAGATGCCTCCAGTGGACCACAGTAATTGAAAGAACATTTCATGTGGAGACTCCAGAGGAGCGGTATGTTTCATTCATATTTAATACATAAACTACTTGAAAAAGCAGATGCAAGCGTTCGGCATTAATAGCGAGTCCTTTGCTGGAGCTCTTCTTTACCAGATGATCTACGTCCAGGCTGAAGAGCCGACAGATCGTGTTCGAGCCCCTCCGTTTTAGAGCGTGTTCCGCTCCGAAAGGGGGATTTCAGAGAGTGGATTTTGAGTAGGGTTTGCCAAGGAAGTGTTGCTGGGTTGAGCATCCAAAACGGACTGTGTGCAGGTGTGTGTGTGTGTGTGTACCGGCACGCGGGTAGCTATTTCTGGAAACTTCAGGTTCATTTCTCACTGGAAATGTTGGGGTACGTGAAATGAAAGGTTTCTGACCTGGCAGTGTTTTCTGGAAGGGTGAGCACAAGCGAAACAGAGATTCAAGCAAAGTTGAGTTGCATCAAAATACCAACCTTTTAAAGTCTTTTTAGATGCCTGGTTTTTAAAGGAACAAAGTTAGTTGTCTCGTTGCTGATTGCTAATGTTTTATGTAAATTAGATAATAAAGGTGATAGTTATCTGCTGCAGGTGCAGATTTCTGCTTCAGCTGTTAGGAAACAAAGCTAAGAGCGTGCATCCTGTGCTCTTATCGTTGGAGAATTGATCTCTTGCCTCCTGAGAGAACAGTTTTCCAGCACAGCTATTCTACAGCTACAGAGTATTTAAATATTTACTTGCTCTTCAGGAATGAAACTTAAATTATTCCAGTACCGTTGCCCTAGGGGAAGGGGTATTTTAAAATGCTTGTCCTCCCTAGATATGATACTGGCACGTGTTTATTTTTAAGGTCAACAAATTCTGTGTGATATTCTTTGCTCTCTTCTTTTGTAGCCTTTGCATGCACAGATTTAAAGGCTCTTGCTTACTGCTTTTGACTCTATTATGATGATGAGAAGGTGAAATCAAATTAAAAGCAAATGAAAAGAATCTGGTCCTTGTTTCTTTTAGTAGCTTTGTGGCCACTGACCCTAAAGGGAGTGAATAACTCTTTCCACTTGGGGGAAGAGAGTATTTCAGTCTTGTTGTGTTTCCTCCTCACCAATTAAGTCAGCTTTGTGACACTTCAGGGCTTGGAGTGTTAGTCACCTCTGTTGTGTACGCTGGAGACATAAAAGCTGAGGGTGGAATTCTGGTCCCCCAGAAATCAAAGCTACTCACTTCAGGAAGGCCGAGATCTAAACCAAGTCGGTAGCAACTCTTAAAAGAGATGTGGAGGTAGATACGCCCTTAACATTCTCTGTGCCTTTAAAACCAACATTTGTTTTTTGAGAGAGATGGAGAGATAAAAACACAGAAGAAAAAGTTCTCTCTGTAATTGTTCTGGATATGAAAAAGGACTGGTAAATAGAAGAATCTGTTTGCGATGGTGAATGAAGTAGTCAGCGCTGGGAGGATGTTGGGAATGTTCAGCATTACCTTGCTGCCCCACGGGGCTGGATAGTGCACATTAAGACAAAATCCAAAATAAAAAATGCACAGGGCAGGAAAGACCGTATGTGTAATCAGTCCAGTTTTTATTCAGTCATATGTTGAGTACATTTTCCCATGGACTTAACTTCCTCTGGGGAACGACCTGTCTCTTCCACCCCTCACAGACTGAAATTCCTATGTTGAGATGTGATTATTTTTTTTTTTTTTAATTTATTTTTTTCTTTAAAGTAATTTCATAGAACCAGTGAAAAATGTGATCTGATTGGGATGGAATGGCTTCATTGCAGAGTGTGCACGGAGTCGTTCAGCATCGGCGACTTCTGGTCCTGCTGTGATAGCAAAGTATTTTTTCCTGGGGTGTCCTTGGGAGAAGGGTTTAGCCAGTGCCCAGAAAGTATCAGCTAAAATACCATGTCCTGTTCCTTACAGATATGAAAGATAATTAAATATGGTAAATTCACATAGTCCACCTAACATGTGCTTCAGCACTCTCAGCCTGTCCCAAAACCCTCTAGGCCCTTAGGCATTGTGTGCTTTATGTTCAATAAATTTGCAGTGGAATGAAGTGAAGGCTGAGAACTTTCACTTTGGTAGTTTCCAAAGGTGTGAAATTTCCCATAAGATGCTGGAGGGGAAGTGGTCTCTGTGGGAGTTTGGAAGAGGTCTGTATTAGAGCACCCATTGCTGAAACAGCTGTGGAAACTCCATCGTAACCAAGACCTGTGCCTAAAATAAAATGTCACTGCTTTTCCTGACATTCTGCCAAGGTTTACACAGGAGTTGCTGTGCTTCTGTCATCATCTTTACAACAGAGGAATGACCTGAGTGTCCTGAGTTTTAATGCCTTCTTCTAGAACACCCCTTTGCCATTAAAATTCAGGATATTTGTGCGAAGGCATGGTGCCCCCAGCAGTTGGTTCTATGTCTTCCAGTGCATCATAGGAATGGAGGAGCTGCGTTTAATTGCCTTGGGCTGCACCAGTGCCTTATGCTTTGTGGTTTTTGGCAAGTCTGGTTTTGTTCTGTGAATTTTGGTATATCCAGGTAGTACCTTGAGCTGCTGACTGAGTGGTTAATAGGAATTCTGTTGTCTGAAAAGCCTTAGTTTGTATCCAGACTGGGAGGACTTCAGATGTCTCTTGTTTCTAGTACAATTAATGAAGATATATGTTACAAGTGCACTTAAAAATGCACTTTTACCGTGCTTGAAAATGCACATAATTGATTGTATGTTGTATCGATTCATCAGAGAGCATTAGTTGCTCCATATTCCTTGGTGACCCTTGCCATAACTGACTAATGTAAAGTGACAACGTAACAAATGCCTTTGCTTTAATTTTGCCAGGGAAGAATGGACAAAAGCCATCCAAACAGTAGCAGACAGCCTCAAGAAACAAGAGGAAGAGATGATGGATTTTAGATCTGGCTCTCCCAGTGATAATTCAGGTGCTGAAGAAATGGAAGTTTCTATGACAAAGCCAAAACACAAAGTGGTAAGTAAGCATAGCAGGAATAACAATGGTTTTTTGGTCTTGAATATAGACAAGAACCAGCCATCAAGACACATCTGCTCCCATAAGAATTAGATAGGTGGTTGTAGGTGCAGCTTCTGGAGGAAGCAGTTGTCTGAGCTGAGCAGGTACTGTCTGGCTCCTCTGGGGTTTTGAGTTGAGGTGTCCCTACTGGATGGCTTTCGAGGTCAGGCTGGGTTTGGTTTGCCTATTTCCCTGCGTAACAGAGTTTGAAATCATAGCTCCTCTGACTGTGTAAATTCTTTGCAGGCTGGTGCAAAGATATTCCAGTGGATTTGCAGGATTTAGGGTGCATTCAGTGGATTTAATTGCTCCGGATTAAGGGTTTAGGCTAACTCCCAGACGGCCGCTGTGGTGTCGGTCCAATAGTGTTCCTAGAGCTCTGTTTTTTGCATCAGGCACATGCACAGGGCCAGCTCAGCAGTGGCCTTGAAAGAAGTATGTGCCAGAGGAGATCTTTGCCCTGTGGAGCCCTTGATCCTTTAACCTCCCTTCACTTCTTTCTCCCCCTTCATGGTCTCCGGTTTGGGTTTTCAAAGTGTTCCCACCTGCTCTTGTAAAAACTTACATGCTCTTGTGCAAATGCTATGTCTGTGGATTGTACCAAGGCACTTTTTCATGTTCTTATCTCACCATTGTAATCCCCGCTACCTTTCCTAACTTTGATTCAGTTTGGGGAAAAATCAAGTTTTCAAAGACCAAAAAATAGCCACCAGTGATCACTAAGTGTGTCCCCTGGCCTTGTGTCATGTCAGTGGTTTTACACTGATGTGGGTGGCTACTTACACATCCCTCCAAATTGTCCTGTGTCCTTGACTGGACAGATACCACTCCTGCTGAGCAGCTTTTCATAGAAATGCAAGAACCGCCTCATTAGTCAAATATAGACCTTCCTCTGAGATACTGTCTCTCTCTGAGCTTGTTAGTGAGGACTACAAAGATGATTAGGGGCCTAGAACACCTCTCTCATATGAATAAAGGCTGAAGGACTTGGGTCTCTTTGGTCTGGAGAGGACTGGGGAGGGATCTGATCAACACCTATAAATACTTAAAGGGTGGGTGTCAGGAGAATGGGCCCAGTCTTTTCTCAGTGGTGCCCAGTGACAGGACAAGGAACAACAGGCACAAACTTGAACATAGGAAGTCCCATCTAAACATGAGTAGGGACTTTATTGTGAGGGTGGCAGAGCCCTGGAAGAGGCTGCCCAGAGAGGTGGTGGAGTCTCCATCTCTGGAGACATTCAAAACCCGCCTGGACACGTTCCTGTGCAGCCTGCTCTGGCAGGGAGGTTGGACTAGATGATCTCCAGAGGTCTCCCTTCCAACCCCATAGCATTCTGTGATTACCAGGCTCATGGCATCAACTGTATTGAACAATTAGCAGAAAGTCTCCTCAGCCAGTTCTAGGAAAGAATATGGAGGAATTTTGCCATTGGGAGCGTATTAATAGTTTTCCCCAGCCAAGACTTCAGTAGCCTTTGCCTGCCTAAATCGTTTTATTGCCATGTTGGCAACAGCCATTGCCAAGGCAGTACAGAGACTATCTGCAGCCTGCAAGTTTGTGATTTTCCCCAACGTTTTTCCTAATGGTGAAACAAATAAGAGTGAATGGCTTGTCTGAGAGGAGCTTGTGTTGTCTGTGGGTATTGGTGCTGGTCAGTGAAGGACAAGAAAGCTGGTCCCCTGGAGAAGTAGGGGACATCACAAAATAGGTATGAGTTTAATCTGTGGAATCTGAGCAAAGGATGCCTTTTAGTGGACCTCTGCCCTGACAAAACGGTGAAAATGCCTACGGATTAATAACAGAATGTTGAGTGGTATTTGCTCAGTTGAGCTTTGTGTCACGTGAAAGAAAGTTCTGTTAATTGCAAGCTTTTTTTTTACTGTTTTGCCCCAAATTGATTGATGGATGGATGGATTGGTCATCTTTAGGAAATGCACTGGTATGCATTTTTTGTGGAAAAACGATTTCTGCTCCTGAGCTCTGCTAAGCAAAAGGATTAAAAGCACCCGTGCAATATATTCTCCCGCGAATGACCAGTCCTAGTCTGAGAACTGTATGCTTGTTGTTAGTTCATGTAATCCAGTTCTTCTTTGTCTGTGTCCTTAACAGACCATGAATGAGTTTGAATACCTTAAACTACTGGGAAAAGGCACTTTTGGAAAGGTCATTTTAGTTAAAGAAAAAGCAACCGGACGGTATTACGCTATGAAAATTCTGAAGAAGGAAGTTATTGTAGCAAAGGTGAGTAGGTGGGAAACTTGGGGACGTGGTTCACCCTTGATACAGCCTTCGGGAAAGCCATACCAAGGATTCTCTGAGGACTTGTAAATGATTGCCCCGGTGGCCTTTGCTGATTTCCTTCTCCTTATGTTTCAGGATGAAGTAGCGCACACGCTGACAGAAAACCGCGTGCTGCAGAACTCGCGGCATCCGTTCCTGACGGTAAGCATCTCTCCTTCTGCTGAGTGGGACTTGACATCATCACAACTGAGAATTGCCTCGGGTTTTTTGTTATTTATATAGTACATCTCAGGTCTGTGGTTCCGGAGCGGCTGTTTATTTTTGTACCCTTCCATTTTTGGGACGCACAAATTGAAATGCTTTCTTAAGTGGTCTGGTTCTTGCCGAGCAGGTCCTTAGTACCTCTTGAAGACAGCATTTCAGGGTGTAGTTTGACTGTATGGCTCACCCATTTAATGGCTTGCTGTCTCTTAGAAAAGGTATCCCTTTCCTTGACTTCCAAATGCTCAGTCTCCTCTTTGTAGCCGAGGTCAGGGTGACCCTGATCTTGAGACAGACAAGTCTAGGAAGATACAGTGCGGGGAAAAAGAAGAACTTTTAATTTTGCCTTTCTCTGTTGTATTTTGTATATTTGTATTTTGTATGTCCTATCCAATGATAGGACAAAGGGTAATGGGTGCAAGCTGGAACATAGGAGGTTCCACTTAAATATGAGGAAAAACTTCTTCACAGTGAGGGTGAGGGAACACTGGAAGGGACTGCCCAGGGAGGTTGTGGAGTCTCCTTCTCTGGAGACATTCAAACTCTCCTGGAGGCGTTCCTCTATGACCTGATCTAGGTGTTCCTGCTCCAGCAGGGGGATTGGATGAGCTTTCCAGGTCCCTTCCAAGCCCTGAGATTCTGTGATTCTGTGATTTTTAAGCTCCCAGAAGCAGCTTGCTATGGAATCGGAGCACTGGTAATGCCAGCCAAAGGATAGTGGTGGGAGCAGGTGGGGTGGGACGGGACAGGGAAGAGCAGGGCCGTGCTTTATCCTCTGCTTTCCTCTTAGACTGCCTTAGCTGTAAAATCAGATCTCACTCTCGGTTTAGATTGCCAGCACCAGCAGTCTCCCTGGGTTTGAGTTCAGATACCTAAGTTTCCACCTCAAGATGTTGTTTCTAGTATTTGTTACGAGTTGGCCCTGAATTGTTTCCAACCACTTAAGCCCTTTAAGAGACCTGTGTAGGATCCCGGTTGTTTCCTTTGTCCAGGTACACAAGGGCTTAGGTGGAATTTAGACCTTTTGAGCGTGGCCTCTGGAAGTAAATATTGGCTGTATGGGGTATAATCAGTAAATGTTTGTTGACATGTTTAAAACCTGATCCTCCCTTTCTCTGCAAAAACATGACTGGTTTAAAAATGCCACCCCTGGTAATGAAGATGATGATTTCATATGCAGTATTTTTGTTTTAATGCTCTTCATAAACCGAAATACTCAAAACAAGGCCTGTCTTGAGAAGTTAGCTACCAGACTGGGTTATGACCAAAAAACCTAAGACTGTGACAAACAAGTTGATGTTACTCTTGCCACAGGAATACACGTGACAGGGCTGTACAAAAGGCACCTTGTGATGCTCCATCACACCCTCTGTCCGGGCTGTTTTTGTGAATTGCTCACAAATTGATATTGAGAGCGTTGCTCAATCCTCTGGCAGGCCCTCGGCGGGGAGCAGTTGGAGGCAGCAGGGCAGGGACCAGAGGGCTGGTGTGTGTAAATATATACGTGTTCCCTATAAAAGGGCTTGTAACCAACGTGGTCAAACCTTGTGCTGTGGGGTTCGGTTGTGGCCTCTTGTCTGTGAGATGAAAACGTGGGAGCTTGTGGCCTGGGAAGGAAACTTCAGAGCCACAATTGCTATGTTTGGTATCGCTGGTGGCAGGCCAGGACTTTCTTTCACAGCGTTATAGGCATTACTGATAGCTTCTGCAGTAATGGTTTGTATTAAATGTATTTAATGAGGTAAGTTGGCAGTGGATCAGTCCTCAGCTGCAACAGGAAAGTGTAAGTATTATATAAAAGGACAGAAAGTCCACTAAAACAGAAAAATTCCATGTCTGTCTGTTTCTGAAAAACTGTTAAGAATGCTTCCAATGCCTGTCAGCGTGATCTGTCTTCTAAGCTTTGGTTTAAATCTGTTTTCAGGCTTTAAAGTATTCCTTTCAGACACACGATCGCCTGTGTTTTGTTATGGAGTACGCGAACGGAGGAGAGGTAAGGGAAATGTGATAATGTTTAATACTTGAGGATTTTCCTGTACTGCTGCTAATTCCTCTTGACTTCATGTAGCTGAGGTCCATGTTTGCAATTCTGATTAATCCAAGTTGTCCCAGTTAAACAGAGCTGTTTGCAGGTTTAACTAATATTAAGACCCTTAATTTTCTTAAGTCCATTTTTAGAGAATAGAGGCTTTAGGTGTAGGTTCCTGCTCTACATGACAGCAACATATTGTAATCTGAGATTTAGTAATTTGAGAAAGCAAAGTTGCTTTTCTACAACAATTTTTAATGAATATTGTGAGCATGTGGGACTTTGGAGGGAGAACTGAAAGCAGCAAACTACAGTTAGACAGCTAAGAAGGAAAAGTGTCAACCGTGGTTCTAATATGTAATTGTCGTTCAATCAAAATAGGTTTTTTATAATTTTCTGTATGCACAAGGATGTGCAGCACACAAATGGGTTATCAGTTATCAGATATGGCTGTTATTTAACTCGTGATGGTTTTTAACACATTTGGTGACACAGCTGGGTGAGGATGGGAAGGGGGTTTCTCTTAGGTGACACCACGTTCCAGGCAGGATGGCCTCTGAACGTAACTCAGAAACACATGCAGTCTACAGAGGGACTTGGATAGACTGGATAGATGGGCCAGTGTTAATGGCATGGCTTTCAACAAGGCCAAGTGCCAGGTCCTGCATTTGGGCCACAACAACCCCATGCATCGCTACAGGCTTGGGGCAGTGTGGCTGGAGCTGCCTGGCAGAAAAGGACCTGGGGGTGCTGGTTGACAAGGGGCTGAACATGAGCCAGCAGTGTGCCCAGGTGGCCAAGAAGGCCAAGGGCATCCTGGCTTGCATAAAGAATAGTGTGACCAGCAGAAGCAGGGAGGTGATTGTCCCCCTGTACTCAGCACTGGTGAGGCCACACCTTGAGTCTTGTGTCCAGTTCTGGGCACCTCAACACAAGAGAGATATCGAGGTGCTGGAGTGAGTGCAGAGGAGGGACACGAAACTGGTGAAAGTTTTGTTGGAGAATAAATCTTACAAGGAGCGATTGAGGGAGTTGGGATTGTTTAGTTTGAGGAAGAGGAGGCTGAGGGGAGACCTCATCACTCTCTACAACTGCTTGAAAGGGCATTGTAGAGACGTTGGTGCTGGTCTCTTCTTACAAGCAATTAGCAATAGAAGGAGAGGGAATGGCTGCAAGCTGCAGCAGGGTAGGGTTAGGCTGGACATTAGGAAAAAGTTTTTCCCAGAAAGAGTGGTCAGTCAGTGGAATGGGCAGCCCAGGGAGGTGGTGGAGTCCCCATCCCTGACTGTGTTTAAGTGTAGATTGGATGTGGTGTTGAGGGATCTGGTGTAGGGGAGAATTTGTAGAGTAGGGCTGATGATTGGACTTGATGATCCCAAGGGTCTCTTCCAACCTATATGATTCTAAAGGTACCAAATTCACTGTTCCTGCAGTTGTTTTTCCACCTGTCAAGAGAGCGTGTCTTTTCTGAAGACCGGGCTCGGTTTTATGGAGCTGAGATCGTTTCAGCCCTGGATTACCTGCATTCAGAGAAGAACGTGGTTTATAGAGATTTGAAGGTATGTAGAAAAATAATTTCATGGGCTTTCTGGCTTTTTTAAGCCTGAAGTATAAGAAAGCCTTTCCTGGACTGAACTTGAACATAACAGTTATTACAGCTGTTGGACTTGACTTTATGAGATGTTTAAAGGCTTTTATAGTCTAAAAGCTTGTATAATGCATTTATCAGGACCCTGGCAGCATTTTGGAGAATATGAAGGTGTATTGAGCTACTTGAGTTGCATTTTCACTTGCCTGCTTGTGTTCCAAGAGAAACCTTGCTGGCTCTTCTGCACGGTGAAACGTAATCCTGGGCTCTTCATCCCAGGTCTTATCAGATAGATGCAAATTTATACTGTGGGGATGTTGTGCCTCCTTGTGATGTGCTGCGCAGCACTATCTTCATAGAACCTGCTGGCAGTTAGGAAATTGGACAGACTTCAAGTTGCTTCTGTGTTTGGACAGCAGAGAAGGGTTAAACCCCAACAGCCAAACAAGAAATCTCAGGGGAAACAAACTCGGGAAATTCTTGAGGAAAATGCAATAATAGCATTTTTTTTCTTTTTCCTGAGAAATGTTGTTGTGAGAGGATACTAGTATTCCATTTGGGAGCAGTCAAAAATGAAGCATGCTGTATAGTGTTTTCAGGCTATGTCAAAGTCATTTTGGGATTCCTGCTGGGATTTAAAGCATTGGAAAGGGCTGCCCCAGAGACATGGTTTAGTGATGGTCTTTATCAGAGTTAGGTTGATGATTGGACTGGATGATCTCAAAGGTTTCTTCCATCCTGGGAAATTGTATGATTCTGTGATTTTTGTCTCCCGTATCACCATGATTCCTTTGAAAGTTCACTTTATTTCATACATGGTGGAAACTCAGTCCTTTGGGAGCAATTCCTTGGCCTTGCATTTGATTTTTCTTTCACTTTCCATCCTTTACTGGTACAGAGTACTTAATAAAATCACGTGGAGTAAAGGCAGGGCTGAAGTTGTATGAGGAAGCACAATGTACTTTTAAAAGAACTGGTGTTCTGCTGGTGCTAATGTAGAAGCATAAATGCAATGCCTGCATTCTGCCTTCGTCCTGTATGTATGATCGGTGACCCAAAGGCTGCAAATTAGTTACCTGCCATTCCCTAAAGAACTAAGGAAAGTGACACCAATGTATATTTACATCACACGTGCTTTGGCAGCGACTGTGGTCCTCACCCTGGTGAGAATGAAAACTGATCTGCCGAAATTCCTGTCTTCCATTGACTTGCTCAGGAGCAGCGGTACGTTACACAAATAACGTCTGTCATTTGGATTTTCTTCCTTCCCAGCTGGAAAATCTTATGCTCGATAAAGATGGACACATAAAAATAACAGACTTTGGATTATGTAAAGAAGGCATAAAGGATGGAGCAACAATGAAGACTTTCTGTGGCACTCCAGAGTACCTTGCACCAGAGGTATGTCTGTGTTGGCTGTTGTACTGAGTTATATTCTTACATTCCATTCTACCAATACAGAATAGTTCCTGTACCATAAAGTGTTCATGCAGTAGCTACTGTTCTATAGGACAAGGGGTATTGGGTGCAAGCTGGAACAGAGGAGGTTCCACTTGAATATGAGGAACAACTTCTTCACAGTAAGGGTGAGGGAACACTGGAAGGGGCTGCCCAGGGAGGTTGTGGAGTCTCCTTCTCTGGAGACATTCAAAACCCACCTGGACACGTTCCTGTGTGACCTGCTCTGGGTGTTCCTGCTCCAGCAGGGGTATTGGACTGGATGATCTTTTAAGGTCCCTTCCAATCCCTGACATTCTGTGATTCTGTGTGAACACACATTCAGATTCTCTTATTCATCATTTTCCGGGATGTACCTTCAGCATAATGATGTATGATAATTTTTGGGCAGGGTAGTATCTTCCTTTCCCTTTGGGGAATATTTACATTTTAATGGAGCAGTGCTTGCTTCCTGTGTCAGAAATCTAATTTAAAAAACACAACACAAAAAGCCCCACTTAGCAATTACTGCAATACTGCTTTGATGGATCACTGACTGTTCTGCAAGTTGCTTGCTGTGCGTTGGCCTGTTTGAAAGTTTTCTTAAGACTTTGCTGAGGAAAAAGGAATCTCCAATTCTTACACTCTTTGAAGACAGTGTTTTCAGGAACAGGACAGACTGAGCTTTTTCTGCAGTATTTAGCATGGTATGCGTTAAAAGTGCTGACTGTTTTGTGACAGGAAGAGAATCATAGAATCATTCAGGTTGGAAGAGACCCTTGGGATCATCCAGTCCAACCATCAGCCCTACTCTACAAGTTCTCCCCTACACCAGATCCCTCAACACCACATCTAATCTGCTCTTAAACACAGTCAGGGGTGGGGACTCCACCACCTCCCTGGGCAGCCCATTCTAGTGACTGAACACTCTTTCTGGGAAGAATTCTTTCCTAATGTCCAGCCTAACCCTACCCTGCTGCAGCTTGCAGCCATTCCCTCTTGTCCTGTCGCTCATTGCCCGTGAGAAGAGACCAGCACCGACCTCTCTACAGTGCCCTTTCAAGCAGTTGTAGAGAGTGATGAGGTCTCCCCTCAGCCTCCTCTTCCTCAAACTAAACAATCCCAAAGAGCACAAGCCGTTTCCCAACGTTAATTTAAACTTTTTGGATGCAGATGAAATAAATCCAAGCGGGGACTCAGGGAATCTCAGTCCCCAAACTGTATGTTCGGGGGATTATGATTTTTTTTTTTTACTGATTTTTTGTTTTTTGATGTTTTGTTGGGTTTTGGTTTGTTTTTTAAGTGGAAAATGCAAATGTATGCTTGGAACTTTCATCCTGGAAATGTTCCTGCTGAGAGTCGTGGAGACAGGTGGTGTTGGAGCCGTGAGGTAGTCAGCGGCAGATCAGAAGCGAAGTGGTGCGATGGAGGATGTGTGTACACGCGGTGTTTTGCCGGCAGACACTGCTCTGCCCACGCTCCGACCGGCCTGGAGGCAGACTTGCTGCACACTGTCCCCCACAGAATTCTCATGGAAAAGCTGGCTGCTCATGGCCTGGATGAGCGTGCGATTTGCTGGATCGAGCACTGGCTGGAAGGATGGTCCCAAAGGGTGGTGCTCAATGGAGTTCAATCCAGCTGGCGGCCGGTCACAAGTGGTTCCTCAGGGCTCAGTACTGGGGCCTTTCCTTTTTAATATCTTCATTGATGATGTTGACAGGGACATAGAAAACACTATCAGTAAGTTTGCAGATGACACTAAGTTGGGTGGGAGTGTTGATCTGCTTGAGGGCAGGGATGCTCTACAGAGGGACTTGGATAGACTGGATAGATGGGCCAATGTTAATGGCATGGCCTTCAACGAGGCCAAGTGCCGGGTCCTGCACTTGGGCCACAACAACCCCATGCATCGCTACAGGCTTGGGGCAGTGTGGCTGGAG
>VZTM01013886.1:0-13614 GCA_013400555.1 Jacana jacana | reverse complement strand
CCTGACTGTGTTTCAGAGTAGATTAGATGTGGTGTTGAGGGATATGGTGTAGGGGAGAACTTGTAGAGTAGGGCTGATGATTGGACTTGATGATCCCAAGGGTCTCTTCCAACCTATGATTCTATGATTAGTTAAGGCACTGAGCCTGAGCTGACGTGGGGTTGCCTCGCAGAGGGGCTGGCTGCCTTGTGGTGGGTACTCTGTCCCACTTGAAGCACAGGCAGAAGCAAGTCTTGGGCCGCTGGCCTGTTCCATGTTGTTGGCACAGCCCAGGATGTACCCATTCTCTGAGGTGGGAGACTTGGGCGTTGCAAATCTTTCTTGAGTTGAAGGATTCTGGGCTGGAGCCCCTCTGCTGTGAGGACAGGCTGAGAGAGTTGGGGTTGTTCAGCCTGGAGGAGAGAAGGCTCCAGGAAGACCTTTTCAACAGCCTTCCAGAATCTAAAGGGGGCTACAGGAGAGCTGGGGAGGGACTCTTTATCAGGGAGTGGAATGATAGGACAAGGGGTAACAGTTTTAAACTGAAAAAGGAGAGATTTAGATTAGATACCAGAAAGAAATTCTTTCCTGTGGTGGTGGTGAGGCACTGGAACACGTTGCCCAGAGAATCTGGATGCTCCATCCCTGCAGGTGTCCAAGGCCAGGCAGGATGGGGCTTTGAGCTACTGGGTTTGGTGGGAGGTGTCCCTGCCCAGGGCAGGGGGGTTGGAACCAGAACTCCCTTCCAACCCGATCCGTTCTACGGAACTATGCAGAAGTATGAAGTGTGGAAATCAAAGTGGAGGAGGAATATTTCTTTGGAGAGCTGCCAGCTTTGCAGATCAGTGCTTTTGTGCTCTCCTCTGGTGTAGTGGTGGCAGCGTGCTCTTGGGTTTTGTTTGGTTTTGTTTTATTAACTCTCAGAGGCTTCAAAGGCCTCCAGTCTCTTCATAAGAATGAAGAATGTGGGCACCTGTTGGAGTAGCTTGCAGCAAGGAGGTGGAGCAAGTCTCATGGTAGCTGCCAGCTCTCCATGGATCACCAGAAGCCTTCAGTGAATCTAAATTGGGGTCCATGCACCACAGTTTGAGATTGCCTGATGCAGGGAGTAATTAGCAGCGCGACAGAGTATTTATTATTCATAAAGGTGGATTTTATGAAGAGACTGAAAATATTTATTGTTCTGGTATTGGTTTTTTCCTAACTTGGAATGTGGGGATTCCCCATGCAGGCGTGATGTTGTGCTTTCTGCTACATTATTTGCTCTTATTTTTCTCTTTAATATTTATGATGAGTTGCCTCATCCAAAACCCCAAAGGAGAAATCCTTTTGATGAACCCAGCTCTCTCCTTTCACTGGCAAATCCTTCCTGTGAGTTGGAGTGTTAAAATTCTGGAGGCTTTTGTCGTCTGGTTGATGGCACTCAAAAAAAAATCAGGAAAAAGGGCACACATCCTTAAAAGCAGGGGTCTCCTCTTCCTCCTCGGCCTTGGGATCCGGAATCCGGCGCAGCCGCGTGTTTGTGCAGTTGTTGCATCGTTGTTTTTAGGTCCAGGCTGGAATCTGGTGCGTGGCCGACGGTGACCGACAGAACTGTGTCAGCTTCGATGTGTCAGATGCCTGGATGGCTGCGATGTGTCCAGCTGTTGTGCCTTCTCTGTCATGTTCCCGGTCTAGAGCTGCTCGTTAGGAAATGATGATCCTTTATTTTCAGCGAAATGACCTGCTGACTTTGCGGCTCCCCAGCTCTCCTGCAATAAATCGTGGATGAGCACAATACCTTTTCTTTAGGGTATATGGGGCTTCAACAAGGCCAAGTGCCAGGTCCTGCACTTGGGCCACAACAACCCCATGCATCGCTACAGGCTTGGGGAAGTGTGGCTGGAGCTGCCTGGCAGAAAAGGACCTGGGGGTGCTGGTCGAGGGGCGGCTGAACATGAGCCAGCAGTGTGCCCAGGTGGCCAAGAAGGCCAAGGGCATCCTGGCTTGCATAAAGAATAGTGTGACCAGCAGAAGTAGGGAGGTGATTGTCCCCCTGTACTCAGCACTGGTGAGGCCACCCCTTGAGTCTTGTGTCCAGTTCTGGGCACCTCAGCACAAGAGAGATATCGAGGTGCTGGAGTGAGTACAGAGGAGGGCAACAGAGCTGGTGAAGGACCTGGAGAATTAATCTTACAAAGAGCAATTGAAGGAGCTGGGACTGTTTAGTTTGCAGAAGAGGAGGCTGAGGGGAGACCTCATCACTCTCTACAATTGCTTGAAAGGGCATTGTGGGGAGGTTGGTGCTGGTCTCTCCTCACGGGCAATTAGCAGTAGAACAAGAGGGAATGGCTGCAAGCTGCAGCAGGGTAGGGTTAGGCTGGACATTAGGAAAAAATTCTTCCTAGAAAGAGTGGTCAGAGCCTGGAATGGGCTGCCCAGGGAGGTGGTGGAGTCACCACCCCTGACTGTGTTTAAGAGTAGATTGGATGTGGTATTGGGGGATCTGGTGTAGGGGAGAACTTTGCAGAGCAGGGCAGATGGTTGGACTCAATGATCCCAAGGGTCTCTTCCAGCCAAAGTGATTCCATGATTCTATTTTTGGCGTTAACACCGCTGCTCTGCTTTGTGCAATCACTAACACGAGCGGATGCTTGTTGTGATAAAGCACTCAGAAGAAATAAGCATTTTATATTCTGTTTAGAATTTGAAAGAGTCGTAGTTAAGAATCTAGATTGTAATACAGAGTATTAACAGCTTTACTAAAGTAACATTGGAAGCATTTGCTGCCTTTTGAAAGCCCCTGTAGCACTTTCTACTTATGCAACAACCCCTCTGTGGTTCTGGTTTTCTTTCAATCCTCTCCTGTTGCATCTCTTGCAGCAGTTTTTTTTTTAAAAAAAAAAAAATATGAAGAAAATAAAGCAAAGAAGAAACCCCAGCTCGGAGGCCCCGCGAGTGTTTTATTTTGGGTACCGCCAGCAAGTGCAGGGGAGTGCGAACAGGAAGCGCCTGCTGAAGGGGGGTGACCGGGAGAGCGGTGACCGCGTTTGTCACCCAATCTCTCCCGCGAGCCGCAGGGCCCTGGTGGCTCGGGAAAGGACGTGGAGCCGGCTCCCGGAATCCTGCTCGGCCCCGGGAATCCTGCCCGGCCGGCAGCTGTGTGGGCCCTGCACACGTACGGGGCAGCTGCAGGGCCAGCTGTCGCTTGGTGTGAATCATAAGGCAGCGGAGGCCCTAAATAGACCAACGTGGGGTAATCTAATACCTGGCAGCCTTTTGATTTTTACTGCGGGCCCTTTCCCTCCTCTGGATAATTAAGGGGAATAATTAGGGAATGAAGAGAGGCAGAGTGCAGACGGTGGTTAGGTGGAGCGGCTCGATGCTGTGGGGTTTTGCGGGCAAAACTTCTATTAAGGTCCGTAAGAGGTTTGGATCCTGCTTTTGTTCAACTTGGTTTGACCTTGCTTGGCTCTTTCACCCTTTTGATTTTCAGTGAGAAGGATGTAAATTCTCCTGCAGACACCGTGAAGCGAGGAAAGACGGCGGTGGTGGTGGGGTGGGGGCTTGTGCTCTTCGCAAGAGTAAGCGGTTCAGCGCAGGCCTGCGAAAAGAGTAAAGATGACAACTAAAACCTGAGGACAGGGTCTGGAACATGACACTGTTGGTGTCAGCTACAGACAACTGTGCAGGAGACACAAAGTCTAGAGAGGTCCTCGTAACGTCCACTCCACAAGCCACAAAACGCTCCCCGCTCACTTCAGTGACCTTCAGTGCAGGAGATGAGAAATCCACTGTGACAGGGCTCCTCTGGAGCAAGCAGGAGAGATGGAGGTCACCGCTGGTGTTCAGCGGGGGCTTCGTGAGGTGGGAGCACCCAGGGGAAGGGAAAAAATACGCTGTGCTGTGAGACCTGGCAGAAGCCCACCCCACTGACAACTCCTGGGTCTGCAGCCCTCTAAGCAGAGGCCAGGAGTGTTAGAGCTACAGAGCAAGCACCTTGGGAGGGAGCAGGGGAGAGGAGGAAAAACATCTCCAGACCACTTGGCTACCATTTTAATGCCTTACAGCCCATCAAATATTAAGAGCGAGGCTCTGGCTTTTAGGGTAGATGAGTCTTTTAGTATTTGGGGGTGGTCTTTCAGGGTGGGCAGAGCCACCCTTGGGGTGCAGGTTGATGAAGATGATGGGGATGTTTGGCTTGTCGCTTGTGAGGTAACAGGTCCGCAGTCATGTCTTTTCTCACCAGACTGGCTCCTTGCTGATTTGAGTTTTGGGTTGTTATTGGTTTTTTTTTTATAAAAAAAGGCAAAAGAGATCCAATTTGAAGCAGTTTGTGACGAGTAAATGGAAATTTAACAGCTGGCTCTGTAATGTGGGAACAGGTGTCAGACGTTGGGTTTTCCAAGGTTCTGCTTACCGTGGTCATAATGTGAGGGAGGAAGAGGAGGAAGCTGCTAGCATTTACCTGCTGCCTCCTTTTCCCCCTCCTGCTCACCTTGTGAGGGTTGTTCAGCCTCTAGAAAAGAAGGCTGAGGGGAAACCTCGCTCTCTACAACTACCTGAAAGGAGGTTCTAGCGAGGTGGGAGTTGGTCTGTTCTCCCAAGTCACAGGCGATCAGACAAGAGGAAATGACCTTAAGATTGGACATCAGGAACAATTTTTACACTGCAAGGATTCTTAAGGATTGGAATGGGCTGTCCAGGGAAGTGGTTGAGGCACCATCCCTGGAGGTAGTTAAAAGACAGGTGGACCTGCTGCTCAGAGATAGGGTGTAGTGATGGTTTTTGTCAGTGTTAGGTTGATGGTTGGACTAGATGACCTAGAAGGTCCCTTCCAACCTGGGCAACTCTATGATTCTGTAAATGTGGATGCCAGTTCTTTTCAAATAGATCTCCTGCAAGTACTCTGCTGGTAGATTTGGCTGTGACACGTGAAAAGATGAGTTTCCTGGGGTAAATTTTGCCTCTTGAATTCTGTGTTTGTGCCTGGTTTGTGAATATCTCCTAAAGTCTCCTCCTTATATTTCTGCAGGTGCTGGAAGATAATGACTATGGTCGTGCAGTGGACTGGTGGGGTTTGGGAGTCGTGATGTATGAAATGATGTGTGGTCGGCTCCCCTTCTACAATCAGGACCACGAAAAGCTCTTTGAACTCATCCTCATGGAGGAGATTAGGTTTCCACGCACTTTGTCGCCTGAAGCAAAATCTCTCTTGTCAGGTTTGCTGAAGAAAGATCCTAAGCAAAGGTGAGACTGAAGTTAAAAGTTGGACTTTTAAACGCTCATGCCTTCAGAAATACCCCAAAAAAGGCAGGGGAGGGGACAAGGGGGGAATCTGTTAAAGGCTTCTCAAAGAAGTTAATAATTGTGCTATGTGGAGGGGTGTCTGTGAAAGGGAACGATCCTCAGGAGAGGTGACTGAAAAGTGGCTATTTCTGTGCTGCTGTATGAAATGCCCATATCTCCATCATGGAAAAACAGGAAAAACAGTTGAAAATGGTACTGCACAAAGGGCTACTGCATGCACGCATGCATGCCAGCAATTTTTCTTTATATATATAAAGTTGAGGAAGGTATTTCAGAGAAAATGGTAGTTATATTTGTAATCCCTCCAAAGTGTTCATCCACCAAGATGCTGCAAGTGGACCTACTCATTTATTGTTTTAACCTTCCACGTGAGCTGACTCTGCAAATAGCCACATGAAGCAGCTTTGGTAATCAGAAGGCAGAACTTCAGAATATTAATTCAGAATATTGTTGCTGTTAAAGCAGGACAGGGACAAAGCAAGTTAACCCTGCCTTTGGCTATGACAAATCCAATGGCTGCTGTGGATTATAAACTGCTCAACACTGAAAGCTTCCACCTTCTGTCCCAGTCCAGTGTGGCTGTCAGTTTTCTGTATTTTCATTAAATCTGTGCCAGTGATTTAGCATCCTGCTTTGGACAGTAGGTGGTGGTGTTTGTACCATCTTTGTGGTAGAGTTTATACCATGCTTAATCTACTTTTCCTGTTTCCTCCTTTTGGTTTGGTTTTGTTTTGTTTTGTTTTCTGTGCTGTATTATTTAAAAAGTAACCCTTGAATTTAAAAACAGCAAAAAAACCCCAAACAAACCCACCCCAAAAACCAAAACAAAAATCCCCGAGCCCTTAATGGCTAACGAAAAGAAAATAGAACAAGATCCAAAAAGGATGTTGACCTTCTCACAAAGATAAACATCAGTTTAAAAACCTGCCATCTTGTCAACTCAGACATTTTCAAAACAAATAATATTGTGACTCTGCCCCTGATCTCCTGTCCTGAACCTTCCGCCGTAAATGGGCCCCAAGTAGGAAACCTTTCATGTGAAGTGCAAGCAGAATATTCCGCTTTGCTTTCTGGTGTTTGTTTAGTCTGTGTGTGTGCCTGCACAGGGCAGGAAAATGAGGTTTTTTCCAGTATGTGGAGACTTGTAGCGAGGACTTTTGTCATCGCTGTGGCCTATTCCCATCGCTAATTTCGATGGAAAACCCCATTGAGAGGTGTCTTGTAACTCCAATCCCCAATTTGTACTACCAGAGGATTCAGTTTAGTGGCAACGTGGGGAACAGGGGACAGTTGTAGTCAGGGACAGGGGGACAGACTTGTCCTGGGTGGCAGCAGCTGCACGGCCCTTCCAGGAGAAGGTGGTGTCACTGATGAGCAGCCCCCCCGAGGCGCTGTGCTCTGTGAGCCAGCGTGGTCACAGCCCCTGCCAACCAGATTCCTGTCCGGGAAAGCACAGGGTGAGACACAATTGTGACCCTCCTGTAGCTTATTCAGGTGGGGACTTTCAATCACTGGAAACACAAGCAGCATCTGCTGTAATTTGTTCTTAAAGGAGCATCTCTGATGAACCAAAATGCAATTTGTTTACAAACAAAGAACGCCCACTTGTTTCTAATTACAAGGTTTTCCCAGTGCCAATAATTACTCCACAATATGCTCATTTTATACAAATAGCCACTTCTTCACATGTATATCTTCTGCAGGCTTGGAACCAACGACGATGCTCTGATCTGTTGGACAGATGATTTCCATGCTGCTGGTAGAAATAACTATAGACTAGACAAGCCCGCACACATTGCAAATTGCACTGGTGCTTCCCAAGCTTTTTCAGAAAATACTGGTTTCTTGCCAATCACCATTCACCCAACTTCTTAATTGAAGTTGGGATTCTCTAAATCCCCCTGCGCTTCACGGTGTTTTGGGCAGTATGGAGAACTGAGCTGGAAGCACCTGGGGGTAGAAGTCCTGAGTCCTGGCCTTGTAGTTTTATGTTCTTAAATGTGCGTGTGGCTTGTGTTCTTAGGCTCTGTTATGTGATCTGTGTGCTGGGGTGGGTGCCTGCCATCCTTGGTAGTTGATTTGTAGTGGGTGCATAGAGCCAGATTGAAGAAAAACAGTCAGATTTTCAGCTATGAAAATACATGCAGTGAAAAGTTAAATAGTCTGCACCGTTCTGGTTGACATCAGCCCTTTGACGATGCTTGGGGGAACCACTGCGTAACTCAACAGGAGTCCCCTCTCCCACGAAGCCTAGCGGGGGCCAGAAGTTGGTGTAATGTTGTCTGTAGCAGAAAAACATCAGAATTGATAGCATTTAGTAACTGCTGATGAAATTCAGAGTAGTGGGAACTGAGGAGAAGACCAAAACCATGTGAAAAATGAAACTGGGAGGTGTTGTCCCTTCCTGTGAAACTCAAAGAAACCTGACAACAGCAAAGGTTGATGTAAGGAAAGGTCAGTGGTGAAGATACTTTAACTGTTAAGGATCAAGGGAACTGTGACCTGCATCAGTGAATTAAATGTGGAGAGAGTACATTTAGATTAAATTTTAGGAATAAACTCTTTTCTGTGGAGGTGGTGAGGCACTGGAAAGGGTTGCCCAAAGAATCTGGATGCTCTGTCCCTGGAGGTATCCGAGGCCAGGCTGGATGGGGCTTTGAGCAACCTGGTCTGGTGGGAGGTGTTCCTTCTGGTGTGGAACTGGGTGATCTTTAAGATCCCTTCCAACCCAAACCATTCTATGATTCTATGAAATCTTAAAAATGACCCGTTGCACTGAGCTGGATGTATAGAAGCATCTGAGCGCTCTGTGTTCAGTAATTACCAGTTCAGTCTCAAACTCACAGACACATGGGGAAAATGTGAAGAACAATAAATTGCATTCTGCTTCTAATCATGGCTGTTTTCTAAATTTGGTCATACAAAATCTGTTTTGTAAGAGAAAAGGAATTTTGAAGTTTCTTTTGGGATTGATGTAAGTTTATTAATCTTGTAATGTGAGCCCCAATTTTCCTAAGAAGGAGAAAAAATCTATTCTGTAAATATTTCCTTTTGTTGTGACCTGAAATTCTCGTTGGCTGCTTTGTGATACATATCAAATAGGAGGAGGTAATCAGAGCATTTTTTTCACCCATAAACCACCAAGGTTTTTAACTTTTATTCTTCTTGCTCTGGCTGTGGAGACTGATCCATGCCCATGCTCACAGGCTGTAGAGGGCTCCCTGTAAAGGGGCTGAGTTTAGATGAGGGGGGGTTGCAATCAAGCAGAGCGTCTCACAAGCTCTGGATCTTGGCAGGTTTGAAACTTGAGAGAACTTCAGTGTGGTTCCATCTGAATTTTCATCATGTGTTTTCACTACGTGCCTTCGTGCTCCTTGTCAGGGTTATTCAGCCTTTGTCAGATGGGGTTTGTCACAAGCTGCTTCATAATCTTTTGTCTTCTGTGGTGCTGTTCCATGGGAGTAAGAAGTGGCAGCATTTCACAGACTCCTGTCAAAAGATTTAATGACTTCACAGAGTGGCAGTTCTGGCTTTGTAGCACTGAAACTGGTCACGGGCACCTGGTCTTTGTGGCCACACAGAGATCTGGCACTTGGTTCTTTCTAGAGATGGGGGTACTTTCCACATCCAGAGTGTGACTATGGCTGTAGATGCTCAGGAATATCAGGGTCAATCAAACCTTTACCTGCATGAAAACCAAGCTCCTTGGTTTTGTTTTTTTTTCCTTTCTTGGGAAAGGACTCATGTGGACTGGGGGGGCCTGGAGGTGGTCTCAGCTAGCCGGTGGCAAGTTGGAGGAGTTCCAGCAGGCAGCAGGCTTGGTGCCTTGTGGGAATCCAGAGTTTTGAAAATTTGCATGACCAGTGTCTTATGTTTGCTCTGAAATGTGTATGTCTTGAGTACAAAAGTGTTTCTGTCTCCAGACAGCTCCAATGTCCTGGGTATCACTTGAACTGCAAAGTGCTCTTCAAGTCTTCCTATGTGTTTCACCAGGTGCTTTGAGGTAGACTGATTTAGCTGTGGGATAGGATAGTTTAAATCGGTTCAGTCCAAAGCCATTCAGGTCAGGCTTGGACAAACTCAGTTCAGCCATAAGAGATCTAAACTGAAGCTCAGGAAAACATAAAAGGCAAGTACAGAAATAATTTTTTCCCCAGCTTTCTAGAAACCATTAGTTTAGAGACTTCCCAAGCCTCAGCATCCTCCTGTCACCTAAAATTATGATGGTCTCCAGCTGAGGATTTGTCCATGGTCAGAATCTGTTTTGTGGCTCCTGATACGGTGAAGCACAAGCTCATGGATGGGATTATTTGGCCGGACGGAGCGAAGGTGGTCGCTGCCCACTCACTCTCCCCTGCTGGGGCCTGGCTGTCCTTACTGAAGAAGCTTCTTCACTATAAAACTAGAAGCTTGTGGGTTTCTTCTTAGAGAGCTGGGAATGGACCTGAGTGCTGAGCACTCTTTACATTTACATGGACGAGTAGGGAGACATTACTTTCACCATTAACTGTGTATTTATACACTACGTGTGTGTGTATGTGTGTATATATATAAATCCATAAAATTACAGTGCATGAATTTAAAAAACATTTGCACATGAATTCTCTCTGATAGAGATGCTGATTGCCCTTGTTTTGTGGAGCACAGGAATTTGTCATTAAATGATTAAAGGAGCCTGCAAAGCACTGCACAGTTTCATAACGACTGAAAATGGTTTCGCTTTAATAGTGATGTTGTACTTGATTAGTAATTTTCTCCTTGAGGTTCAGCTGAAGTGCAGAACCAAGGCTCTCCAATATATAGGTAAGTGAAGCAAATAAGCAGAATTGTTTGGCAGGTGTCTTTTAAGGAAAGCAATTTTAGCAGAAGTTTAGGTTTTGAATGGGGTTTTTTTGGTCAGTTTGTTTCTTGGTTTTTATTGCTTTTTGGTCTCTACACTTCCTGTTACATTTCCTTGTTTACAGTACATTTCAGTACCTTTTTCTTTTTAGGTCCTATTTATACTCTTGTTGGTTCTGGCCGAAATCTTAAATGCACAAAATTTAACTTCATCTCACAAGAGACTTTTCAAGACTTTTCTGCCTTCTGTATTTTAATTCAGCTGTTGCATGTCCTTTCCAAAGACAAACCTGCTGCTCTGTCAGTTCTTGGTGGTGCCCAACAATGATTTTTGCATTAGGTGCTGACTTAATTCCGTTCTTCTCCAGTGGGTCCTTTGATAATAATTCTGAAAAACCAGAGTGCGTTTTAGATGAATTCAGTGTCCAAAATAAGAGGTTTCTATCGTTTCCCCATTCGTTATTAATGCATTTGTTTAACAGTATAGACTTTTAAAAGGTAAGTAAAACATCTAGGGTTTTTCTTGGCATTTCCCTGGGTGTGTGTTTGCCCTTTCAAGGAACAAAGGTTCATATTTGATAACATATTCTCCAAAGCACTCTATGTGGCTGCAGCCAGCCAGCCTTCCTGCCTGCTCTCCTGCAAAACACGGTTTGGGTTTGGGTTCTTCTAGGCTCGCAGTCATTTCTGAGCTTCTGGGCAGAAGCGCAGTCTGTCGGTGTCTGTGGGTAAAGTGGATCAACTCCACTCTGTTCTTCAGCAGCCAGCATCATCATCTGCACTGGGGAAGCAACAAGGGGCCTGGTAGAGACTTGGCAAAGGCTCTGGACCTGTGGGGAACCAGCCCAGAGATGATTACCCACAGAGTTTGTCTCGGTGCCCAGGCTGCCCTGGAGTTTGTCTCTGTTCCAGGCTGCTCTGCAGCTGTATAACATGCTGCCAGGCAGATGGGAGGAGCCATCATCTGGTTTGGTTTGGCCCCTGGGGCTCTAGGGTGAACTTAGGTTTGGTTAAAGAGCTTACCCCTGGGGCAGGAGAGCATCACCCACCACTTTGCGACTCAAGGACTTGGGATCCTTTCCCTGTTCCACTGCATGTTTCCTGAAGGAACGTGAAGGTTGCTGTGCCACTAAATGAAAGAGGGCAGGGAAGCAAGGATGGACTCTTAACTGCCCTCTCCTGCTTGGTGTGTCTGGCATGGCTGTGGCCTCTGCCAGCTTCTGCTCTCTGAAGACAGTGCTTGGGCACAGCTGAGAGAGTTGAGTGCACCAGGATCCACTCCCAGTCAGCTGGATGGACAAAGTGTCACCTTATTTGACTCCTCCTCATTAAACTGCACTGCCCCAATAGCATTGTGCCTTCAAACTATGTCCCAGAGCATGCAGGACACTCTCAGGCTGTCAAAACACTACCTCTTTGTTGGGCTGTAGCACAGCCTGCACATTATCTCTGGTATTCTGAACCAAGACCCTTCCCTCCACCCCCAAATAGTCATGTAGGAAGGTCATGGGGTGATTGCACGTGGCCAGAGGAGATCTGGGGCCAACTGCTCTGCAGCAAGGATGGGGCCTGACTGGGCAGCTCAGCTTCAGGTTCAAAGAAAAGTCCTTGGTCATGTAGAGCTGTTGTTCCACCCTCTTAAAATAGGGATAACGTCTCTTGGTGGCACCAAGAACGGGAGAACAGGCAGGTGCCAGAGGTCAGCCTGGATCAACACGGTGGCACCTCTTGCACTTAAAACCCCGAGTGTCGTTTTAACCTTGTAACCCGAAAGTCAAGTCCTCCTGCTGAGCCCCGAGCGTGTGTGTTGTCTCCTCAGTGTGTGCCTTCGCGTGCAGACGCGGCTCAGGCTCGTAGAGAGCGTTTTAACCTCCGCAGCGGAACCTAAGCCTCTGTCAGCTCCAGACCGAGACTGAACCGATGGCATCTCTAAGCCGGGTGGACAGTCGTATTTTGGAATAAAAGTGCTTTATCTTGATAGACCTTCCATCAGTAAAACACCCTTTTGTGCTTTGGAGGAGGAAAGATTTGCATACTGCTGTGCTTGTCTGTCGACTGTTTTTGTTAATGGAAATTTACATTGGGTGGCCTAAATCACTTTGTCTTAAAAATTCTTGCCTCTTACACTGCCAAATCAAATTCAGTTTTACTGCTGGCATCGCCCTGCTCTAGAAAAGTGGGAAAAGTGCTCACTTGTTAATCTAGAGAGAGACCTTTTACTCGCAGGACCCGTCGTGGTCCCTGGGCCAGCATTTTTCCTGAGTGTCACATCTTCCAAATTGTGATTTATTCATTGTTTTTTTCCTTTATTTGTTCAAGAGAGACCTTTATTCTAATTCTTTGTTCTAATTTTTCAGCCTGTTTTCAAATCTTGCACAAAACCAAACAGAGAGCAAATGCTGGAGCCGCTCTCAGGTGTATTACAGGAACTCAGAATTTCTTCACTGCCATTTACCAGAAATTGTACCAGAAAAATAACTGCACTCGAAGCTTTAATCACTTCTTTTGCCCTGCACAGGTTAGGTGGTGGTCCTGATGATGCCAAGGAGATTATGCAGCACAAATTCTTTGCTGGCATTGTTTGGCAAGACGTATACGAGAAAAAGGTATTTATACAACCCTTCTCCCAGAGTGGTTTGTAGCTGTGGATGTACTGAATGTTTCACATCTTGCTGCCTTCTCTAAGGGACACAGAAGCCTTCCATGGAAGAGGTTTGCAGCTGCTTTTAACAAGGCTAAATGTTTCTTAAACTGCTCTAATTGGATTACTTCTGAAGCAAAGCTTTTTCTTTTTTCCTCTTTTTTTTTTCTAATTTGCAATGAGAGGAGTATCTCTCCAGGTAACCTGGTTCTGTGAGTGAATAAATAGGATGTAACCAAAATCACTTCTAAACTTTAGACATAAGAGCTTCACCAAAGCTCTTCTCAGTGATGTCCAAGGACAGGACAAGGGGCAATGGGTGCATATTAAAGGTTCCACTTTAATGTGAGGAAAAACTTCTTCACGGTGAGGGAACACTGGAAGGGGCTGCCCAGGGAGGTTGTGGAGTCTCCTTCTCTGGAGACATTCAAAACTCGCCTGGAGGCGTTCCTGTGTGACCTGCTCTGGGTGTTCCTGCTCTGGCAGTGGGATTGAACTAGAAGATCTTTCAAGGTCCCCTCCTGATATTCTGTGATACATAAGCTTTTAAAACAGCTTTTCCTGTGAATTCTTGTTGCCACTCCTGACATATCCTGAGCTACTGTTGGTTCCTGAGTACCAAAAAGCAAAATTTCCTGGAAGCTGTAGTGGAAGATGGGCTGTTTGTTCCCTTTACATTTTTCTGCCTTCAGTGATGAAATTAGGCTGAACAGGCAAAGGCAGAGAAGTGTGGGCTTCTGCATCAATCCAAGCTTAATATTTCTGGGGGTTTTTGGTGACAAAGAGGCAATGACGGTGTTTCTCATTGGTCTGCCTTGAGATTCACTGAGTTTGTAAGCTAAGCGGAAAAGGACCTGGGGGTGCTG
>VZTM01013885.1:104677-130940 GCA_013400555.1 Jacana jacana | reverse complement strand
GCAAGCTGAGAGCACTGGTTTCCTTAGGGATGGTAATGGTTGGTGGGTTGACTCAAACTGGAAATGTTCAGGTGAACTTCTTGATGTCTTTGGCACAAAGAGCCGTGGATGTGAAACAGCTTCAGCTTCCTGGAAACAAAGTGTCCTCTGGTTTTTTGGTTTGTTTGTTCATAACTCCTCTAATATTCCAGAAAAGCTGCAAAGAGCTGACAGATTACAAGCTGCTGGTATCGACACTTTCATGCTTCTTTGTGCAGGCACGAAATGCCAACAGACAGACAAGGTCTCAGCAGTTGCTCTCATACAGCGGGGGATTCACAAGTTCTTACGTGCTTCTGTTTCTGCTGCTTGTAACTTCATGCTAATACATGATATTCCAGTAGTACTCCTTCCAGCAGCTGGAGGGGGCCTGCAAGAAAGCTGGGGAGGGACTCTTGATGTGGAAGGGGAGCTACAGGATAAGGGGGAAGGGTTTGACACTGAAAGAAGGGGAGACTGAGCTGAGATCTGAGGAGGAACTTTGCTGTGAGGGTGGTGAGAGCCTGGCCCAGGTTGCCCAGAGAAGCTGTGGCTGCCCCATCCCTGGAGGGGTTCAAGGCCAGGTTGGAGGGGGCTTGGAGCAACCTGGGCCAGTGGGAGGTGTGGGACTGCTTGGTCTTTAAGGTCCCTTCCAACCAAAACCATTCTGTGATTCTGTATTCTTGCATTTGGGTCTAAGTAAGCTCCAAGGGATGAACAGTGTCCTGTAAAGCAGCATTGGTGGAAGCTGTACGTCAGTGGGACCTGCAGCTCGTGTCTATACAGGACAGGAGGAACAGACTTTCCTTGTAGGGCCTGTAGGTACCTGGCTGCCTTTTTAGGTGACTTGTGGAGACCACAGCTTTTATCCTCACTACAGGATAGACACTGAGGGGCTGGAGTGTGTCCAGAAAAGGGCAATGGAGCTGTTGAGGGGTCTGGAGCACAAGTCTTGTGAGGAGCAGCTGAGGGAGCTGGGGGTGTTCAGCCTGGAGAAGAAGAGATTGAGGGGAGACCTTCTTGCTCTCTACAACTCCTGGAAAGGGGGGTGTAGCCGGGGGGTGGGTCTCTTCTCCCAAGGAACAGGCCATGGGACAAGAGGAAATGGCCTCAAGTTGTGCCAGGGGAGGTTTAGGATGCACATTAGGCAAAATTTCTTCACTGAAAGGATTATCAAGCATTAGAACAGGCTGTCCGTGGCAGTGATGGAGTCACCATCCCTGGAGGGATTTCAGAGCTGGGCAGACATGGTGCTGAGTTGGTGAGTTTGTCAGTCTTGGGTTGATGGTTGGACTTGATGGTCTGAGGGGTCCCTTCCAGCCTTGACAATTCCATGATTCTACTCGAAACTCCTGTCCTGTCTAACCCCTTAGAGTGAGGTGGTTTTCCTCCCTGTCCCGTCCCAAATAAAGCAGACACCAGCTTCTGGCCGGTCCAGGCAGTTGCACGTCAGGCACAGAATGATTTGATCCCTTCAGTTGGTGCTCAGTGGAGAGCTGAGGTGACTGTGAAACACTTGGGCTTCGATCCCAGAGTCCCTCTTAGCTCTCGGGTGAGATCCAAACACCCCGTTTCTTAGACCATCCTAGAGAACTTTACAGCTGTGTTCCTGGAACAAGTCTAGCGCGTTGTGGGCTTTCTCCTCTGAAATGTATTCTCCTGGATTCCTGAAGGGTCAGGGTCTGGAGGGAGGAGGGATGAAGTGTTGGGGTTACAGGAGTGCAAGTGTGGGTGCTTGTGCCGGTTTGAAGTTTGGCAGCTCCGAGGCTGAACTGTTGCCACAGCGTCTAAAGCGCGAGGCTCGTATCTAAAGGGCTGTAATTCACTGTCTTCAAACAGAGAGAACGTGAGCTCAAGGAAGGAGATGCTGGAACCAGCTTGGCACGAGAGACTGCTGGGAGGAAGGAGGAGGGTGAGAAGAGAGAGATGATCACCCCGGCGCTGCGGCAAGCGCTCACAAAACAAGGTGAGGTTCTGCAAAGCAGAAATCTGGCAAATCTGGGGTGGTGGCTAATTCCCCCTGTGCTCAGCACTGGGGAGGCCACCTCTTGAGTCTGGTGTCCAGTTCTGGGCACCTCAGCACAAGAGAGATATCGAGGTGCTGGAGCGAGTGCAGAGCAGGGACACGGAGCTGGGGAAGGGCCTGGAGAATCAATCTTATGAGGATCGATTGAGGGAGCTGGGAGTGTTTAGTTTGAGGAAGAGGAGGCTGAGGGGAGACCTCATCACTCTCTACAACTGCTTGAAAGGGCATTGCAGAGAGGTTGGTGCTGGTCTCTTCTCACGGACAATGAGCGACAGAAGGAGAGGGAATGGCTGCAAGCTGCAGCAGGGTAGGGTTAGGCTGGCCATGAGGCAAGAATTCTTCCCAGCCAGAGTGGTCAGAGCCTGGACTGGGCTGCCCAGGGATGAGGCAAGAATTCTTCCCAGCCAGAGTGGTCAGAGCCTGGACTGGGCTGCCCAGGGAGGGGGTGGAGTCCCCATCCCTGACTGTGTTTGAGAGTGGATGAGATGTGGTGTTGGGGGATCTGGTGTAGGGGAGAACTTTGTAGAGTGGGGCTGATGGTTGGACTGGATGATCCCAAGGGTCTCTGCCAACCTGAATGATTCTATGATTCTGTGTCTGTGGTGGTGCTGCTGGGACGAGGGAAGGGACTACAGGAGCTTGGTTCAATGCATCTCTTCAGCTTCCACTCTGAAGGCTGGGATGGTGGCAGTTACACTGCGGCCTGAGGAAGAGCAGAGCACTGCTACAACCTTGGATGTACTTAGCTCCTTCTGCCTGTGTGTGACCCAGAAGCCTAACTGTTGACCTCCACGGGTGTTTGGAGTGCAGGTGGATGTGGCTAGCAGGGCTGGGGAAGCAGGCTACTGGAGATGTGGTTGTCTAGAAATGGGCAGTGGGGAGGTGAGTGTGCTTGTCTGCTCCAAGTCCTTGTTTTGGGTTGTTAGAGGGACCACTGACTCCATGGAGGGGTGTCCCCCAGACATCTCAGAATCACAATGCTGGTGGTTGGAAGAGACCTTTTGGAGATCATCCCATCCGACCCCCTGCCAGAACAGGTTAGACAGGAACACATCCAAGTTGGGTTTGGAATATCTCCTGAGAAGGAGACTCCACACCCTCTCTGGGCAGCCTGTTCCAGGGCTCTGCCACCATCACAGTTTTTCTTCATGTTGAAGTGGAATTTTCTGTGTTCCAGTTTGTGCTCGTTGCCCCTTGTCCTGTCACTGGGAACCACTGAGAAGAGTCTGACCCCATCCTCTCGCTCCCTGCCCTTTAGCTATTGCTCAGCATCAATGGGATCCCCTCTGTCTGCTCTTCTGCAGCTGAACAGCCCCAGGTCCCTCAGCCTTTCCTCAGCAGAGAGATGTTCCATCCCTGAGCCTCTTTGTAGCCTCTGAGGGACTCTCCCCAGCAGCTCCCTGTTCCTCTTGAGCTGGGGACCCCAGGACTGGATCCAGTGCTCCAGCTGTGGCCTCACCAGGGCAGAGTGGATGGGGAGGATGACCTCCCTCTACCTGCTGGCCATGCTCCTGTTGATGCACCCTAGGATACTGTTTGGGTTTGCTTTGGGGCACAGGGACTGTGGTGGGGCTGTCCTGGATTCTGATGGGGGACAGTGGGTGGGTTTCAGCTCTGCCCTTGCTTTCTTGTGTCACCGGGCTCTGTGCTGGCTCTTGCTGGGCTGCAGTGGTCGCAGGAGTGGGTCACACTGGCTCACTTTCTGAACCTGTCTCTACTGGTTTGAGCTGGGGGAGCAGATGAAACAGTGCCTCTCTAATGGTTCATAAAAAGTGGCCATTTGAAAAATGGAAGCAGCGCTGGAGGGAAGGTCACCTTCTTACTATAATTTTTTTGGCACAAAGGCAGGCTCCCCAGAGAATTCTCATTTCCCTGTGATGTTCCAGGGACAGGAATTTATCACCCAGAGAAGCTGGGATGTGTTGCTCGCCTCCTTCCTCAGCCTGGGTAGGGCCAGCGTTGGGTCAGCTTGTGGGACCCACTTGACTGACTTCAGCAGGTTGTGTCTGTACCCTGACGGCTCCAACTGCCTCTGGCACAGCCCTCCCCTCCCTCACTGCTGAGTGACCATTCAAGAGGGAAGGAGAGAAGCTGCCTTTCATTTTTCACATGACATCTAACTTGTTTTTCTCCCCTGCCAATGATATACCCAGGCAGGCTTAGGAAGCTATAAAAATAAAGCCACTCCCTGCTTCAGCGCTGTTCCCCCCAAAATAAGTGCAGTGTAGCCCAAAGATAATCTGCTTTGTTTAGCAGCAACTACTTCAGAGTCTTTTCAAGATTATCCCTGAGGGCATAATTAGGCCAAGAGAGGGAAAATCAGTAGCAGTGATTGAGGAGAAAACTGTTTTGGTGTTGTGTTCTGGTTTATTTTAACCCTTAGCTGCGTAACAGGAGCTTGTCTTTGAACAGTCTCAGACTGTTGTGATGCCAGCTCTTTGTTCTGATTCCCCTTCAGACAACTTTACCTTCCCCTAGGTAAGCTGAATAGTGCTTGAACAGTGGTTTTTATTTTAGCACTTAGGTGGCATTTCAGCTTAACATAGATAGCCTCACCCCTTGGGTTGTGTAGGTGGGTGCCCTTGGAGTTGCCTGGCTGCAAATACCTGTGTAAAAGACGCTCTGCAAGAGCTGCTTCGTACCATCATAGCCAGTCTCCTGGGGGTAGAAAATGCTGATTCCCTTCCAGTGCTGGGTCTTGCATAAAACACAAGAACTGCACAAACTCCTTGGTGCCTCTGAGTCACAAATAGTGCTGGAGAGGGAGGCCGACAGCTGAAGTGTTCGGCTGTGTGTCCTGTTTGCTGCGTTACTGCTGTACTGATTTCATCTGTTTAGGTTGGTGTCATGAACTGAAAGTAGAAGCAAACTTTTCATATCACTGTTTCCTGTGGTCATAGAATGGTGAGAGTTGGAAGGGACCTTTAAAGGTAATCCAGTTCCAACCCCCTTGCCCTGGGCAGGGACACCTCCCACTAGAGCAAGTTGCTCCAAGCCCCATCCAACCTGGCCTTGAACCCCTCCAGAGATGGGGCAGCCACAGCTTCTCTGGGCAACCTGGGCCAGACTCTCGCCACCCTCACACCAAAGACTTTCTTCCCCAGATCTCAGCTCAATCTCTTTCTTTCAGCTTAAAACCATTCCCCCTCATCCTATGGCTCCCCTCCCTGACCAGTAGCCCTTCCCCAGCTTTCCTGGAGCTCTCTTAGGGAGTGGAAGGGGCTGTAAGGTCTCCCTGGAGCCGCCTTGTCTCTAGGCTGAACCCCCTCCCAACTCTCTCTCAGCCTGTCTTCCCAGCAGAGGGGCACCAGCCCTCCCAGCATCTCTGTGGCCCTCCATCCTCCCTGTCACATTACAGCTGTGTTGAGCAGTGCTTCAGGTCTTCTTTGATCCCCTTCTCTGAAATGTGCAGGGATAAACCAGAACAAAACCAGACTCAGACCCCTGAAGAGATTCCAAGGACCTGGATTCTTTCAACTGCTCATATCCCGTATTTCCAACGTGCTCTCTGCTCCCTTCTTTTCTGCTGTAGGACTTCTAAATACAGTGGTGCTCTTCCTGGTGGGCAACACGATGGCAGTGCATTAATGACACCCAAAGACACTGAGTAAATGATTCTGTTGTGTCTCTGCTACCACGGGTACAGTTTTGCTCTGCTCCAGTTGGATTGTTCTGCCGTTACTGGTCAGGTGAACCTGCAGTTTAGCAGCAGGGTGTACAGGTTGCCTCGGTTATACTTGTATCCAAAGGCAAGTGGTATGAGGAGACGGGTTGTTCTTCTGTCTCCTTACCAGAAGGAGCTGAAACACTGTGGGTTGTTTAAGTAACTGCTTGTTTTCATACTGGTTTCCTGGCTGATGTACAGATATCCTCTGATCTGTGGTTTTGGTGCGTACGGGCAGTTGAGAGGCTGGGAAAAATACTGAAGGTGGGGCTTTTCAAGTGCTTACCATCCTTGCTTGAGATGAGCTTTTTAAAAGCACATGGTGGCTTTTCTTGTAAGTTGTTGGGCTGAGAGTCCTGACCTGCATCTCCTCTGACTGGCACAGCTCAGCTCAGCGCTAGGGGGGGGTTGTGTCTGGGCTTTGGAAATGGGACCCACTGGGCGAGGATGTGGCGCAGCGGCGGGTGCTGTGCTGTGTCCGCTCCTGCAGGCTCTGTCTCTGGGATGTGCTGTGCTTTATAAATAGGTAACTATGTAGTTAATAAACTCTAGGTGGCACCAGCAGCTCAGAGCTGGGTCAGGGATTCGTAACACTGGTGCAGTCCCTGAAATGTGCCACAGGATGTGAATACGGGCTGTGGGAAGGTTACAAATTAGTTTGCAAAATGGCAAACTCTTCTTAATCACCAGCATAAATACAGTGAATGAAACCAGGCAGGGTTAAGTCTCCTCAACTTTCTTGCTAATCCTTAGAAAATGCCTGTGTAAATAAACAGGGAACACGTGGTTAAAGGGGGAGGATCCAGGGCAAAGGAGGTGCTGAAGCCCCCCAGCACAGAAGCTGGCAGAGCTGGGCTGAGCTGACTGCGCTGCTGATTCCTGGGTGCAGGTACAGAGCTTGTCAGGAGCGGGGCAGCTGGTGAACCCTCGGTTTTGTGGGGCTGACTCTTCCCTCACGCGTCGTTCCTGGAGCTGGTGCACCTTCACAGTAAAGAAGTTCCTTCTCATGTTTAGATGGAACTTCTTATGTTTAAGTTTGTGCCTGTTGCCCCTTGTCCTGTCACTGGGTACCACTGAATAAAACTGGCTCATGGGTAACTTGTCCAGCAGGACTCCTGAGTGTCTCCCTACAGATCTGCTTTCCAGCAACATCCCTTCTCATCTCCTCACTCCTGCTTTGGAGCAAGTTCATGGAAGCAAGCCCTGCCACGAAGCTCAGCCTTTTGTACTTCTTCAGAGCACTTTATTCTCTTTCAAAAGGAGAGGAAACCTAAAGAGTAGATCTTGATGGGCTTGACAAAGGGTTTCTTGAAGGCTGAGCAGTGCTTGGAATGGATCTAGAGATTTCTTCTCTCGTGATAGGGCGATCTGGAAAATTCCACTGCCCAGACACCACTTTTTCCTATTTCTATATAAAATACTGAAATAATTTGAACGTGTTCCTTTTACCAGTGACATTTGTTAGGTTTTTTTTCTTGCTAACTTTCTAGCTTTAGCCAGAACATTGTCTTCTGGGCTGAGGCTCAAGTGCAGCAATGGTTTGATACTTTCACACTGGTCCTTAGCCTGGTGGTGGTAGTTCCATTTCCTGCTCCCAGTTTCAGCTGGGACAGATAATCGTTGCTTCAAACCAGAGGGCTCTTATTTATGGAGGTGGCTTGATAGAACCAGGCTGATGTGCTGCCTGTACGTTGCAGCTCTCAGAAGACAAGCCTTCAGGAAAGCCATCTGAGTTTGTGAAGCACGTTGTGGCATCTGGTTGGTTCCCCTGCGCTCGCGGTGACTGCTCTCTGAGAAGGGAGGGTAAATTGTCCTCATGCACCTTTGGGGGGGTTTCAACCGCTGCTGTACCTCATTCTTTTGCTTTGTGCATTCAAAGACTTCAGATGGAGACAGCTTTTGGTGCAGAGAGCTGTACTGGAGGGTGGCTTTAGGTTTTTTCTTCTAGACATTTTGGTGAACTGGCAAAGCCACAACCAGAAAACCTTACTCTCCTGCAACGACTAGAGGTGGGAGAGAGCAGTGTCCTGTCTTGGTGGCCGAGACCTCTGTGGGCTCCCTACGTGAATTCTTCGAGTTTTGGAGAATGGCCTTTGAAAGCTACTGTTTACCTCACGGAGTGGAAGTGCTGCAGCCTAGTTTCAAAGGGTCTCAGAAGAGCTTTGCCCCAGAGCAGTCGCCCTCTGCGGCCTCTCTGCGGTTAAAGCTGTCTGCAGGCTGTCAAATTCCTGTTGGATGGTCAGGGTGAGCAATCACCAAACCTTTATCAGCCTAGTGTTACTGCCTGATAACGCTCAGCTCGCCCAAAAGCTTGTTTAAAAGCTTAACTCATCTCTTATTCTAGTGAAAAAAGGACAATTTCGGAGAAGTCTGGCAGGTTTCTAGGCCACTCAGAATTTATCATCTACAGCAGCATCAGTTCAGACACAGACTTCAGATTAAACGTTCTGTGTCTTAAGCCAGGAGCTGAGCTGATTACTCAGAGCCTGCCTATTATTTAAGCAATCCTTTGAATATTAGGGCTGCAGAAATAAATGGATTGGTTTTGTTCAGCCTCAGCATCTGAAGATCCGTGGGGACTGTGAGACACTGCGGGGTTTGGAGGGTGGGGGATCCAAATCTTCCCGTGCAGTTATTGCTCACGAGGAATATCAGTGATAAGCCAAGAGGTGAACGTGGTCAGTGAGCCCTGGCCCTTGTTGGTGAGGATTTCTGGGCCATCACTAAAATTTGATTCAAGCACCATGGGGCCTTGGCAGGGCCACAGAGAATGTGTGGTGGGAGGTGACCCTGCCCATGGCAGGGGAGTGGAACAAGGTGATCTTTAAGACCGTTTCCAGCCCAAACCCTTCTGTGATTCTCTGATGAAGCTGTGGCAGAGCTGATGGCAGAGAGGAGCTAGTCTGAACTTTCAGAAAGGCTGTACAGAAGAATCTGTGACATGGAAATGGAACAGAGAAGTCCCTCAGGTTATTGAACACATTTTCTCCCCTGTTTGGTTTGAAACTTGGTCCTCCTTGGTTCTTCCTTAACCGTTTTACTTTCTTTTAGCCTGAACTGGTTTGGTGCTGGCATTTACCAGCCAGCAGTGAAACAAAAGCGTGAAGAACCAGGCTTTACAGAGGTGGAAGGACCCTGCTCACCTGGAAAGGAGATGTGTGGAGAGTGTTTGGCTTTGGTCACTGCTATTTTCTCTAATTTCCAAGTGTGACAAAGCATGTCCCAGGCAGTGTGCACTGACTGCAATGGCTCAGCAGGGAGACGACACTTTCTGCTGGACTTATCTACAATTGGAACCTTCCAACCTATTGGAATGGATCCAGAGGTNCCCTGCCCAGGGCAGGGGGGTGGCACTGGATGGTCTTTTAAGGTCCCTTCCAGCCTAAACCATTCTGTGATTCTACACCTTGAAGGCCTGAGCTCTGCTGCTTTTTGCAGAGCTTTTAGAAGTTCTGCAAGTATGTGCTGTTCCTTCTCGTAACCATCACTGCAACTTCTGGCAGCAGCAAGCGAGATGAGTAAGCCCCTTCTCATCACTAAAGCTGGCTGAAGTTTGTAAGGCTCTGTTTTGATGTTGAATGTGTACGATTTTCTTGGCCTTCGTAGGAAGCTGTAGGTGGAAGCTGGTTTAAGTAACTTAAGAGAAAATACTGTAGCTTTGGTCTCCAGAGCTTGGCACCTCGCTCAGCTGAGCTGCTTCCTCCCTTCCCTCAAACTCTGCTCAGTAGCAGGTCTGGGCAAGCACATCCTATTTCCAATTTAATTTTAATCTAAAATCCGTTTTACAGCATCCATGTTGCTTCTACTCACAAGTGGTGTGTGAGAGAGTAACCTTATGTGAACGCTGTTGCTGGGTTCTGAGAAACGGGAGAAATGGGGCTGGGGCTGTGCCTCAGAGGGAGGAGGAATGAGGACCCTTTGCCGTGGTCCTCAAGGCATCCTGTAAGGACAGGAATTCTAGCAGTGCAGGGAGATCTTGGCTGAGAGGAGATCGCAGAATCTTCACCTGTGCCTCAGAGGGAGGAGGAATGAGGACTCTTTGCCGTGGTCCTCAAGGCATCCTGTAAGGACAGGAATTCTAGCAGTGCAGGGAGACCTTGTCTGAGAGGAGATCGCAGAATCTTCATGTTTGGAAAGGACCTCTGACCTCACAGATTCCAACCACACACACACACACACACACACACAACCCCTCCAATCTCAGCCACTAGAGCATGCCCTGAAGTGCCACATCTACATGTTTCTTAAATACCTCCAGGGATGGTGACTCCACCACTGCCCTGGGCAGGATGTTCCAGTGTCTGACCACTCTCTCAGTAAAGTCATTCTTCCTAATGTCTAATCTGACTCTCCCCTGCCCCAACTCCAGAGCATTTCCTCTGCTCCTGTCATGATCCCCTTGGGAGAAGAGGCCAGCACCCACCTCTCTACACCCTCCCTTCAGGTGGTTGTAGAGGGCAGTGAGGTCTCCCCTCAGCCTCCTCTTCTCCAAACTCTCCATGCCCAGTTCCCTCAGCCTCTCCTCACAGGACTTGTTCTCCAGACCCCTCACCAGCTTGGTGGCTCTCCTCTGGACACGCTCCAGCCCCTCAAGGTCCTTCTTGTAGTGAGGGGCCCAGAACTGAACCCAGCACTCGAGGTGAGGCCTCACCAGGGCCCAGTACAGAGGCACCATCATTTCCTTAATCTTGCTGGCCACACTGCTCCTAAGATAAGCCCAGATGCTGTTGGCCACCCTGGCCACACTGCTGGCTCATGTTAAGCTGGCTGTCCACCAGCATGGCCAGGTCCTTTTCTGCTGGGCAGCTTTCCAGCTGCTCTCCCCCAAGACTAAGCATTTTCTGGGGTTTTTGGCCGTATTGAACCTCATGGAATTCACCTTGGCCCATCGATTCAACTTGTCCACGTCCCTCTGTAGAGCCTTCCTACCCTCAAGCTGATCAGCCTTCCCACCTGCTTTGGTGTCATCTGCAAAGTCACTGAGGGTGCCCTCCATCCCCTCTTCCAGATCATCGATAGATATTCGATAAGACTGGCCCCAAAACGGGGCAGCGCTGCTCTTGCTGGACAAACCTTTTGTGCAAAGCAACACTGAAGACCAGGCCAGCTTGGTCCTTGGGCAGGAGGAGACGGTGTGATGCAGCCAAAGGCAGTTGCTTATACTTGGCTATGCCTTTGAGGAGTGTCAGTCAGCAAGTTGCCACAAGGTCTTATGAGTCTCATCCAGCCCTAAATAAAGGTGTCCCCAGTACTGCGTGTGACTTGGCAGACTCTCAGTTCCACGTCTAAAGTGCTGAGCAGGGTTACAAGAAAGTTTCTGCAGGAAAAGCTTGGATGATCTGTGAAATACCAAAGCTTTTTGGTTTATGGTGGCTTGTTCTTCCTGGCTCTATTGGCTTAACCCTGAAAATGAGGGTTGGAGTTACTCATTTAGGAGTTACTCCTTTAGGGAGGGAAGGGTTGAGATACTGCCCATTCTCCCTGAGCTGGAGGGGAGAGAGGAAGCTTAGGACATGGGGGCAGCCTGACATTGATGTTGTCCAAACCTCCCTTAATCTGGCAATGGGCCCCTTTGCCACAGAACTGGGGGAGCCAACTGTTTGCTCCTGCTGGCCACCCTCCCCTGGGCCACCCCAAGAGTTCCTACAGCCTCCAGTAGTGTCACCTCAGGGAACAATCAGGCTAAAATGTCCTATGTCCTTACCCCGAGCAAGGTTAGAGCAGTGGGAAGAGGCAGGTGAAGAAGGGAAAAGAGACAAGGTGGATCCCTGCTGGGCTGAAGGGGCAGAGCAGCGTGTTCTTGGTGCTGTACCATTCCTCATGAGCCACGTGTGTCTTCACAAGGTTGGATTTTTCACTGGTGCAGCTCTTGTGGCACCTGCTGTCACTGTAGTTCCCGGCTGGCTCGGTGTCCTTGGAGGTGGAGGGGACTCTGGGGTGCAGGAGGCACGTGGTGACAAACGGGCAGGGTAATCGTGCCACCTCTCGTTGTAGGAAGCGAAGGACAGTTCTTCTGCTGAGCAGTAGGCTTTTCTCCTTGCTGAGTTCATCCTGGTTGGCAGAGAGGTTGATTTCCTTCACAGGCATTCGTATTTCCATTAGGGGCTGGTTGAGGCCTGCAGGGTTTGGGGACAACCAGGCCATGGATACAGCTAGGAGCAACCAGGCTCCTGTGTAAATGAAACAGTGAGGCTTCTCAAATCCCTCTTACTTTTATGCTGGTTTTGAAGTGATTTTTAATCCTTCAGACGTATTGGTCTCTAAGCACTTTTTTTTTTCAAAGGGGAAGCTAACCCAGCTCAAGCAGTTTGGGTAATAATGGCACTTGGTGCTTAATGAACGTTGTGGAATTAATCCTCCTGGACCAGTAAATTCAAATTAAATTGTGTTGATCGTGGCTGGGGGACAGGGAAGCGATGTGAAATCAGCTTTTGTCTAGGCACTGAGGAGTGGCTCCCTCACTGTGGCTCCACCATGGCCAGTGGGAGATGGAACTGGTGAAACTGGTGAACCTGTGAAGTCTGGGTTCAGAACCAAGCCCCACGTTTTGGTTCTCTTCCTCCGCTTTCATAACTACCCTGTGAGTCAGATGATGTTGTCCAGGCTTGGCCAGACCTGCTGAAGAAGTGGGAAGGTGTCTCCCTGGGCGACCCTGGGCCGGGGAGATGCTTCTGGTTCCCAGTCCTGCTCCCTCCCACGTGTTTTCCCCTGGGTTCGGTGCGTATGTCCCTCGTTGCTGGGCTGAACCTGTTAATCTCCCATCCTGTTATGGAGAAGTCTTGTGGGCACCTCCTGTTGATTCAGACAGGTATGAGGAATCCAAATAAATATCCCATTCAGAGAAAGGGGTTCCACTTCCCCCAGTCCCTTGGGTGCAGGCCCCTGGGATGACACAGAGAGTGCTGTGGGTGGGCAGGAGCAGCAGCACTGGGATGGTGACACGTGAGAACTGTGTGTACCAGCTGATAAGCTTTGTCTGTCAATTACTGTAAGTTAAAATCAATGGTTGGGTTTATTTCTCGTTTCCAGGGTACAAGCTGATCGGAAGCCATTCGGGGGTGAAGCTCTGTCGCTGGACAAAGGTACGCTCCTCCTCATTGCATTAGTCAAAAAAACATGCTAGAAACTTTTTCAGGTAACACAATTTCCAGATGAAATACCCTTTGAAAATGTGATATTGCTTGCACAAAACCAAATTTCATCTTCCAAGCTGCAGTTTTGCATTTCAAGCTCTTAAAATCCCTCTGTGGAGAATGAGAACACGACCATGGCAAAGAGCTGGGAACGTCATTCCCCATTGGGCTGGTTTTTTCCCCTGTTCTGCTCTCTACTAAAGTACCTGCTGCCTGCTGAAATGTGTGGCAGGAGCAGAGCACCGAGAGAGAAGTGACAATCATAGAATCATAGAATGGTTAGAGCTGGAAGGGATCATCCAGTTCCAACCCTCCTGCCCTGGGCAGGGACACCTCCTTTGGAGGTGTTGCTCCCCAGATTGCTCCAAGCCCCCTCCAGCCTGGCCTTGAAACCCCTCCAGGGATGGGGCAGCCACAGCTTCTCTGGGCAACCTGTTCTTCACAGCACAGAATTTCTTCCTGGTATCTAATGTAAATCTCCCCTCTTCCAACTTAAAGCCGTTACCCCTTATCCTGTCACTCCACTCCCTGACAAAGAGTCCCTCCCCAGCTCTCCTGTAGATCCTTCATGTACTGGAAGGCTGCTCTACGGTCTCCCCGGAGCCTTCTCTTCTCCAGACTGAACAACCTGTCTTCATAGCAGAGGTGCTCCAGCCCTCCCAGCATCTTCATGGCCCTCCACTGGAAGGTTCCCAGTGGTGTGAGACCTTCTGAAAGGAGGGTACCACGGTGTTTACACTTGGGCGGGCGCAGAGGGGAATGAAACCTCTTGGTCTGTGGCTGATGCAGCCACTTTGGAACAGGCGGTGCCTTCTCCCCTGTGTGACAGCATCTGTCACAGATGGAGATCTGTCACTTGTTAGTGCATCCCTCTTCTAAGGAAAGGCTGAGGGACTTGGGTCTTTTTAGTCTGGAGAAGAGAAGGCTGAGGAGGGATCTGATCAGTGCTTATAAATACTTAAGGGGTGGGTGTCAGAGGGAAGGAACCAGGCTTTTCTCAGTGCTGCCCAGTGAGAGGACAAGAGGAAATGGACACAAACATGAACATAAGGTAGTGTCATCTAAACATGAGAAGGATCTTCTTCATTGTGAAGGTGGCAGAGCCCTGGCAGAGGCTGCCCAGAGGGTGTGTGGATTCTCCATCTCTGGAGACATTCAAAGCCCACCTGGACACGTTCCTGTGTGACCTGCTCTGGCTGGCCCTACTTTGGCAGGGGGTTAGGCTGGATGACCTCCAGAGGTCCCTTCCAACCCCAGAGCATTCTGTGATTCTGTGGCTTCTTAACAATTACTCTGTGGGAGTGTGTGTACATGTATATAGCTGTGTATATGTACATGTATATAGCTGTGTGTGGTGTCTGTGTCTATGTACACGTATACAGCTGTGTGTGGTGTCGGTGTCTGTGTCTATGTACGTGTATACAGCTGTGTATGACGTGTCTGTGGGTATGTATGTGTGTGTACACACATATCTAGGGAAGAGCCATCCTCCCAGCCCCACAGCTCTGTGTTTTGGGCCCTCTGAACCCTAAACCAGGAGCTTTTCAATGTGCTTACTTGTAGACTGGAAAATATCCCCTATGGGGAGGCACCGAGCCCTGTCTAACAGACTTCAGCCTCTTCAGTCTGTTTGCTGGTTTGGCTGTCTTTTGCAGTCCCTGAGCAGCTCAGAAATTAAAAGCTGGTCTATAATGTTATATATTTGGGGAGTAACACTGCCACAACACCCCAAAGCCTTCAGCCTTCGTGGGGTGATACACTCTGGGAATCACCAGCTCACCAAAAGGCCAGCGCCTCTCTGGGTGCAGCGCTGTGGCAGTGAGCATCAGTTCCCTGGTCTCTCAGCTCTCTTGTTGCTACGTCATTAGCTTGTGTTTATTTTATTGGGAAGAGTTCTTTGAATGGCAATCACCGGGGGGGGGCCTACAGGGGAGTCTCCTTCTTGAAATGCCTGATATCAATCATCCTTTTCATGGAAAAGCTTGGTTCCTGTGAAGGGTTTAAAGAGCCCAGCACTGTATTGTCAGGAGTGTTTGTGAGCTGTTTGCTTTTACAAATAGTTCTCTCTTCTGTCTTTTTTAGCATCAGACAAGGCTCTGAAATGTTTAAAGGAAGGCCATGCTGCCATCCAGTGAGACCTCGACAGGCTGGAGAGTTGGGTGGGGAGAAACTTAATGAACTAGAACAAGAGCAAGTGTAGAGTCTGGCATCTGGGCAAGAACAACCCCAGGTACCAGTATAGGTTGGGAAATGACCTGTTGGAGAGCAGGGTAGGGGAAAGGGACCTGGGGATCCTGGTGGGCAGCAGGATGCCCATGAGCCAGCGCTGTGCCCTCATGGCCAAGAAGGCCAATGGCATCCTGGGGTGTATTAGAAGGGGGGGTGGTCAGTAGGTGGAGAGAGGTTCTCCTCCCCCTCTGCTCTGCCCTGGTGAGACCCCATCTGGAATATGGTGTCCAGTTCTGGGCCCCTCAGTTCCAGAAGGACAGGGAACTGCTGGAGAGAGTCCAGGGCAGGGCTACCAAGGTGATGAAGGGAGTGGAGCATCTCCCATAGGAGGAAAGGCTGAGGGAGCTGGGTCTCTTGAGCTTGGAGAAGAGGAGACTGAGGGGTGACCTCATGAATGTTGATAGATCTGTAAAGGGTGAGTGTCAGGAGGATGGAGCCAGGCTCTTCTCAGTGACACCCAATGACAGGACAAGGGGCAATGGGTGCAAGCTGGAACAGAGGAGGTTCCAGTGAAATATGAGGAGGAACTTCTTCATGGTGAGGGTGAGGGAACCCTGGCAGGGGCTGCCCAGGGAGGTGGTGGAGTCTCCTTCTCTGGAGACATCCCAACCCCGCCTGGAGGCGTTCCTGTGTGACCTGCTCTGGGTGTTCCTGCTCCAGCAGGGGGTTGGACTGGAGGAGCTTTCAAGGTCCCTTCCAACCCCTGAGATTCTGTGATTCTGTGATTCTGTAAAAACTTGTCAAACTTCAGTGCTGTGACTGAGAGAAGAAAACCTGAGAACCTGTTTGTGTTAAAGAACTGGAATTTCATGCCACACTGTAAAGCCACAAAACAAACAGCAGCTCCTTGTGCTCAGATAGAACCTACTATCTTTAGCTTCAGCAGGAATTGAACGTAAAGTGTTCTCATAAATTGAGCTGAAATTGGTTGCAGGCAGTGGCTTTGACTCAGATTCACACCGAGACGTGAATAACTTCAGGGGGCTTGTTTGAGATGGGTATCAGTGGAAAAGCAGGAGCAGGGCTGGGAGGATTAGGAGTAAGTAGAATTTCAGGGCAATAGCCTAGATTAAAGTGATTGTGTTCTGCCACCTTCGGGAAAAAGAGCATCAAACCTGCTCATTTTAGGAAGAGCCTCTCGATGTGCCTGCCTCATGTCATCAAAAATATAGCTGGCTCTCCTGGAATTTGCGAGTCTCCTCAAATCTCTGTTCTTGGAGGGATGGGTAGAGTAAACAGCATTTTCCACCTTGTTTAATCTCCCAAGTGCGTCCCGTGCCCGTGTTAGGGGTTACCCGTGTGTGCCCTCCCTGCTGCTCCAGGGGGCATTCTCCTGGGTCACCAGGGCTCCTCAGGGGGAGGGAGGTGGATTAAACATTGCTGTGTCACATTGCATGGTTTTTTCTCTTCAAAGGAGTAAAGATTCTTTCTCATTTATTATTATGAGAATATTATGAGAACTGGGCCCCTCAATTCCAGAAGGGGCTCATGGGCATCCTGCTGCCCACCAGGGCCCCCAGGGAACTGCTGGAGAGAGTCCAGGGCAGGGCTACCAAGGTGATGAAGGGAGTGGAGCATCTCCCATAGGAGGAAAGGCTGAGGGAGCTGGGTCTCTTGAGCTTGGAGAAGAGGAGACTGAGGGGTGACCTCATGAATGTTGATAGATCTGTAAAGGGTGAGTGTCAGGAGGATGGAGCCAGGCTCTTCTCAGTGACATCCAATGACAGGACAAGGGGCAATGGGTGGGAGCTGGAACAGAGGAGGTTCCAGTGAAATATGAGGAAAAACTTCTTCAGGGTGAGGGTGAGGGAACCCTGGCAGGGGCTGCCCAGGGAGGTGGTGGAGTCTCCTTCTCTGGAGACATCCCAAACCCGCCTGGAGGCGTTCCTGTGTGACCTGCTCTGGGTGTTCCTGCTCTGGCAGGGGATTGGACTGGAGGAGCTTTCAAGGTCCCTTCCAACCCCTGATACTCTGGGATTCTGTGATTGTTTAAGGGGGATAATGAAAGGCAGTCCCTGCTCCAAGCCACCCTCCTGCTGAGTGGCAGACCAGTCCCGGTGGGGAGGCTGCTGCGGCTCTGCCGGCAGGGAAAGTGCCACATCCCACTGGAGCCGCCGGCTGCTGGGAAAGGGGGGTGTTTATAAGGTCAGGATATTTATTTAATTTAGTGCCAGAAGAAATGTTCTCCCAGACAAATGAGAAGAATTGAGTGCTCAGGAGCACAGTCTGGAAATTGATCCTTGTTACTCTTCAGTGGGCTTTTACAATAATATTTCTTGTAGCTTAAGTGGCTTCACCCCTTCACAGTGGTTGGCTGGTTCCGGGCAAAGCTTTGGCAGAGCACATCGTTTCGCTGTGGGGCTGAGAGGGAGAAAGTATTGATTGTGTTAACATTTCTCTGCTCTAAAGCAGCTGTAAAGTTGGCATCGTAAACGCTGTGTTTCCGTGAGGCCGTGTGTGAGCAATGGGACTGCACAGATCCGCCTGCAACTGAGCTCTCCCCGCAGCCATCGTTATTCAGACTGGCTCCACAGCCAGTTTTTTAACTTTTTTTGGTATTTGTGTGTGTCTTTCTCTCCTGATAGTCAATGCTTCGAGGCCGAGGAGGCTGCTACAAACACACGTTCTATGGGATTGAGAGCCACCGCTGCATGGAGGCCACCCCCAGCCTGGCCTGCGCCAACAAGTGTGTCTTCTGCTGGAGGTACAGTACTGCTGTGGTTGTACTTTGGGATGGGGGCTCTGCTCCACTCTGTCACAGAGTCATAGAATGGTTTGGGGTGGAAAGCAACTTAAAGCCCATCCAGTCCCACCCCCTGCCCTGGGCAGGGACACCTCCCACCAGCCCAGGCTGCTCCAAGCTCCCTCCAACCTGGCCTTGAACCCCTCCAGGGATGGGGCAGCCACAGCTTCTCTGGGCAACCTGGGCCAGGCTCTCACCACTCTCACACCAAAGAAGTTCTTCCCCAGATCTCAGCTCCATCTCCCCTCTTTCAATGTCAAACCCCTTCACCTTGTCCTGTGGCTCACCTTCCTCATCATGAGTCCCTTTTAGGGGCTGGAAGGGACTCCAAGGTCTTTCCAGAGCCTTCTCTTCTCCGGGCTGAAACCCCCAACTCTCTCAGCCTGTCCTCCCAGCAGAGGGGCTCCAGCCCTCCTAGAATCCCCATGCCCTCCTCTGGCCCCACTTCAACAGTTCCCTTTCCTTCTGCTGTTGGTGGCCCCAGAGCTGGAGACAGCACTGGGAGGGTGTGTCTCTCCAGAGTGGAGCAGAGGGGCAGAATTCCCCCCCCTTGCCCTGCTGGCCACACTGCTTGGGATGCAGCCCAGGATGCAGGGGATTTCTGGGCTGCCAGAGCACATTGTCGACATTTTTGGGGCATATTGAGCTTTTCATCCATCACCACCACCAAATACTTCTTCTCAGGGCTGCTCTCCAGCCATTCTACACCTAGACTGGATTTGTGCTTAAGATTGCCATGACCCAGGTGTAGGACCTTGCACTTGGCCTGGTTGAACTTCATGGGGTTCACACAGACCCATCTCTTCACCCTGTCCAGGTCCCTCTGGATGGTGTCTCTTCCCTCCAGCGTGTCAATCATGCCACACAGCGTAGTGTTGTTGGCAAACTTGCTGAGGGTACTGTTGATCCCACTGTCCTGTTCCTCAGGCCTGGGGTGGTGTTCCTTGGTGCCTTTTTCACTTAGGAACTGGGGAAGGAAGGGTTTGGAAGGAGAAGCGTTCTTACCCTTCCTGCCTGTACTGCCTCCCCCTGAGAGCTGATGTGGGTCAGGGATGGATGGTAGGGGGTGAGCTGGGTGGGTGGGCTCCACATCTTAGAGGTTAGAGAGGATTTGAGGGTTCACCAGTGCCACCACCGTAAAGAGCTGTTACCTCTTGGACACAAGATCCCCAGGTCTTGGGCTGCAGCAGGTTTGGCCCAGGTGGGACCAGTGGAAGGAGGAATGGACAGCGTAGAGACAGACGCCTCTCCATCCACCGCCCTGAAATCCCCACTGCTGCCTGCGCCCAGCACTTGGTGCAAGTTTGGATCCCTCTGGAGTTCACTGTCTGGGACTCCCTGGGGCTCCTGTTGCTCTGGAGAACGTGGTGTGGCTCATGCTGTGCAAAGCCACCAAGGTGCTAAGTGCTGTGAGTAGCTTTGGTTTGAAATGGGACCATTCACTCCCTCCCAACTTCCGGTGCTCCCTCATTGAGTGACAAGTGATGACTCGGTCGCTGTCGCCTTCCTGAAACAGGAGCTTCTAAATGACTGTGCATTTTAGTCAGTGAAGTGACCTCTTTTCTCCAAAAAAGTCCTTAGTTGTCTGAAGGTAACGAGCTTTGCCGGGATCTGAACCCTGAGCTGCTCCAGCACTTGGTCACCCAATGCCTGGGCTTCCGAGGAGGCCTTTCCCAGGTTGGCAGTGGGGGCAGTGGGTGGGATCAGTGGGAGACACCGAGGGGCTCATCGGAGAGGAGAGCTGTGATGTCCTCCCACTCAGCATGGTTTCACATGGAGGTTATTTCTTTGAGCTCTTTGATCTTCTACCTCTCTGGTCAGTTCCCACCATGGGGGCTGCTCTTCCTGCAGCGTCTCTGCCTGCCCTGGGGGGCTCGGCACCAGTAACCCCCATCCCGTCCCTGAGCTGGGTGTTCGACATCCCAGTATTTCCATGCAAAACCAGCCAAATTCCTCCCAGGACCGTTTTCTGTCTTTCATAGTCTCCAAGTTTTAATAATGCAAAGATTTCAGGAGAATATTCAGATGCCAGTGCAGGACTGCTCCAACTCTGAAGGCACTTTCAAAAGGGTCTNCTCTGGAGACATCCCAAACCCGCCTGGAGGCGTTCCTGTGTGCCCTGCTCTGGGTGTTCCTGCTCTGGCAGGGGTTTGGACTGGATGATCCTTCAAGGTCCCTTCCAATCCCTGAGATTCTGTGATCTGTGACTGAAGGCTCTGCCTGAGACTCATCCCAGGGTTCATGTTCTGGTCCACCTCCAGCTCGACACAAAGCAGAACTGGAAGGAGCTTTCTCTGGTTGGCTTTGAGCTGCCACAGCCTTTGTGTCAATGGAGGTTGGGTTAATTGGGTGCAGGACCGAATGTCCATCCCCACTCTCTTCTTTTCCATGTGCACATCAGCAAAGTTCACAAACCTTGCAGCCAGGCCTATCTCTATGTTTATAAATTTGTTTTGTCATGATGATTGTTTTTATTTTATACCCACTGTCCCTTGCAGATTGTTAATCAGCTGAGACTAAGCACAGGGTCACCTGCTTCTCCTGCCCAGCGCTGGGGCCTCTTGCCTTCTGATTAGCCGTTGCCATCTGTGCTGTTGGACACACATGAAGTGCTGGTTTTGATCTGCTCTTGGCAAGATGGTTTTAATCCACGTTTTATGCCTTGCTGCTCTCCTCACAGAGTCACACAGCTCTGCTCACCAGCCTGCAGATCCATGTGCACAAATCTTTTTTTTTATTATTATTTTTTTTTTTTTTTGATTTTTGGTGGTTTTTTTTTTCTTGATCTCTTCTTTCAAGCTTTTGACATTTGTAGAGTCTGTCAACATTTTCCACGGCGTCGGCACCGCAGGGCTCCGGGACTGCTGAGGAAAAGGCCAAAGAGCCTGTTTGTTTTCCCTTCCTCCCCTTGGAGAGAAATGCTGTAGTTCAGCTGCCCTCTCTGGGAACTGGTTGTCACTGTAGTTGGCTGGTTGTGACTGATGCCTTTTGGCCCCGAACCAGGACCCCTGGCTGGAGCCAGCATCCAGCCATGCTCAGAAAGTTTGGGGCCTTTGTAAAAGATGTAGCTGGACTCTGTGCTGGAGACGTTCCTTCTTCTCCTGTTCTTTCTTCTCCTTGTCCCTAGTAGATATCAAGCCTGATAGTGTCCTGGTGTGTCCAGAGAGACACCTTACTGGTGTGTCACCTCTGGCTTGTGCTTCCCGGCCTCTGCCAGAGACCTGGCTGAGAGCTTGGGGGTGCAGGTTTATAATGTGGTGACTTATTGTAGAACCACATAGAACAGAATCATAGAATGGTCTGGGTTGGAAGGGACCTTAAAGCTCACGTAGTTCCACCCCCTGCCGTGGGTAGGGATGCTTCACACTAGACCAGGTTGCTCCAAGCCCCCTCCAACCTGGCCTTGAACCCCTCCAGGGCTGGAGCAGCCACAGCTTCTCTGGGCAACCTGGGCCATGCTCTCCCCACCCTCACACCAAAGAAGTTCTTCCCCAGATCTCATCTCCATCTCCCCTCTTTCAGTTTAAAATCTTCCCCCCTCATCCTGTGGCTCCCCTCCCTGACCAGTAGCCCCTTCCAGCTTTCCTGGAGCTCTCTTAGGGACTGGAAGGGGCTGTAAGGTCTCCCTGGAGCCTTCTTTTCCACAGGCTGAACCCCCCCCAATTCTCTCAGCCTGTCCTCCCAGCAGGGGGGCACCAGCCCTCCCAGCATCTCCGTGGCCTCCTCTGGACCCAGTCCAACAGGTCCACATCCTTTGTGTGCTGAGGACTCCAGAGCAGGATGCAGTATCCAGGTGAGGTCTCCCCAGAGCAGAAGGGTAGAATCACCTCCCTCAACCTGCTGCTTCTTTGGAGGGCAGGAACAGCAAATCCTTCCCCCCCGGGAGGCAGCGGCCAGGCTGTGTCCTGGGGCAGTGGCATCAGTGGTGAGGGCTGGGGGGGGAAAGAAACACTTGAATTCCTGCAACAGCCCAAAGTCATAATTCTCTCTCCAAAACCAGTCTGTCACTATCCATTATTGCTTTTTGCTGGTCTCGCTGTGGTTGTGGCATCTCTTCAGCTTAATTGTCTAAATGGAAATGTGCAAGTCACCAAATCTTTTAATCAATTAGAGCAACTGCAGGGACCGGGGCTTTCTGACACAGTCAGCGGCGGAGCCACCAGGCAAACCTGATGTCATGATGGTTTCTGGCAGAGAGTCTAAAGCCCAATCAATTACTGTGGAGAGATGGAAGAGCTAAATAAGGTTTAAATTAATAGGGTTTATTATTTTTGCATCTGAGGAAGAGGCAGACCAGGCAGAGGGAAAGATCCCCTAAAGAAACTGCTTCATATTTCTTCTGTAGCTGTTGATGTTTATACCTGTTCTTCAAGGTTTCAGCTTTAGTTTGTAGAGCAGACAGCAGCTGAAGTTCTGTGCAGAGGATCTGTGTGTGTGCCCAAAAGATGGTGATCACAGTAAGCCCCCCAAGAGGGGATCATTCTTCACCCGCAGGAGAGGAGGACAGGGACCCAATAAGGTCTTCAAAAACTGATGAAGAAACCAAAAATGCAGATCAAAAGAAAAGCTCCTTGTTAAGTGACTTGACACCAGAGGCTAAATTATTTGGGGAAAGGTGAAATAGTACACTGTCAGAAGAGCTGACTCTGCAGGTTTGTGGGACTTAGAACCTGAGCCTGAAAGCTCAGAATCTCTCTGCACCTCCAGCCTCCTGTCCTTGTTCCACGAAGTCAGTACCCTCTTCTTCCAGTGTTTCAATTCACTTATTTTTCGCTTGCAGAATTAAGATATTGTGACCCAAGGTGCACTGTTTTCTTCAGGTTCAATTCTTCACCAGTTTGTTGTCCCCTGGACCTAATCTGTGCTTCTCCTGGCCTTGGACTTGTTGAAGTCTCTTGTAGTTGTTGTTAGGAGTTGAGATGTTTGTGGCAGCAGCAGTGAGCACGGGCAGGGTACGGGCTGTGGAATGCTCACCTCTGTCTCAGCGGTTGCTGCAGGCAGTTGCAGAGTTGGTGCCCAGTTACCATCATGAATGAGGTGATGGAGGGATGATGAGCCTTCAGAGTGAACCTGTACGTCTTGACATTCAGGGCAGTCTTCAAACCGTCTCCAGGACTGTGCTGGGCCTGGTTCTACTGGGAAGGAACCAAATACATTGGCCCAGGCCCAGGGCAGGTTGGGAGGTTCCCAGCATTGCCCACTTCCCTGGTAACTGACCATCTCTGCAGGAATATCAGGGTTATGTTCCCCTTTTTTTTCCAGTTAGCAGGAACCTCGCCAGATTGCCAGGATTTTTCAAATAGGATGGATTTTGTCAGATCCCATGGACTTACACACCTTCAGGTTCCTTAGGTGGTCTCGAACCTGATCTTCTACTGTGGGCAGTTCCTCATTCTCAGAGCCCCTGGTTTTGCCTCCCCTGACTTGGGCAGTGTGGTTTGAGCCCTTGCAAAAAAGTAATTTAGTAGCTCAGCCTTGTCCATGTCCTGGGTGGCCAGGTCTCCGTTTCCCTCTGGAGAGGGCCCACAGCTTCCCTAGTTTTGCCTTCATCCCAGACATATCTATAGAAGTTTTTCTTGTTGTCTTTGGTGTCCCTGGCTAGATTCGGTTCTGTCTGGGCTTTCTCTTGCTGGATCTGGTTCCTGGCTGTTCAGACAGTTTCTCTATATTCCTCCCAGTCTCCCATCCTTGCTGCCACCCTCTATAGGCCTCCTTTTTGGTTTTGAGCTTGTCCAGCAGTTCCTTTGTCATCCACGCAGCCCTTCTGGCTGTTCTGCCTGACTTCTTTTTTGGGATGCACCTCTCCTGAGCTCACAGGAGGTGATCCTTGAATATTAACCAGCTTTCTTGGGCCCTTCTCCCCTCCAGTTCTTTTTCCCCTGCTACCCTGCCCATCAGGTCTCTCAGGAGCCCAAAGTCCGCTCTCCTGAAGCCCAGGGTAGGGAGCTTGCTGCACACCCTCCTCCATGCCTTAAGAAACTTGAATTCTACCGTTTCAGGATGACTGCAGCCCAGGCTACCCTTGAGCTTGACATTCCCCACCAACCCCTCCTTGTTGATAAGGACAAGGTCCAGCACAGCTCCTTTCCTCGTTGGCTCCTCAATCACTTGAAGAACGTTATCATCATTTTGGGCTCTTTCACCTATTTCTGAAAGAAATATTTTTATTTAATTTGATTTTAAAACATGGGAAAAGCCCAAATGTTCCTTTAAAAATACTGAATATTTTTTCACTCTTGAAATGAAGGTTTTTTTGGATGTTCAGATATCCAGACTTTTGACTTCAGCCTTCTCTCCCCAATTTTTTCTCCTCAAAAATTCTTTAATTTATCACCATTTAGGAATAATCCCATGCCTTTTGAAAAGCTTTTTTTTCTCTTTCTGATTGAATTCCTAATAATCCATTATTTCCCTCCTTCCTACAGCCAATGATAGGATCTCAGAGCAACACGAGAAAGAACTGTCTGTTATTTAACAGGAAGTTTCTCCAGAAACATTGTGTTCCTCCTCCTCAGACAGCAGCCCAGATAAGAACTTCTTAATTGTTGTTCTTATCAAAACTTTTCGGTTTCTTTTCAAGGTGTCATCTGATTTGAGAGGGTAAATCTGAGAGACTTGAAGTCTTCTCTTTAACATCCCCACCTGTTTTCACAGAACGGTGAAAGGACCTCTGGAATCATTGAGTCCAACCACGCACACACACCAAAGCCCTACAGTCTTGGCCACTAGAGTGTGCCCTGAAGTCAGAGTTTTGCAGTCAAATACAAGTTCTGACCGTGTGATACCGTCATCGAGGTGATCTTTTTAACTGCACGTTGTCCTCCCTGAGTTGGCATCTCCAGCAGGGTTGGTTCCACCTCAGACGTGCCCTCCTGAGCCATCATCCAACTCTGGGGAGCTGCTGAATAGGAGCAGACTGGGCCACAGCCCTGGATGTGCCTTTTGGGGTAGACCAAGTCGCCCACTGAGCCAGTGGATTCAAGTTTTCCAGCCTGATTTGTGCTTCCTCACAGAACAGTGCTACTACGGAGCCTTTCTCGGGCAGGTGGTGACAGTATTGGAGAAGATGACGCCATAAGCTCGGTTTCTTCTTTCCCTTTGACTGGAAGGACCAGTGGTGGCCTTGGCATGGAACGTTCTCAGCGTGTTCAGGGTCGCTATTCTGTGTTCTGGGGCTCACCCACTTGTTAAATCCAGTCAGTTCAGAGGGACTGGCACGGAAATATTTGTTTCCTGCTGAAGTGGGCCTTGCATTTGCATTTTTCCAAGGGGTTTTTAGTCACTTTTACGTGCTCCTCACAACAGCATCAACATTGACCATCTGAGTGGAAACATTTCATTTTTGATGAAGTATCTCTAAGCTGTCCTTTTCCTGGTCCAGCCTGGGTTCTTCCCATCACAAGTAGAAGAAGAAAAGGTGCAAACTGGTTTCTTCTCATCGCAGAGAAACGTTGTTTGATTGTGCATTGCACAAGCGTTTTCCTTGGCCTTCCTCTTCCTCCTCACATCATTATTGGGGAATTCTTTCTTGTTTGCCCTTTTCTATGTCCAGTGAGGGTTGTAGCTCATTTTCTCCCTTCACCTTCCTGATTGTGACCCTGTGTTCAGGGGTTCACAGCTCTTCCTTTTCTTTTCAGCTGGAGGATGGCAGCGTTGCAGAAGAACCTGGGATCCTGCCAGATTGCTTTCCTGTTATTCTTCATATCTTTGCTTTTTAGTGTCTTAATGGGATCTAAAAAACCTGCTACTTCCCCTGAACTCCTTGGCCCTTCAACTCTTCTCCTCTGGGGTCTCACCCACCGATTCCCAGGGTTCACTGAAGCCCCCTTTCTTGAAGGTTCTTGGGTTTGTTCTGATCTTTCCTTCCTGTCCCGTCCTGGAAGCCACGAGCTCTGTCCTCTCAGGTTTGCTGCCACCAGCGTTCCCTTGGTACTTCCTGGGGTAAATGGTACTTTATCCCTGGGCTGCATTTTCCCTCAAGGTTTCTTGAAAGATTTCACAGAGCAAGGGTTTATAAAAGAGGGGATCACCCAAAACCTGACTCATTAAAATCACACACAAGTGATTGGGGAGAGGAAGGCGCTGCCCCACTGAAGAAAACGCTTTCACAGAGGCCTGACCGGTGGCCAGGGACACTGTGGTGACACGGGCAAATCCCGCTGGTAGATCACAGGCCTGATGAGAATGCAGTTGAAGGTGGATCCAGCACTGGCTGGAAGGATGGTCCCAAAGAGTGGTGCTCAATGGAGTTCAATCCAGCTGGCAGCCAGTCACAAGTGGTTCCTCAGGGCTCGATACTGGGGCCATTTCTGTTTGATGTCTTTATTGACAATGTCGATAGGGATACAGAGAGCACCATCAGTGACTTTGCAGATGACACCAAGTGAGGTGGGAGTGCTGATCTGCATGAGGGCAGGGAAGCTCTGCAGAGGGACTGGGATAGACTGGAT
>VZTM01013885.1:82984-104415 GCA_013400555.1 Jacana jacana | reverse complement strand
ATGTGGTGTTGGGGGATCTGGTGTAGGGGAGACCTTTGTAGAGTGGGGCTGATGGTTGGACTCGGGTGGGGAGTGAGGACAGATGGTTCTGTGGTTCTGTGACTGGAGGCAGCTTGGTCAGCTGGGGCAGAGAGCTGGGAGCTCCCCATCGCCTCCTGCGCAGTCCTGGGTGCTGCAGCAGCAACATCTCTGAAGGATCAAATCAAATACGTTTTGCCCCTGAAATCTCAAATGAAAGAAGTGTTTTCTGGTGGGGGGGGGTTAGAGTCAGACTTTTTGGTTTGTTTTTTTCTGCTGGTGTTGTTTTTGGAAGGGAAGGGAGGCTGCACTCAATGACCTGCTCCTGGCTGGAGTCACTGGTGACACAGGGCGTCACCGAGCCTGTGGGGCAGTCCGAAGGTGACAGTGACGTTCTCTCTGTGCCAGCGCCTGTGAAACAACCTCATCAGCCACAAGACGTTGCTTTTTTTTTACCCTATTGGAAGAAAAGCTGCTTTTTGCCAAATAAGCTGCTCCCCAGCCCTGACCTGGTGTGTTTATTAAACCAAATGTGTAAGAACTGAAGGGCTGTTTGACACTCAGAATTAATAGCCGTCCGGAGTCCATTGATTTTCTGCCAAGTTGCCCTGTTAAATATACAAGGTACAAGCTGTGTAGTTAAACATGTAAGGGTGCTATAAATGCCTTTTAGAGTTGGTTTTCAGAAAATTTTCCGTGTTGGCAAACAGGGCAAGAAAAAAGGAAAGGGGGGGAGATTCAAAACACAAAGCTCTTTTAGCTTAAAGGGTCTTTGAGCTGGGGAAGCAGGCTGAGAGTAGCCTTTGAATCTGCTCTTGAAGTGGGTGAAGAAGTGTTGGTTGGACCAGAGGGCTGTTTTTATTGATGCTGGGCCTCGAATTCCTGTGGTTTAGCGCTGTTGGAGGGTGGAGCTGGGGGTGTTTCTCACTTGGAGCAGTCAATGGGTGTCTTTTGATTGTCTGCAGTGAGCGCTGGACCGGCCACTGCCTTCTCAGAAACGGCTTCCCTCTGTCTCTTCTCCTTGAGTTAAACGCTGGGCGTTGTGTCTTGATGCCCCTGAAGGCTGGATATGGCAGGAAACCTCTGTCCTCCCTGGGGCTGACTTCCTGGGATGGTGGAGAGGAAACAGAGACCTGGTTGGAGAACAGAGTTTCAGGAGTACATATTTCTTGATCTCGTTTTCTCGCCCAGAGCTCTGTTAATTCAATAGTGTTATTTTGAAAGACACCATGAAACATGCTGCTCTTCTGCTGGAAGTTATTCTAGAGCTGTGGTAGAATTGGAAGGGGAAAAGCAGAGGAACTTTTGTAGCGTGTTTTGCCAAGAAAGCAGAAGATTCCTCAGGGCTCGATACTGGGGCGAAGCACAGAAACACACTGATTTTCTTAGGAGGATAGTTAAAGGCTGAGTTATCTGCGTTTCATACCAGTGCAGTCAGGTTAGTGGGAAATCCCTCCCACCAGGGAGAGGTCTGTGCCCTCCTACTAGGTCTCTCTGGGTTGTGTTTGCCCAGGTGGGACCATGATGGGCACCACACTACCTGCTTCTAGTGTTTAATTTACTGGGCAGGATGCACTTTTTACCAGGTAACTATGGCTTTGTAAACACCTTCTCATGCTAATGAAATATGGGATGGGGAGAAACTCCATGTATCTTCACAAGCAAATCACCCAAGAACCCAGTGGGCTTCTTCTGGTTTTGAAAAAACCAAGGTATGGGTAGAGTGGTCCTTTCTGGGTGGGCAAGGTTGGCTTTCTAACCCAATGTGACACAAGCTCTCCCTCAGATGGAAGATCAGTGCGGGGTTTTGGGGTTGTTTTTTGGTTGGTTGGTTGGTTTTTTATCCTTGGCTCAGAGAAATAAGCATTTCATTTTTAGGTTTTGTCTTTGGGTTTCAGTATCGTGGTGGCAGATCTCTGAAGTGATGAGAAGCCCCAGTTGAGTAGATCTGGGAGGCTGACCAGAAGAGGAGGTAGAATCAGTTTTCCTTTCTTTACAGAGGTTTTTGTGGCTGCAGAACATCACTTTAGCTTAGAAGTCTTTCACCTGTGGTTCAAAATATGAACTGCAAGGTCCAATCTTCCTTCTGGGGAGACCAGAGCCTGGAAGGAGTAGGAGTAGGAGAAAGGTGGTCAAAGGTGACAGCTGAAAGTTGTGCCAGAAGCAGGATATTGCTGAGAATCTCTTGTTGCTTTTAATATTACTAAACAAGAGCAAAGTCCTGGGTGTGACAGAGTGAATAACTCCTTCTTTGTCCTGCAGACACCATACAAACCCCGTGGGCACAGAGTGGCGATGGAAGATGGACCAACCCGAAATGATCTTGCAGGAGGCTATTGAGAACCATCAGAATATGATCAAGCAGTTCAAAGGTAACTTCTCCCACAGTAACCATCTCCCACAGTATCCTTAGAGCTAAACTGGGGAAGTGAGGTCTCCACAATCGGGTAGTGAGGTGGGTTGTGAACTGGTTGAAGGATAGAAGCCAGAGAGTTGTGCTCAGTGGGACAGGAGTCTGTTTGGAGGCCTGTATCCAGTGGAGTCCCTCAGGGATCCGTACTGGGACCAGTACTGTTCAATATATTAATTGACGACTTGGATGAGGGACTAGAGTGCACTATCAGCCAGTTTGCTGGTGACACCAAACTGGGAGCAGTGGCTGACACGCCAGAAGGCCGTGCTGCCATCCAGTGAGACCTGGACAGGCTGGAGAGTTGGGTGGGGAGAAACTTAATAAAAGAACAAGGGCAAGTGTAGAGTCTNGTAAAGTTCTCATTCAGCACAGTCAGGTTTCAGGCCCTTACCGCCCTCCCCGGCTCAGGGTGAGCCCGTGCACCAAGCTCTGCTCCCGTCACACACCAGCTTCCCTACCTGTGGCTGAAGCAATGTCCACAAACACCTCTGTTTTCTCTTGGCTTTGCAGCAGAGCATGTAATTTTTCTCCACTGCTGGAGCTCCAGTGTCTTGGCAGCCAGGGGTGAGCTGAGGACTGGGTTTCCACCTCACGTCTTTGGTTTTATTCTAAAGCCGACCAGCCCCTGCTCCGAAACCTCAGACGTTACTGGAGGACATCAAGGCACGTCCAGGCAAATTCAAAGTGACATATTTGGAACAGAAGCTGGTTTGTAGTCAGAGGATGTCACACGGGGTGCTGAGCACTTGGTCGGATGTGGATGGGCTGGAGGAGGAGCCACCTCTGCCCTGACCTCCCCTGGGTGTCACTGATGTCACTCAGGCTGAACCTGCAGAAGGTGTTTTCACACGGACGCCCCGCTGAGCTCCATGTGTTCTCATGCTGAGATCTTCCTCCCCGTTGAGGACGGTGGTGTGCATCAGGTTCTCTTTTTGAACACCCCCTCTTGTGTTTCCTGTGGTGGACACCTGGATTCAGAGCTGGTGGTTGATGCTCTGCTGTGGAAACCATTCCCTGCCCCTCTGGGGAGCTGGTCTCGGTGGGGCAGGAGGACCATGCACAGACAGACGTAGCCAGGTCTTCTTTTTTAAGACACCTGCTGGAAGTGGCCTTAAACTGGCTCTCGGGGTTCTGTCTCAGCTCTCAGGCAGCAGCACTGAAGTCTTTGTGATGGAGAGCTTGGCTCAAAGGCTACTGGACCATCCCTCAAGTGGATGCTGCCTGTGGCCTGGTGTCCCCTTGGGTTCAGGAGGGCTCCAGCTGGTCTTGCTCAGTCTTCCTTTTCCCAAGGTGTATTCTAAGTACAGGTTCATGGTTTAGGATGGGGTTTGGTTGATTTAAGCCCGTTTTCCCTCTCTTCACAGGTGTGTCGGGGGTGAAAGCAGATCGATTGGAGGAAGCAATGGCAGCAAAGCACTGTGCCCTCTCACTGGTGGGAGAGCCCATCATGTACCCGGAGATCAACCGGTTCGTGAAGCTCCTGCACCAGCACAGCATCTCTAGTTTCCTGGTCACAAACGCCCAGTTCCCGGATGAGATTAGGTAAGAGCTGAACAAAACACCTCCCTGCTAAAGCAGTGGAGTGCTGACCTGTGTCTTAATTCCATTTGATCACTGCTCAGAGCAGGCGCTGCATGAGCACTGACACCGGGAAAGCCCATGTAGCATCTCTTGGATGCCCATGAGCCAGCACTGTGCCCTCATGGCCAAGAAGGCCAATGGCATCCTGGGCTGTATCAGAAGGGGGGTGGTCAGTAGGTGGAGAGAGGTTCTCCTCCCCCTCTACTCTGCCCTGGTGAGACCCCATCTGGAAGATGGTGTCCAGTTCTGGGCCCCTCAGTTCCAGAAGGACAGGGAACTGCTGGAGAGAGTCCAGGGCAGGGCTACAGAGATGATGGAGGGAGTGGAGCATCTCCCATAGGAGGAAAGGCTGAGGGAGCTGGGTCTCTTGAGCTTGGAGAAGAGGAGACTGAGGGGTGACCTCATGAATGTTGATCACTATGTCAAGGGTGAGTGTCAGGAGGATGGAGCCAGGCTCTTCTCNGGTCTATAAGGTCCCTCCCAACCCAAACCACTCGGTGATTCTATAAGAGGTGAAAAGCACATACTCATCTGCAACAGTGGGATGGTGGTGTTTGACCTCCCACTCAAAGGGCCCTAGGTTGAACATTCAAAGCATTTTAAAGAACTCTAAATGTCTTTACAAATAGAAAAAAAATCCCTGTTTCTGATGTTCTTGAGCATCTGGGCTGCTTTTAAGGGAATCTGAAGGGATGTAGGAAGCAAGGTCAGGTGCAGGGTGGTTGGGAACCCGTTGGAATATCATCAGCTGATGATGGTGACCAGGCCCAGCCCTGGTGTTCGGCGGTGCGTGGGGTGGCATTGGTGTGTCCCCTGTCACTGGGGCTCGGTGCCTCTCTGTTAGCACTTACTGCAAGAGCTTCCTTTGCACTTCCTTCCCCTGGTCTGAGCGTGGCAGGGAACGGGGAGGACATGCATTTTTTGAGTGAGTAATTATACACTACAAAGGCTTTCCAAATGATTGAATAATTGTGTAATCAAGTTACTTTAAATCATGTATTATGTGCCTGATAGACAGAAAGTGCTCTTTCCTAAAAATAGCACTTTAAAAAGAGCACAAGGCTATATTTTGAAGCTCCCATTTCTTAGGATCCGCTGAATGTTTTCTGAAAAGGAAGAAAAAGGGAAGAGATAAAATGCTGGTCTTGCTGTCTTAAAAACAGCAACTGGTCTTTGGCTGATCACAGCACACTGTTTGCTCAGTGTGGGAGCTGAAGTGTGCGCCGAGCTCACCCTTCCACTGGCAGCAGAGGGGAGCTGGAGTTTGAAAGTCAGGGCTACCACGATGATGGAGGGAGTGGAGCATCTCCCATAGGAGCAAAGGCTGAGGGAGCTGGGTCTCTTGAGCTTGGAGAAGAGGAGACTGAGGGGTGACCTCCTGAATGTTGATAAATCTGTAAAGGGTGAGTGTCAGGAGGATGGAGCCAGGCTCTTCTCAGTGACATCCAATGACAGGACAAGGGGCAATGGGTGGGAGCTGGAACAGAGGAGGTTCCACTTCAATATGAGGAGGAACTTCTTCATGGTGAGGGTGAGGGAGCACTGGCAGGGTCTGCCCAGGGAGGTGGTGGAGTCTCCTTCTCTGGAGACATCCCAACCCCACCTGGAGGCGTTCCTGTGTGACCTGCTCTGGGTGTTCCTGCTCCGGCAGGGGATGGGACTGGAGGAGCTTTCAAGGTCCCTTCCGGTCCCCAATACTCTGTGAAAAGAGGCAGCAGCACCCAAATGGAGAGTGTGGCCTGGGCCTAGGGCCCTGCAGCCCCCCTGGCTGGGTCTCCAGCCTCTGCCTTCCTCTCTGCTCTCTCTTCTCTTCCTCCTCCTGTACCCAAACCCCAGCTCCATCTGCCTCCAAGCACACTCGTAAAGGAGGTGTTATGGCCCAGGAGCTCGTATGGAGCTGGCTCTCATCCTCTTCCTTCTCCTGTTTCTGATCAGAGGCTGTGAATGATGACCCCTGTGTATGTGTTTGCATTTGCAAGCATCAGTAACAATAAAGGTGAGCAGAAGGTTACCATAGCTCATGAGTAAACCCTAATTTTTCTTATATTGCTGGTTCTGGTCTCTGTATCATTGCTGGGCCATGTCCTGGCTGGCTGGGGAAACCCTCAGTGCCTGGTGGCCTGAAGGCAATTTGTTGTTCTGGGGCTGTGCTGGTCTCCTCGGCCAGGGTTCCTGCCTGAGCTCCCATGTGGGAAATGCCATGAATTTGATCTCCTGGATCCATGGCTGGACCCGTGACTGTCCCTTATCCTTGTCCCCCTGCGGCAGAGGATACACGGGACCATCCTGGTTCCCCAGTCCTGGTGGCAGCAGAGCCCTGGGACCACTCTGTTTTGGAGCGATGTGGGGCAGAAATCCCTCCCTGGGATCTCTTCTAACTCCTTACTTTTCTCCAGTGCAACAGCGAGTCTGGCTCTTGCCTGTGCTTAAAACTGAGATGATTTTTCTTGCTCCACCTTCAGCGGGGCTCCTTTTAATTAGGCAAATGCAGCATTGAGTAAAGACAGGAGTATTTTGGCTGTGTTTGCTGAAATTGAACACTGCCATCCCCTTGCACCTACAGCATTTGGCCATGTGCAGAGCCCGTGGCTTTGGGCAGCCCGTCCAGACAAGCTTGTTCCCAAAACAGGGGTTTTAAACCTTAAAATCTTAAACTTGTTCTGGCTATTTCATGATTCTCTCTGAATAAATGGAGTGAGAATATGTTTAGATAGGTTGTCTGAGTGCCCACATTGAGTGGATTTTTCTGGATGCTCAGAGCTCTGCTCAGTCTCATTCTGGACAGCTCTTGTCCCTTTGTCACCTCCGGGGAGGGCAGGGGGGTTGGTGTATTTTTAGGTGTCACCATTTAGCAGCTCAACAATAGTTTCTAATTGTCTTCGCAGCTTCTATAAAGAGCCCAATCAGGCTGAGACTGTGGTCTTTTCATTAACAGAATTCACAAAAAAAAAGAAAGAAAAAGCTTGGAAAATGTTGGCCTAAAGCTGGGAAGAGGGAGAGAGCCACACAGTGCAATCTGGGGGCTGTCACTGGTCTCAGGGGGACAGGGTGGGAGATGCTCCAAGGGGTCAGTGTCTGTTATTTATGCTCAGTATTTATGTTCAGTTGCCAGCTTTGTGAGATGGGAACTCAGTTTAGGTTCTTCCTCTTAATGCCCTTCGTTATCCTGTTGCTAATGGGCTGTCACCACGCTGCTGCTCCTTTATTCCCTGGAGCTTTAGGGAAAGGGTTGGGCTCAACCCGGGCTCTTCCCATGGCAGAGCAGGCTTCATCTTTGGAGAATTTACCAGTGTTTGGCTCACAGACGCTGTGCTCACTGGCATTATGTGACCATATTGCAGGATTTATAGGAAATAAGAGCCCTGGAGGAGGAAGGAGAACACACTGGGGGAATTGGACTTGGGTTTATTTTCTGAACAGATTTGATTTCCCTTCAAAAAGGTTATTTGACTGTTGCTGCCAGCTGCAGGTCAGGTAAGTTCAATGTGTCCAACAGGAGAAACTGGCTGAATTTCTCTTGTATGGGGTTCTTTTTGCCATGGGCTGGGGCAAATAGAACTGGGGGAAGGGACTGAGCTTTATGATTTATACCTGGGGGAGCTGTGGTGAGAAGCCGAGCTCCCAGTGCCCGGTGTGAGCCCCTGGCAGCCTGCATTAGGAGGCCTTTCAGAATGTGCCACAGCTACACTGGAGTGGAGTGTGTTCCAGTTCAGTGAGGAGAAGATAATGGAAATGTCAGCCAAGGCCTCTGTACGTGATGTCCTCAGCGTTGGGGGGTGATATTTGTTGAAAGCAGGTTGTGAGATCTCACTGTTAAGATGATGCTCCCTTGGTGGAGATGAACCCCTGGCCTTTGAGAGCTCTCCCTGTAAATACTGCTCAGCCCCTGCTGCTGCAGCACCAGCAGAGCAGCTTGTCTGGAGGTTCTGCATTCTGTCTGTGCTCGGGTAGGAGGACACGCATCCAGCTAAGGGGAATGTCTGAGAGCAGTAATTCCAGTTTGCTTCTCCTTCCCAAGGAACCTGGAGCCAGTGACGCAGCTGTACGTCAGTGTGGATGCGAGCACCAGGGAGAGCCTGAAGAGGATCGACCGCCCCCTCTTCAAGGATTTCTGGCAGAGGTTTCTGAGCAGTCTGAACGCCTTGTCTGAAAAGGTACCAGCTTAAGAATGTATCTTTAAATGTGGTTTTTCCTCCTGCCATGCCCCACCTTACCTGCTCAGGTCAAATGCATAGACTTGAGAGGCTTCAGAGAGGCCGTGAAGTGGGCTCTGGGTGTGTTGGGAGGGCACTTACTGGTTTTGTCCCTGAAGCTGTGTAGAGTCCAGCAAGTTTGGTCAGTTTTCCTTATGGGGAAACATTTGATGACAGAAAGGAGAGCAGCAAGCGTGTCGAATGGGACAGCAAATCTGTGATGCTATGAGAGATGGAGAGATTGTGAAATAATAAAAGGCTTTCCTAGTGAGGCCTCTGCACCCAGTTCAGGCTGCTGGGGGAAGACTGGGAATTGGGGAAAGCATAGAAAGAGTCGTAAATCCCCGTATGGCGCTTAGTGCTGGTTCTCAAAGTCCCCTCAATTTGAAATATCTAAAGGCCACCCTCCTGCTAGATAGAAGGCTCCTTATTTCTGGAATATCTACCCAAGGGTGGCCGTGTAGCCTGTCAGTGGTTTGTTGTGGTTTGTGTCCATGAGGCAGTGGAGCAGTGACCCCGGGGCCCATGGGCCCATGGCTGCTGCTGTCAGCTCAGAGCTTAGTCTGCTGTTTAACAGCTTTTGCAGTAATTAACAAGGTGCTCGTGGTCCCAGTGTCACAGGAATTAATGAGAACAGTGCTCCAGGAGCCGTTCTTCCCTCTCATTTACGGATCCCACGCTCTGATGGAAGTGAGTGCTTCTGTTTACTGATTTAGCAGAAGCTGACGTGTTACCTGCTGAGATGAACAGACAGGAGAGACTGTTTCCTTGGAATAATAAGCTTTATCTGCCTTCTGAGATGACAGCGTTGGACCATTTTCTGCCACATGTACTTAGAGGAGTAGATCTGGGAGAGTTGGTGTAACTGAGTGACAGTTTCTCCTGCAATGGCATTTGAGGAGCTTGATCAAGCTGCTTGTGTGCCTCTGTCTCGGCTTGGTAAGGAAGATCTCGGGCCAAATCGACCTTACTGAAATCAGGTACAAACTTCCTACATCTTCTGTGTGAATAGAGGAGCCCGTGGAAAGAAGAGGAGCTAAAATATCACAGGCAAAAATACTTAAAGAGTATCTTTGGGAACTTGCTTTTGCCCATCATTTCTTCCCTTTTGCCTCTCTTGCCCCTGGATAGAGGTAGTTCGTTCAGTGAACGATGTCAGAGATTCCCTTGCAGAGAGTTGAAGATGGAAGTATTGGCAAGTCTGCCCCTCTGGCTAAAAATACCCTGGTCAAGGTGACGTGGGGAAGAAGCGGCTGAACCAGCTCCTTTTTTCCCCTTGCAGCAGCTGCACTTTGAAGGGGCCTTGAAACACCGATAACACAAGAGCCAAGGGTTGCACCAGCTGGTGAGACGCTGCCGTGCTCAGCTGCAGATGGTGTCATCTCATGTCAGGGACGGCAGGAGGTCTCGGGGAAGCTCTGTGTTAGGCTTTTCTCTTCATGTTATACATGGTTCTGGTACCCCAGAGTTATCTTGACCTGCTCCTGGGCAGAAGCACCCTCCTGTTTCCCTTTGGGGTGCGTAGCTTGGTGCTGCCTGTGAATTCGTGCCCTGTTCTGTGGGGCTGGGGTGAACCAGAGGTGGTGAAGGCTGGTACGACGTGTTGGTGAAGTGATGCTAATGGATCTGGAAACAAAACACAAGTCCCAGAAAGGAACCTGGAGAAACTCAACAAGTGTAGGTTCCTGCCCCTGGGGAGGAATAACCCCCTGCACCAGGACAGGTTGGGGGTGACCTGCTGGAGAGCAGCTCTGAGGTAAAAGACCTGGGAGTCCTGGTGGACAACAGGGTGCCCATGAGCCAGCAATGGGCCCTGGTGGCCAAGAAGGCCAATGGCGTCCTGGGGGGCATCAGGAAGGGGTGACCAGCGGGGGAGGGAGGTCATCCTGCCCCTCTGCTCTGCCCTGGTGAGGCCCCATTCTGGGCTCCCCAGTCCAAGAACGAGTGGGAACCGCTGGAGAGGATCCACCAGAGGGCTGCAAAGATGATCAGGGCCTGGAGCACCTGTCTTATGAGGAACGGCTGAGGGACCTGGGTCTTTTTAATTTGGAGACAAGAAGACTGAGGAGAGGATCTGATCAACATCTATAAATACTTCAAGGGTGGGTGTCAGGAGGATGGGGCCAGTCTGTTTTCAGTGCTGCCCAGTGACAGGACAAGAGGAAACAGGCACGGACTTGTACAAGGCAAGTTCCATCTCAACATGAGAAGGAACTTCTTCCCTTTTGAGGGTGGCAGAGCCCTGGCAGAGGCTGCCCGGAGAGGTGGGGGAGTCTCCATCTCTAGAGACATTCAAAACCCACCTGGAGAAGTTCCTGTGCGACCTGCTCTACGAGGACCAGCTTTGGAAGGGAACTGGACTAGATGATCTCCAGAGGTCCCTTCCAACCCCATATCCCTCTGTGATTTCCCTGCTGCCTGACAAACCATCCCAGCTTCCTCACTTCTCCTGGGGCTGTGAGGAGCTGGCCCTGCAGCTGGTGTGAGTCACTGCTACTGAGAGTCATGGATGGGTTTGAGCTGGGCACAGCTGAAAAAGGAATATAGGCCAAGGCAGTTTGTAAAACCACAAGTTGGACCTGGCTGTGGTTGCCACTGGAGCGTTTGGCAAGCGCTGTTCCTGTAGCATTATCCCACTGGTTGCTGTGGGTGCTGCAGGGACAGTGCTTGGGGACAGGTCCTGCTGCAAAACGCTGGTGATCCAAAGAGAGGAGTGGGAGAAAGGAAGAGGAGATGACACTGTCCTCGATCAGGATCCCCTTCTTGGCTGCTCTTTTCCCTGCCACCAGAGAGCTGGCTGGTTCTTCTTAAAAACAGACATGGAAGGGCCTGGACAAACAGATGTGGTGCCTCAGTGAGGGGGTTCTACTGATTTCAGGATTTTGACTGAAATTCTGGACAAAATTCTCAGGCCCCTATAAAGGAGTGAATTGAATAATGAATTGTTCCCAGTGTGATTTGAGAGCCTCATGCAGGACATTGGTGGCTTCTTCATACAGCATTGCCAAAGGAAGCTCAGGAAGAAAAGACACAAGCCTGTTGTGGTGTTCCTTTCAGCAGCAAACGTTGGAAAAAAGCCTCTCTTTGTCCACTTCCACTATGGCTTGGAGCAGGTGGATAGATGATGGTCAAGCAGTGGATGTGGTCCACCTTGACTTCAGCAAAGCATTTGACACCGTCTCCCACAGCATCCTTGTAGCTAAACAGAGGAAGTGTGGCCTGGACGGTAGGGTAGTGAGGTGGATTGTGAACTGGGTGAAGGAGAGAAGCCAGAGNAGGGGCAATGGGTGGAAGCTGGAACAGAGGAGGTTCCACTGAAATAGGAAGAGGAACTTCTTCAGGGTGAGGGAACCCTGGCAGGGGCTGCCCAGGGAGGTGGTGGAGTCTCCTTCTCTGGAGACATCCCAACCCCGCCTGGAGGCGTTCCTGTGTGACCTGCTCTGGGTGTTCCTGCTCCGGTAGGGGGTTGGACTGGAGGAGCTTTCAAGGTCCCTTCCAATCCCTGATACTCTGGGATTCTGGGATTCTCCTTCCTGGGATGATTCTCATTGAGATGATCTTCATGTTAATTTGTCTGTGCTAAGAAAGGGATTTCTGAGGAGTTTGTGTTAGGCAGCAGGCAGGCTCCCAGAACGCTCCGTTTGTTTCCTGTCATGTGTCTTCTGGCCTCCAAATTAAATGGAGACATTAACGAGTGCAATTTAGACTGTGCCCTTTAGAAATGTCACGTCTGAGAAGTCTCGAAGCCCGGTCCTCTGACAGCCCTGAGTTCATAACAGCGACTGAGAGGTGACATCACTTGACAGGCAAGTGCTTGGAGGCGGCTCTGGGACTGTGAATCTTCATTCTCATCCTTGGGATCTCTCCTTGGCTTCACCAAGGGCAAATCCTGGCTGACACATTTGGTGGCCTTTTACGCTGCTGCCAGCGCCTTGGTGGACAAGGGCAGAGCAACAGACGTCACCTACTTGGCCGTATGCAAAGCGTTTGACACTGTCCCACACAACATCCTGGTCTCACAACTGGAAAGTCACAGATTCCATGGATGGAGCACTCAGTGGATAAGGAACTGGCTGGATGGCCACGCTCAAAGGGTTGTGGTCAACGGCTCAATGTCCAAGGGGCGGCCAGTAACGAGTGGTGTTCCTCAGGGGTCGGTACTGGGACCAGTGCTATTTAACGTCTTTGTTGGAAACATGGACAGTGGGATAGAGTGCACCCTCAGCAAGTTTTCTGATAACACCCAGCTCAGTGGCACGGTCGACACACTGGAGGGAAGGGCTGCCTTCCAGAGGGACCTGGCAGGAGGGGACAGGCTGGAGAGGTGGGTGGGCTGGTGCAAATGGCATGAAGTTCAACCAAGCCACGTGCAGGTCCTGCACCTGGGACATGGCAATCCAAAGCACAAACACAGGTTGGGTGGAGAATGGCTGGAGAGCAGCCCTGAGGAGAAGGACTTGGGAGTGATGGTGGAGGAGAAGCTCACCATGAGCCAGCAATGTGCACTGGCAGCCCAGAAAGCCAACCCCACCCTGGGCTGCATCAAAAGCAGCGTGGCCAGCAGGTCTTGGGAGGTGATTCTGTCCCTCTACTCTGTGCTCATGAGACCCCACCTGGAGCACTGTGTCCAGCCCCGGAGTCCCCAACACAGAAAGGACATGGACCTGTTGGAACAGGACCAGCAGAGGGCCATAAAGATGCTCAGAGGGCTGGAGCACCTCTGCTGTGAAGACAGACTGAGGGAGCTGGGCTTGTTCAGCCTGGAGAAGAGAAGGCTTCAGGGAGACCTTAGAGCAGCCTTCCAGTATCTGAAGGAGCTACAGGAGAGCTGGAGAGGGACTCTTTGTCAGGGAGTAGAGTGACAGGACAAGGGATGACAGCTTTGAGTTGAAAGGGGAGATTTAGATTAGACACCAGAAAGAACCTCTGGAGGGGTTCGAGGCCAGGCTGGATGGGGCTTGGAGCAACCTGCTGTGGTTGGACTGGATGATCTCCAGAGGTCTCTTCCAACCCCCACCATTCTGTGATTACAACATCTCTGAGTGTGCTTTTCTCACCCATTGAGAGAGTAAGACACCTCCTGAAGCGAGTGCCTGCTGGTCCATGGATGTTCATGGCCGTGCTGAGTGATGGGAGGAAGGTCCCTGGTGTCGCTCATGCGCTCTGAGGAGCATCATCCAACCTTGACGTGGTGTCACCTCTTCTGTCTGTGTCTTCTTGACTTAATCATGATAAATTCTGTCCAACCTGCTCCATCAGCTGTCCCTCAAGGTCCTGGCTGTGCTGCCAGGCACCGAGCGGGCATCGCTGAGCTGCTGGAGCTCCGAGGGGCTGGGTGCCAACGTTCTCTCCAACAGGCTGGAGCCACACACAGAGCAAACAGGGGGGGAGGATAAAAACAAAGGCTGGGTTAATAGATGTTGCAGCACTGCGGGAACTGATGATGAAGCAGAACCTTCTCCTTCTCCTTCCTGTCCTTCCAGGAGGGTCACAAAAAGCAGAAGAAAGAGCTTACTGGCACTTTCTGGAGTTGAGCTTGACATTGCACGCAGCTCTCGCTGTAGATCTTGGGTAAAACCTTGTTCTTGATCTTCTTCTCTTGGTGGGAATTGAGCTTTTGGAGTAACAGGGTCACGGCTCTGTGGGTGAGGTGTAGCCAATGGCTTTTTTTTTTTATTATTATTATTATTAAAAAAGGACCAAAAAAGGGAAATCATTAGCTCTGCTCATCCTAGGGTATCACGTACTGGCAGCCTGTGGGTTTGGCTCCTGTGGCTGCACACTCCTTGCTGGAAGGTGCTGGAGAGGGTTTGTCCGGAGAAAGGGCATGAAATATCAACCCCTCTCCCATTGCCATCTCCCAGCTCTGCCTTTGCTGCGGAACTGGCACCTCCTGCGAGGGCTCTGGGGCAGGAAGATGCCAGCTTTGCACCCCTCAGTTCCAGAAGGACAGGGAACTGCTGGAGAGAGTCCAGGGCAGGGCTACAGAGATGATGGAATAAGTGGAGCATCTCCCAGAGGAGGAAAGGCTGAGGGAGCTGGGTCTCTTGAGCTTGGAGAAGAGGAGACTGAGGAGTGACCTCCTGAATGTTGATAAATCTGTAAAGGGTGAGTGTCAGGAGGATGGAGCCAGGCTCTTCTCAGTGACATCCAATGACAGGACAAGGGGCAATGGGTGGGAGCTGGAACAGAGGAGGTTCCACTTCAATATGAGGAGGAACTTCTTCAGGGTGAGGGTGAGGGAACCCTGGCAGGGGCTGCCCAGGGAGGTGGTGGAGTCTCCTTCTCTGGAGACATCCCAAACCCGCCTGGAGGCGTTCCTGTGTGACCTGCTCTGGGTGTTCCTGCTCTGGCAGGGGTTTGGACTGGATGATCCTTCAAGGTCCCTTCCAATCCCTGAGATTCTGTGATCTGTGACTGAAGGCTCTGCCTGAGGCTCATCCCAGGGTTCACGTTCTGTGTGTGTGTGTGGTTGGACTCGGTGATCACAGAGGTCCCTTCCAACCGTGAAGATTCTGTGCTTCTCTTTTACCCCTTGATGAACACAGACTCTCTCACTTGCCTGGCTTTTCTGCTCCTTGCAGTTTCAGAAGCATTTGCTATTTTTACCCATTATTAAACATGATCTTCCTTTTGCCTTGAGCTCTTCCTTAGAGGCTCCTTGAGAGATGCCAGACTTGGCTTTTGGAGCAAACCAGTCTGTTCCTCCTTCCAACCCTTCTGGTATTTATTAACCCAACTGCTAGCACAGGGCTGGTTCCTGGGGCTTGGCTTTGGGAGGCAGAACTCCCAGCTCCCCCAGCGGGCTCCGTGGTGTCGGGGAATGTCTTCTCATTGATTCATTCTACAGCTGTGAAATGGAGCAAGAGTCTTCGTGTAAAAGCACCCCGAGAGGACAGTGTGTGTGTGTGTGGGGAGGGGTTATGTGAGCTCTTAAATAAGGAAAGAGGAAGCCTAAAATTCTGCTCATGGCAAGTAGGCAAAGGAAACTTGTATCTGCATTTTATTTCACAGTATGTTTTCATTTAAACCTATAAAGCTGAAGTAACTGGGCCAAACGCCACAGACTGGGATTCTGCAGAGGATCCCAGTCTGCTGGATGCACGAGCTCTTGGGCTTCTCTACTCACTGATCAGTGGCTCGAGCAGGATGATTCAGATCAGAAGCCCTTACTGGGTTCATTGAATCTCTTCATTAGACATTTCTGGGAAGGTGAGTTGACAAAGTGTCTGCAGGAGCATCTTGGATGGTGAGTGCAGAGTTCAGGTGAACACACTGCAAACGAGAAAATGGGTTTTATGGGGATATGGTACTGGTTGTGCTGGTGCTCAGAGGGAACATACTCATGGGCTGATGCAAGGCAAACAAAATGAGGAGGACTTTCTGCTTTGGAGGGGGTGAGAAATCATGGAATAATACAATGGTCCAGGTTGGAAGGGGCCTTAAAATCATCAAGCTCCAACCCCCCCTGCCCTGGGCAGGGACACCTCCCACCAGAGCAGGTTGTTCCAAGCTCCCTCCAACCTGGCCTTGAACCCCTCCAGGGATGGGGCAGCCACAGCTTCTCTGGGCAACCTGGGCCAGGCTCTCCCCACCCTCACACCAAAGAAGTTCTTCCCCAGATCTCAGCTCCATCTCCCCTCTTTCAGTGTCAAACCCTTCCCCATCATCCTATGGTTCCCCTCCCTGATCCAGAGTCCCTCCCCAGCTTTCCTAGAGCCCCTGGAGGGACTGGAAGGGGCTCTAAGGTCTCCCTGGAGCTTTCTCTTCCCCAGGCTGAAACCTCCCAACTCTCTCAGCCTGTCCTCCCAGCAGAGGGGCTCCAGCCCTCCCAGCATCTCCCTGTCATCCTCTGGCCTGCTCCAACAGGTCCATGTCCTTCTGCTGCTGGTGGCCCCAGAGCTGGAGGCAGCACAGGGGATGGGGGGGTGTCTCAGCAGCGCAGAGGGGCAGAACCCTGCCCTTGCCCTGCTGGCCATGCCTCTGGGGATGCAGCCCAGGGTGGGTGTGGGGATCTTTCTGGGCTGCCAAGCACATGTTGCTGGGTCATGTTGAGCTTCTCGACACCCCCAAGTCCTTCTCCTTAGGGCTGCTCTCCAGCCATTCTTGTTGATCCTCTCAGGAGGGGTTGCTGCGATGGGCTGAGTCGTGCCAGCGTGTTCAGGTGACAGAGGCAGCACTGCTGGGTCCCACCTTGCAAAAGGAGCTGGGGTGACACGTGGACTCATTGCCCCAGGGCTGTCAAGTGCCATGTGTCACCTGTTGGGGTGGGTTCTGGGAGGGCTCTCCTCTGTGCAGTGAGATCAGCAGGCTTGGCTGGAACTGCTGCAGAGGGCGAGTTCACCTAATGTAGTTGGTTTGGGGCTGGAGCAGCTGAGGAGTGCTCTGTCTCTTCCTCTGGTTCTCCTTTACATCAGGATCCTGCAGCAGGTGGCAACAGAGCTCAGGGACCAGTTGTGTCAGTGGTATCTGTGTCAGTGATCTCCTTCCTCAGCTCCCTCTTCAGCTGCGTTGGGTTCCCCCGTTGCCAGCGAGAGCAAACCCTGCGCCCAGACTCCCTCTGGCAGATTGACTTCAGCGAGAAACCAGCTCGTACACAGAGGGGCTGGGTTTCCTTCTTCATGGAGGTGTTTGTGCCCTGTTCCTTTTTATTCCACTCTGCCCTTAAAAAACCCACAGGGACCCGGTGGTGCCCGTCGGGTTTGTGTAACGCTGGCCACTTGCTGGTGGCTGCAGATGGTGGCTGTGGTCGGTGAGATGGTCTGTGACCTCCCAATCCATATCCTCATCCCTCGTTTCCGGAGCTGCTGGAGGGACCCATCTGGAGCCTTGTTGACTTGCAAGTTGTGGACTTGAGAGCCAAGTTGCATTTCCTCTTTGGCTGAGAATGCTGGTGGAATTGCCAATGTGTGGAACACGTGGATCCGGTCTCCTCTGCTGCTGCTGAACTCTGGAGCGTCTTCCATATAACCTTGTGGAGTTCGCTGTCTTCTTTGTACTTCAGTAGAGAAAGCCAGCAATGAGTCCAAATGACAAAAGGTCCAAGCACACTGACAGATGAAGGGTGATTTGGTTTCCAGTTTTTACACAATTGAGGCCTTTGTGGTTGTGAACTTGGCTTCTGTCAAACTTCTTCAGCCGCTTCGAAGCGCAATGGTCAGGTGCAGTTGCTGCACTCGCTGATTCGGGGCTCTCCCCTTCTTGGTGTCCCACAAGAGCACTTGGCTGCTCGTNTGAGGAAGAGGAGGCTGAGGGGAGACCTCATCCCTCTCTACAACTGCTTGAAAGGGCACTGTAGAGATATTGGTGCTGGTCTCTTCTCACGGGCAATGAGCGACAGGACAAGAGGGAATGGCTGCAAGCTGCAGCAGGGGAGGGTTAGGCTGGACATGAGGAAAAAGTTTTTCACGGAGAGAGTGGTCAGTCAGTGGAATCAGCTGCCCAGGGAGGTGGTGGAGTCCCCATCCCTGACTGTGTTTAAGAGCAGATTAGATGTGGTGTTGAGGGATCTGGTGTAGGGGAGAACTTGTAGAGTAGGGCTGATGGTTGGACTTGATGATCCCAGGGGTCTCTTCCAACCTAAATGATTCTATGATTCTATGACAGGGGAGCAGAGAGTGTAGGGTTGGTGCTGAGCCCTGGAAGGGGAGAGCCTTGGTGCCAATGTGACTGCTTACGGACCTGGAGAAGTCTGTCTCTGCTCCATTGCCTTTATCCTGTTCTGACTTTGTGTGGAAATCTGCTTGACAGTCTTGAGGAGCCTTTTCTCCCCAGAGGGCTCTTCTGAGGATCCCAACTTTGTGTGACAGTAGGAGGATCTAAAGGCTTTTTGTGGAGACTGGGCCTCAAAAAAAAAGCTTTAATTTGAGATTATCAGAGTTTCAGGTGGTATCAAGCAGGTACCCCCCACGGCTGGCTCCTCAAGTGGGAGCACGAGTTGTGCTGTGCATCCAGAGCCAGTAAGGACTTTGTTAGATCATTTGATGTCATTTTTATCTGTGTGTTTTTAGGAAGCAGCACAGCTTCTAAATCCCTCTGGCTCATGGATGCCTCTGAAATATGTAAAGTTTCATTACTCTATTGCAGATTGGACTCGGACTTCTTTACAGAAGGTAAAGACTACATAGCACAGCATTGTCTCCATCCCTGGTTTGCTAGGCTGCCTTCCTGCCAGAACTCTGGCCTTCTCAGGGAAACCCTGTGAGGAGCAATGCAAGGTGCCTTCATGTCCAAGGTTCACACTTGGGTGGGTTCATGAAGCTGCTCCCCCAGAGCTCAGTGGGGGTGGATCTCCCAAGGGAATCATGACAGGAGCAGAGGAAATGGTCTGAAGTTGCAGCAGGGCAGGTTCAGATTAGACATTAGGAAGAATGACTTTACTGACAGAGTGGTCAGACACTGGACCAGCCTGCCCAGGGAGGTGGGGGAGTCACCATCCCTGGAGGTGTTTAAGAAACATGTAGATGTGGCACTGCAGGGCATGTGAGTCTGTAGGGGTTGTGTGTGTGTGTGTGGTTGGACTCAGTGACCTCAGAGGTCCTTTCCAACCTTGATGATTTTGTGGTTCCGTGAGTGAGACGTGGCATTTGGACCCTGACATCAGCCCTGGTGCTGGCTGTGACTTTGGGTTGCTTCTACAAATTGTCTTAAGGGGTTAATTCTCTTTCCTTCTTCACCCAGGCTCTGTTGCATTGGGCACATCATTCTGGTTCTGCTCTAAAAGCTTCTGTAGGTATAAGCCATCCAGACTGAGGGTGCAGTCTGTGACAGTCACCCAGCACAGGTGGAGGAGCTTGTGGTGGGTTTGGACGTGTTGTGACAGGAGGGATGGTTGCCTGGCATCCCCTTTGAGCAGCTGCAAGGGTAGCAGGGTCAGGCCAGTTCCTTTGCCAGCAGGTGGGACTCTCAGCTGCAAGCTCCCAGTGTCTCCAGGCGCTGCTCCGTGGTGGTGACATGGCTGTGGGACTGGGGCAAGATGGAAATGGTGGGGCAAGGGCTGAGGAGCTCTAGTATTCCTGCCTGCTCTGAAGCAATGATGCTCTACTGATTTTCCTAGAGTATATCCATAGGGATTGATCCTGTAAACCAGCAGGAACTGGAAGGAGTCAGTGGTCAGGCNCTCCATCTCCCCTCTTTCAGTGTCAAACCCTTCCCCCTCATCCTATGGTTCCCCTCCCTGATCCAGAGTCCTTCCCCAGCTTTCCTAGAGCCCCTGGAGGGACTGGAAGGGGCTCTAAGGTCTCCCTGGAGCTTTCTCTTCCCCAGGCTGAAACCTCCCAACTCTCTCAGCCTGTCCTCCCAGCAGAGGGGCTCCAGCCCTCCCAGCATCTCCCTGGCATCCTCTGGCCTGCTCCAACAGGTCCATGTCCTTCTGCTGCTGGTGGCCCCAGAGCTGGAGGCAGCACAGGGGATGGGGGGGTGTCTCAGCAGCGCAGAGGGGCAGAACCCTGCCCTTGCCCTGCTGGCCATGCCTCTGGGGATGCAGCCCAGGGTGGGTGTGGGGATCTTTTTGGGCTGCCAAGCGCATGTTGCTGGGTCACGTTGAGCTTCTTGACACCCCCAAGTCCTTCTCCTTAGGGCTGCTCTCCAGCCATTCTTGTTGATCCTCTCAGGAGGGGTTGCTGCGATGGGCTGAGTCGTGCCAGCGTGTTCAGGTGACAGAGGCAGCACTGCTGGGTCCCACCTTGCAAAAGGAGCTGGGGTGACACGTGGACTCATTGCCCCAGGGCTGTCAAGTGCCATGTGTCACCTGTTGGGGTGGGTTCTGGGAGGGCTCTCCTCTGTGCAGTGAGATCAGCAGGCTTGGCTGGAACTGCTGCAGAGGGCGAGTTCACCTAATGTAGTTGGTTTGGGGCTGGAGCAGCTGAGGAGTGCTCTGTCTCTTCCTCTGGTTCTCCTTTACATCAGGATCCTGCAGCAGGTGGCAACAGAGCTCAGGGACCAGTTGTGTCAGTGGTATCTGTGTCAGTGATCTCCTTCCTCAGCTCCCTCTTCAGCTGCGTTGGGTTCCCCCGTTGCCAGCGAGAGCAAACCCTGCGCCCAGACTCCCTCTGGCAGATTGACTTCAGCGAGAAACCAGCTCGTACACAGAGGGGCTGGGTTTCCTTCTTCATGGAGGTGTTTGTGCCCTGTTCCTTTTTATTCCACTCTGCCCTTAAAAAACCCACAGGGACCTGGTGGTGCCCATCGGGTTTGTGTAACGCTGGCCACTTGCTGGTGGCTGCAGATGGTGGCTGTGGTCGGTGAGATGGTCTGTGACCTCCCAATCCATATCCTCATCCCTCGTTTCCGGAGCTGCTGGAGGGACCCATCTGGAGCCTTGTTGACTTGCAAGTTGTGGACTTGAGAGCCAAGTTGCATTTCCTCTTTGGCTGAGAATGCTGGTGGAATTGCCAATGTGTGGAACACGTGGATCCGGTCTCCTCTGCTGCTGCTGAACTCTGGAGCGTCTTCCATATAACCTTGTGGAGTTTGCTGTCTTCTTTGTACTTCAGTAGAGAAAGCCAGCAATGAGTCCAAATGACAAAAGGTCCAAGCAAACTGACAGATGAAGGGTGATTTGGTTTCCAGTTTTTACACAATTGAGGCCTTTGTGGTTGTGAACTTGGCTTCTGTCAAACTTCTTCAGCCGCTTCGAAGCGCAATGGTCAGGTGCAGTTGCTGCACTCGCTGATTCGGGGCTCTCCCCTTCTTGGTGTCCCACAAGAGCACTTGGCTGCTCGTAGATCTGCCTGATGGAGGAGCTGATATTAGATGCACCGTGAATGGTCTTCTCTAACTGCCTAGCTCTAAGGACAGTGTGGCTGGAGCTGCCTAGCAGAATAGGACCTGGGGGTGCTGGTCGACAGGCGGCTGAACATGAGCCAGCAGTGTGCCCAGGTGGCCAAGAAGGCCAATGGCATCCTGGCTTGCATAAAAAATAGTGTGACCAGCAGAAGCAGGGAGGTGATTGTCCCCCTGTACTCAGCACTGGGGAGGCCGCACCTTGAGTCTGGTGTCCAGTTCTGGGCACCTCAACACAAGAGAGATATCGAGGTGCTGGAGCGAGTGCAGAGGAGGGCAACAAAGCTGGTGAGAGGCCTGGAGAACAAGGCTTATGAGGATCGATTGAGGGAGTTGGGGTTGTTTAGTCTAAGAGGAGGCTGAGGGGAGACCTCATCACTCTACAACTGCTTGAAAGGGCACTGTAGAGAGATTGGTGCTGGTCTCTTCTCACGGGCAATGAG
>VZTM01013885.1:64335-79142 GCA_013400555.1 Jacana jacana | reverse complement strand
AGACCCTTGGGATCATTGAGTCCAACCCTCAGCCCCACTCTACAAAGTTCTCCCCTACACCAGATTCACCAACACCTCATCCAATCTACTGTGAAACATAGTCAGGGATGGGGACTCCACCACTTCCCTGGGCAGCCCATTCCAGTGACTGACCAGTGCAGTCTTATCCTATGAAATCTTTTTTTACTTCAACCCTTGGGTTTCTTTTTATTTTCCTCAGTTCCCCTTTCTGGGTGGGAAGGGCTCCTCAGGTGAGAGACTAATTGTTGAAATGACATTAACTTCTTGTGGGTTCCTCAAGCCATAACACCTCCAGCACCACCAGGGTGACGGTGTACACCGTGAAGTGACACGTTTGGATGGTGCCTCTCCAGGAGCACCACAGCAGGTTCTACAGGTTGCCCTCCTCTGTGGCCAAGCAGCCCAGCCTGAGACGTAGAGTCCTGGAGCCCAGGGGAGGCGATGGGGTGGAGCTGCAGCTGGGGACTGTGAAAGGAAAGGGGGCTTTGAGAAGTCCCAGAGTCGTTTCAGCTCTTCCCCCTCACAGAAAGGCTGTGGAAGCCTTTTCTGTCCCACGAGTGTCTGCCCCGTCACAGAATGGTCTGGGTTGGAAGAGACCCTAAAGACCATCTAGTTCCAACCCCCTTGCCATGGACAGGGCCACCTCCCGCTAGAGGTCCATCCTGTGAGCTTGCACACGAAGTGCTGGCCCAGGGGAAGGTGAGGTGTCTGCTCAGCTGGAATAGAGATCAGTTTTACGGTCAGATCGAAGCAAATCAGCATTTCCCCTGGATTTTTCCCCTCTCTGGTGAAGAGGCTGTTTTGCAGGTGGGATGGAGCCAAGGTGGAGGAGCAGGTCGCCTCCTGGCCGAGCTCCTGCGCTCGTCCTTGCTGTGTGCTGAGGAGCAGCAGCTGGAGCAGGACAGGGAACTCGTCACTCGGTGCCTGCCTGGCAGGTCCCCACTGCGGCAGCATCTGCTGCTCCCACCCCCAGGGCTGCTGGAGACACCCCTGCAGGAAAGGTCCTGATCTCCCCTGCCTTCAGGAGCCATCACCAGAGCAGCCCCTGTCACAGCAGCTGCTTTAAGTCCTTTCCAAGGTCAGGAGGAACCTGGGCACACCTTGGGAGCGGTCCTGGAGGCTTAGAGCCCGGTGTGCCACCTCTTTGGCACTGGGCTGGGAGCGAGCACCACCCAGGCTCCTGCCAGGGCTCTCCCTGGCTCTTTGGTGTTAAACACCAGTTCCCCAGTAAAGGCAGCGTTGCCAGGCTGTGTGTGCTGGTTTGCAGCCAGCTTCCAGTGGGGTGGGTTTGGTTGTTTTGGCTGATGAGTTGCTGTAGTCTGTTTTAATGCTGTTCTTCTATTTTAAGTTACATCTCATGGGACTTCTTTGTTTGGTTTTTTTTTTTTCCTTTCCCCTTGGTATAAATTTTCCACGGTAATTCCTTGAAACTGCCCTAGAACTACTGAAAAGGAAGAAATAATCGCTGGGATGCTGTCGGTGCTGATTTACAAGAGTAAGTGCATTAACAGCGAGGCCGTGGAGAATGGATAAGGAGCAGTCATGGCTCTGGATTTACTTAAGAACAACGTTTTTAGGGCTCAGAAAAAAAAAGCTGTGGCTGTACTTTGTTTTATTTCTAGGGAGTTTTGACTAAATCAACTGATGAATTTCTACTGAGGCGTGAAGCAGGAAAGCAGATTACAAGCAATAGGTGGTGAGTGCAGGAGGAGTGATTATGGAGGGGAATGAATCTGTCGTGGTTTTGACCAATCAGACAGATGATGACACCCCCCCCACTAAGGAGAAGAGAGGAGAGGAAAGGATTGAAGAGATTCAGGAGTTTAGAAAAAAAACCTAAACTACTGACTAATAATAATATAATAAACAACAAAAAGAAAAATTAAAAAGTATAAAAGAAAGGATAAAAAAAAATATACAGTCTATACAATCAGGCTCCCAGGACGACAATCACGTCACCAGCAGCACCAGTGAACGTCCCAGGCTGGACTGGGTGACCGTCAGGCGCTGGATTCCGGATCAGGATCAGAGGCAGACGGACAGACAGGGTCCTCCTCAGACGTCGGCCATTGAAGGAAGAAGCCCCTGACCCTTTGATCCCTCAGCTTTTCTACTGAGCGTGATGGGGATGGGCTGGAATACCCCAGTTGGTCAGGTTTGGGTCACCTGACAGAATTCCCTGCCCTTGGTTGTTGCAGCAATCAGTATAAGCCAGGGTCTCTCTGCACCATCCCTTGGTGTGATCAGGTCTGATCCCTGTGAGACGAAACACTCTCTGAACAATGTGCTGTTCGTCTCAGACTTTAGTCAGTTAGAAGAGGCCCAGCTGAAAAAGTAAAACTACTGAACAGAAAATTGGTTTGTTTTACCTCAAACCAGGACAGTGACTCAGGGTGCTGCCTTAGGTATGTAAGATAATAAAATCTGATGTATTTTCTCCTTGGTTTCCAGTCTGGATCACTTCTTCCCAGGCTTCCTACATCGGCAAGGCCCAGGGCCTTTTCCTGGGTTAAAGATGCAGCTTGGGAATTGGAGCTGATGGGATCGCTCCAGGATGGGCTTTTTATTTTGAGGCAGGATTCCCAAGCTGGTCAGAAGGAACCGGGTTGTTGTGATATGGGAACAGTTACAGGGACTGATTTCTGCCTCCAAAAAACCCAACCCAACAACACAAAACCCGATGCAAACTAAAAGTCAAAACTTCATGGGTTTTTATGTAATTATTACTCGTGACTCTTTTGTCATCTTATTTTCAGGGCTCTAGAGGAACAGGAAATTTCATAGGGCTTTCAGATGTGGCACCTCCAAATAATAACACTTTATAAAGCCAATTTAATGTCTTGCACTGCTGTATTAAAGCTGAAGGAACTGCAGCCTGCTTGGCTTTTGGCCTGCGTCAAAGGGGGTGGCCTGGTCTGGGTGTCAAGGCGAGATGTGTGACCAGTCCCTCATTGTTGGGATTTGTGCTCCTTCTAACTGGTTTTGTACCTTGTTCTCTCACAAAGAGCAGGATTCCAGTGCCTGGTCAGAGCCTGGACTGGGCTGCCCAGGGAGTGGGGGGAGTCCCCATCCCTGACTGTGTTTCAGAGTCGATGGGATGTGGTGTTGGGGGATCTGGTGTAGGGGAGACCTTTGTAGAGTGGGGCTGATGGTTGGACTGGATGATCCCAAGTTTCTCTTCCAACCTGAATGATTCCATGATGGTAACAACTGCTGTTATGGAAAGAACAATTTCATTTGCATGGAGATTCCTTCTGTGGTTCCTGGGAGGGAAGGGAACGTGCTCGTAGCCGAGTCTGAAGGTTCTGAGCAAAGTGACTTTTTCAGATCAGGGCTGATGGTTGGACTGGGTGATCCCAAGGGTCTCTTCCAACCCGAATGATTCTGTGGTTCTGTGAATGGTTTTGCATGAAGAGGTTGTACCAGATTTGGGGGGTGGGGGTGGTATTATTTAAAGATTTAGTGTTTAAAAAAACAGTCCCAAACAAACCCAACTGGCATCCGTGCTTTTTTTGGCATTAGAACTTGAAAATTGAGCTGGAGCCTGCGCAGGGTCTCTCCTTGCTGCTCTAAGGAGAGGGTGGTGGTGCTGAGGTTGGTTTTCTGGCCGTCCTGGAGGTGACATGGGGACAACTCCCAAGCTGGAAAGCAAGGAGGGAGGGCTTCAGCGCTGCTCTACCGGGAGGTGCCAGGAGTGAGAGCTCTCACTTTTCGAGCAGTAAAATCCAAGTTCTGGGCTCTGCTCCGTTTCTCCTGTCTTTAATTACCCGATGGTAACAGGCACCTTTTTTAGCGACGAAGACAAAGCCTCCACTTACTGGGAACCGGTGTATTAATAGCAAATGCCTGAACAATGTGTGGTTTTAGTAGGTACCTACGCAGCACAACCTATTCAGGGTTTCTGCTTTAATGCTTGTGATAGCCTGAAGAAAGGAAGCTGAAAACTTTAGTTCTCTGTGCTGAGTTAATCTTTGAAAGGAACAGACCCTCCTCTGCCGCGCAGATCTGCCCAGGAGAGCCCTCCCGGGGGTCGGTGGTGTGACCTTTGGGGGGACGCTGTCTCTCCAGTGCCCACGTTCAGGGCTGGAGGGGGAGTGATAGATGGGCCTGAATGATGAGCCCTTTATTGAAGGGCAGGGTCCTGGTTGCAAAAAAACAAACCCTGGATTAATCTGCCATCCTTTCAAGGGCACTCGCTGAGTCTCTCCCTCACAGTGTTCTCCCAGAATGTGAGGTGATCAGTACTGGGACCAGTACTGTTCAATATATTCATCAATTACTTGGATGAGGGAAGAGAGTGCACTATCAGCCAGTTTGCTGATGACACCAAACTGGGAGGAGTGGCTGACACACCAGAAGGCCGTGCTGCCATCCAGTGAGACCTGGACAGGCTGGAGAGTTNAGGAGGAAAGGCTGAGGGAGCTGGGTCTCTTGAGCTTGGAGAAGAGGAGACTGAGGGGTGACCTCCTGAATGTTTATAAATCTGTAAAGGGTGAGTGTCAGGAGGATGGAGCCAGGCTCTTCTCAGTGACACCCAATGACAGGACAAGGGGCAATGGGTGGGAGCTGGAACAGAGGAGGTTCCACTTAAATAGGAGGAAAAACTTCTTCATGGTGAGGGTGAGGGAACACTGGCAGGGGCTGCCCAGGGGCGTTATGGAGTTTTCTTCTCTGAAGACATCCCAACCCCGCCTGGAGGTGTTCCTGTGTGACCTGCTCTGGGTGTTCCTGCTCCAGCAGGGGGTTGGACTGGAGGAGCTTTCAAGGTTCCTTCCAATCCCTGAGATTTCTGTGATTCTGTGTCCCTCTGCAGAATTTGGGGAGCCTGGAGGCTCAGCAGGGCTGGGTTTGGAGGACGCAGAAGTGATGTCTAGTCCTCTCAGAGAGACTCTGTCTCCAGGCTGAGCTGGAAGGGTTTGGGGAACTGTGAAGCTTGGGGGGTGTTGGCATTTGAGAGTTCCCTTTGCTGCTTTGCGTCTTTTATCCTTCACGGGGTTTTATGCATGAAGATGTGTGGTGTTGGACACGCCGAATAGACACTTGGCTGCAGGGCTGGGGTGGGTTTTTTTTCTGATCCCATCCCTGTGACAAGTAATTTCCAAGTGTGAAAATTGCTTTGATATCTTTATTCAGGACTCGCTCAGGCAGGGAGGCGCTGTGTAACCCGAAGGAGGGAACTGCAGGGAGGTTTCAGAGAGCAGGGTTCCTCCCTTGGCAGGGGCTGTCGCTGGGGGTCTGAGAGCACCAGCACCGAGGGCTGGGAATGCACTTGGGGGGGGGGATGTCAGATTTTTAGGCTGTTTTTCTCGTGCCCAGAGTGGGTCCTGGCCAGCTGGGAAGCTCTGACAATGTGTCAGTTTGCAAGCCTGGCGAAGGAAGGCAGATGAGTGCTCAGGAGGTCTGGCTTGAAGCCAATGAGTAGAAATTTGGGGTCCAGTGGTTTTAATTCCAAATGTTAGGACACTGTTCCTCAAAAGGGCGAGTGCAAGTGACACAATCCAAGGTGAGGGGCTTGTAGGACCCCAGTGTGTGGTTTGGAGGAGAAGGTGGGTCTCCTTGTCGCCCTTTGCAGTCCCACCAGGTCCAGCGCTGCACCCGCTGCTCCCCAGCCAAACCCATTTCCATCCATCAACCCGGCTGATGTCTTCCCCCTCCCTCTCCCTCCCGAGATTAGACCTGAGATGTTTTATGGAGAATAATTATATTTGATCTACGAAAAGATGAATGTTGAGGAGGAGGGAATTAAAAAGAAATGATAAAAGAAAAAAAAGTCCCAATCCCTCCTGGTTATTGAAGCAAGAAGGGAGCACTTTGTCAAACTGACATGTGAGGCCTTTATTAACATCTCCTGGGCCAGTGGGTGCCTGGGAAGCAGTGTCACCTCCTGGGATGCAGGTGGGCACCAGCCTGGAGACTCCTCCATGGCTTCACCCATGTCTTGGCCACCCCATGCAGGACGGAGGGAGGGAGCCACATCCCTGTCTACTGGCCCGGAGCTCTGGCCACAGAGCTCTGCTCTTGCTGGGACCAGGGCATAAGTCACTCTTAAGACAAGCATTTTGGTCTCTTTGTCTGCTGAGTGAGACACCAGGATCTCAGGTCCACTTGATAAAATATATTTGGTAATAAGTAACCTTCCCTCATCCCCATCAGCCTTTTTTTTACCCCTTGTACCCTCTTCTTGACTCTCACTCAAGAGATGGAATGGCTTTTGGGGGAGCTTGGAGAGATTTTTAGCAAGAGTTGCCTGAAGTGAAAATGATGCTTTTCCTTGGGGAAAAAAAAGCTTGGGAAAAGTTGGGTCTTCATCCCATTTGTCCTCAGGTGTTGGGGGAACAGAAGGCTGAGTTGGGCCCTCTTGACTTGCACTTCTGGCAGCCCGTTATAAAAGAGGGACGGTTGCTGTGTAGTTTTCAGAATACAATGGGAGAGAAAGCCCAGTATCTCCGTTTCTTGAGGATGCTGCCAACACTGATGTGGTTTGTGCCCTCCAAAGACTGAGGTTTGGAAGATTTGGGGCTACAAGTCAGAGTGTTGTATACGTCAAAAGTGGTTCTCAGTGGTTTTTCCTTTTAAGATATATTTAGGTGTTTCTTGGACAACATTCTGTATTAAAGTGCCTTTAATGAACCAACTACCACACACAGTCCCAAAGAAATGGCATGTTGCTGTGTTTTAGAGAAGTCTGCGATGATGATAGAGTCATAGAATGGTTAGAGTTGGAAAGGACCCTAAAGATCATCAAGCTCCAACCCCCCTGTCCTGGGCAGGGACACCTCCCACCACAGCAGGTTGCTCCAAGCCCCCTCCAACCTGGCCTTGAACCCCTCCAGAGATGGGGCAGCCACAGCTTCTCTGGGCAACCTGGGCCAGGCTCTCCCCACCCTCACACCGAAGAATTTCTTTCTAGTATCTAATGTAAATCTCCCCTCTTCCAACTCAAAGCCGTTGCCCCTTGTCCTGTCACTCCACTTCCTGACAAAGAGTCCCTGTAGCTCTCTCTCCTGTAACTCTCTGTCTAACTCTCCTGTAGCTCCTTCAGATCTTGGAAGGCTGCTCTAAGGTCTCCCTGGAGCCTTCTCTTCTCCAGGCTGAACAAGCCCAGCTCCCTCAGCCTGTCTTCACAGCAGAGGTGCTCCTGCCCTCTGAGCATCTTTGTGGCCCTCTGCTGGACCTGTTCTAACCCGTTCCATGTCCTTTCTGTGTTGAGGACTCCAGAGCAGGACACAGTGCTCCAGGTGGGGTCTCATGAGCACAGAGTAGAGGGACAGAATCACCTCCCAAGACCTGCTGGCCACGCTGCTTTTGATGCAGCCCAGGGTGGGGTTGGCTTTCTGGGCTGCCAGTGCACATTGCTGGCTCATGGTGAGCTTCTCCTCCACCATCACTCCCAAGTCCTTCTCCTCAGGGCTGCTCTCCAGCCATTCTCCACCCAACCTGTGTTTGTGCTTTGGATTGCCATGTCCCAGGTGCAGGACCCTGCACGTGGCTTGGTTGAACTTCATGCCATTTGCACCAGCCCACCCACCTCTCCAGCCTGTCCAGGTCCCTCTGGATGGCAGCCCTTCCCTCCAGTGTGTCGACCGTGCCACCGAGCTGGGTGTTATCAGAAAACTTGCTGAGGGTGCACTCTATCCCACTGTCCATGTCTCCAACAAAGATGTTAAATAGCACTGGTCCCAGTACCGACCCCTGAGGAACACCACTGGTTACTGGCCGCCCCTTGGACATTGAGTCGTTGACCACAACCCTTTGAGCGTGGCCATCCAGCCAGTTCCTTATCCACTGAGTGCTCCATCCATGGAATCTGTGACTTTCCAGTTGTGAGACCAGGCTGTCGTGTGGGACAGTGTCAAACGCTTTGCATACGGCCAAGTAGGTGACGTCTGTTGCTCTGCCCTTGTCCACCAAGACGCTGGCAGCAGCGTAAAAGGCCACCAAATGTGTCAGCCAGGATTTGCCCTTGGTGAAGCCATGTTGGCTGTCTCCAATAACCTCCTTGTTTTCCACTGTGCTCCTCAGGTGTGAGCCTGAAGGAACATCTCCCAGCATGAAGGACTCACAGGGCCTGATGCTAAATATCCTTAAGCAGCACTACAGGCCCTTCCAGGTCCCTATTTCGGCAGCTTTTAAGGGTGGGCTTCATGCCTCTGCCATGTGTTGTGACCTGTGCTCATTGCTGTTATGATGATGCTCCATCAGAGTGGCTGCAGATCAGAGCAGAATTGTTGAGATGTCCTGGACAATGTTCTGCTGCAGCCCCACGAGGAGACCTGTTGGGTCTGGAGTGCTGCCAGTGAGGTTTCAGTTGGCTTTTGATTGCTCATAACTTAAAAAAAACCAAACCTTTAATAGTCAGTTTTTGTAATATTTGATATTCTGATCAGCTCTGCAGGCTGTCAGGAACACACGCCTTTTGTTCAGGCTGGAAGAGCATCCTCAGTGCCCAGAGCACGGGTGATGGAGTGAGGACACATCCCATCCAGATGCTTCCCATGGAGCTCTGCAGGTGCTGTGTCCTGTAACCGCTCTGATGACCCTCTGCTTTCCATGGCATCACTTTAAAAGTTACCCTGATGTCAGGGCTGGAAATACCTGACACGGTTCTGATTAACAGCACTTCAAAAATGATTCATTTGAGGTTGAATCAAGAGGCTGAATTTTGGCAGCACTCCATCATTATCCCATCTAAAGGTTTGCAAAGTGATTGAGCAAAATACTTGAGCAGCAGCTTACTCAAAGATGACGAGATTCACACTCACTTACTATAAGGTGTCCCAAATCAAAGCAGGTCTCTGCTGGGATCAGAATCTTGAGTAATGAGCTGAGGGGTGCCCCTCATACCTCCTGTGTGTGCATGGAGGAGCAGAAGAACATCCCTATCCATAAAAGCCTATGTGTGTCAGACACATAAAGGTCAGGAGGTGGGTGAAAGAGGAGGTAACCCATAGTTAAAAGTTTCACTTTTCCTTAGTGTAGAGGCCAGCTTGGACAGTGGGATATTCTGGTACTTTCCACAAGAACGTGTGAGATCTTGGGGTCCCGGTGTCCCCTGCTCTGCAGCCACAATCCAGATATGGTCAGGAGCGATCAGTTAGAGTTACTACTTTCAACCAGTAAGAGCCACGGGAGCCAGGCTCGGTAGGGAGTTGCCATAGTGTTCTGATCTGTTTCTCCCCACCTTTTGTTCATGTTGGACCATCATGGGGTGTTCTGGTCCTTTGTGTTATTATATGGCCTAGATGGGGAGGAAATCACAGTTAGTGAGAAAGTGGGACCAGCTCCAGGGCAGGTTTACCTGCTCTTGGGACTTTAGTTTGAGGAAGAGGAGGCTGAGGGGAGACCTCATCACTCTCTACAACTGCTTGAAAGGACATTGTAGAGAGGTTGGTGCTGGTCTCTTCTCACGGGCAATGAGCGATAGAAGGAGAGGGAATGGCTGCAAGCTGCAGCAGGGTAGGGTTAGGCTGGCCATGAGGAGAGAATTCTTCCCAGCAAGAGTGGTCAGAGCCTGGACTGGGCTGCCCAGGGAAGGGGTGGAGTCCCCATCCCTGACTGTGTTTCAGAGTCGATGAAATGTGATGTTGGGGGATCTGGTGTAGGGGAGAACTTTGTAGAGTGGGGCTGATGGTTGGACTGGATGATCCCAAGAGGCTCTTCCAACCTGAATGATTCTGTGATTCTATGAAACAAAGGCCTAAAAGGAGGGGGGAGTTGCACCCCCACACCTGGCTCCCCCAGCCTTAACTAGATTTGCTTCAGTCTCCTCAACAATTCTCTGTGCTCCCAGGTCTTCAATAAGGTTAATGCTGGTGACTTCATCTCCCGTGATGGGAGCCCTCCCCGATGGGCAGGAGGGCTCCCAGTCTAACTAGCCCGCCTGGCTGCGGCCTGCGCTCTGTGCCCTCCCAAATTGATGCTTTGTGCCGATGTTTGCCCAATTTAAGTGAATTCTCTAAAAGCTGCTGCTTTTATAAATCTTCCTTATGGAGCTGGGTTGTGTAAAACCCTTGGTTCTCCTCCTGAAAGTCACCTGAGGAAGATCTCCAGCTCCTGGCTGGGCGGGACAGGAGCTGTGGAGGTGGGATGGTGCCTCTGCCCCATCCAACCCTTCTGCTCAAAGCAGGGCCAGCTCGGAGGGTGGGTTATGAGTCTCCCCAAGCATGGAGGCTCCTCCACCTCTCTGGGAGCCCCTTCTGGTGTTCACTCACCTTCCTTGTAGAAATTTCACTTGAAAATGCAAGTTTCTGAGCTTCAGCCTGTCCCCGATGCCTCCTGTCCCTTCCCTGGGTATTGCTGAGCAGAGTCTGGCTCCGGCTGATGTGTCCCCCCCGTCGGGTGTTCGTGGTATTTATTTACCAGAGCCTATTCTCTCCTTTTATTTAATAGAGCCTATTCTCTCCTTTTATTTTCCCATTTCTTCTTTTCCCTTCCCACCCGATGGACATCGTCCTGCCGGGCCCCGGCACTGCCCCTTCCTGGGAGGCCCATCTTCTGCATGGAGAGCTTGTTGGCACAGAGCAGATGCAGATCCAAGCCCTCAACTTTCACCCCTCTGAAAGGCTCGTTTTGGTGTTAAACCCGTTCTTTTCTGCTGATGTTATTCCGACGGTTGTCTGAGGGGAAACGATGGTCGCTTTTCCTGGATACATGGGGCCTCGAGCGTGTCTCAGTCTGGGTTTATATCCTGATGGGTTAGATCTTTAAACACTCGGGGCTCAAGCTCTTATTCCTTGTTTTTCAGTGCTTGTAAGAGGATCTCCTGGGGCCCTGTTGCACAACCAAATACAAACAATACATTAATAAACAGGGATTGTGTGTTTGCTCTGCTGGCACTCCGTAAGGATTACTTGTATATAACGTTGTACCGTGTTGGGCCCTAAATCATTTTGATCTGTCCCTTCTACTGCTTTTGTGAAGTGACTTTTCTCTCTGCTCAGCCAGCGCTCGGGAGATGTTGCCCTCTGGAAAGAGATTTCTTCACTCACAATATTATTATTTCTGATTGTTTTCACCATTTTTGTCTGTGTCCCTTTGGCAGTGTTTTTCTTTCACTGGTGGTGATCAGTTAATACAGTCTTTTGTGATAGATGAGGAGAAACTTGTTTGGGGTGAGGGTGGCAGAGCCCTGGCAGAGGCTGCCCAGGGAGGGTGTGGAGTCCCCTTCTCTGGAGACCTTCCAGCCCTGCCTGGATGCAGCCCTGAGTGATGTGCTCTGGGCAACCCTGCTTCAGCAGGGGAGTGGGACTGGGGGATCTCCAGAGGTCCCTTTCCAACTCTGACAATTCCCTGATTCGGTGATTTCTTCTGTGCTGCCTCCTGGAGAGCTGTCCCTGGGAGAGAAGTCCAAATGATGGCCATAAGCATGGTGCTGGGGAGTGGTGAATAAGAACCAAGTGTATACTTGTTTCCTCTTTAACAACCTTGTGTGTTAATCTTGGCAGTCTGTTTTAATCCATTTTTAATGGAATAGACTTGGATTTTAAATAAATTTACTGCTTCCACTGTATTTTGGCAAGAAACATGAGCTGCTGGCAGTGTCCTCCAGTGTGGTCTCCTCTGGGGTGTGGGTGTCTGGCTCATTCCTCTGCCGGCAGGGATGGAGGGCAGAACTGGTGTGGATCCCCAAAACCAGAGAGTGGTCCTCTGAAATCACAGCATGTGTCATCTCCCTCTCTAGTTAGTTTACTCCAACTTTTACTCCTTAAGATGCTCTTCACTTTTTGTTGCTGCCAGCAACGGCCCTTGGAAAGTCTTTTCTACCTTTTCAGAGGTCTCATAAAGGAACTCAACCTTAGGAGAACCCTTGGTGGCATTTTCTGAGCTTGCTCCAAGCAGTGTGGTGGTACCATAAGCGATACTTGTCACATGTGTGTCCCTCAGGGTGGTAGGTGCCTCCTGAACTCCCAGCACTTCAGTGACCTGAGGACCTTGCCCTCGCTGCTCAGCAGAGGAAGGCTCTAGTGATCAATCTCACACCTGGGCTAGGTATAAATATTTTTAATTAGTCTGTGGGAGCTTTCTGTGCTTCTGCTGATGTTATTCTTTTCCCTTAATTCCAGCACTTGAGACCAGTTGCTGCCTGGTCCAGTCTTTCATCTGTGTGTCCTGGTCGAACTCTGTAAATAGCACATTTCTGCTGTCTGAAGATCAAGTGGATGTTCTAGGCCTTTCATCCCACCGCCCACAAATGGACTTCCTGAGTTTTATGTCTCTTTGTTATTAAGGTTGCAAGGTTTTTCCCTTTTTTTATATTCTTCTCTGCTGGAGACCCTTCTGCCAGCTGTGGGGCTGGTGCTGGAGGTGTCAGCCTGCCCTGTCCCACTACACTCTGCCCATTGCCAAGCTCTGAGCGTGACAGCGACGTCCAGAAACGTGCTCTTAATTTTAGCACAAAACCATCCTGCCAAAAAAGAGATGCCCCTAAAGGTGCCCACATCATGGTGGACTCCCCACTCCCGGGAGCGCACTGGGGACCTGACTTCCCAGTCCAAGGACTGGGTCTGTGTCAGCAGCCTTTGGGAGGGGCTGGTATTAAAAATATGACTTTAATTTACAGTTGCCCGAAACGTGCCTGCGTTTGTTTGCTGCTGTGCACTGACCTTTGAGGAAACACTTCTGGATTAATTGGATATCTAATCACTTCAGAGGATTGACAGACCTGCACATAACAGAGTTTTTCCTCTTGTTGGGTGTTTTCCCTCTGGTTTCTTCTTTCCCTGTTACACAGCACTTGGTGTGTTTAGTATTTGTATTAATTCCTTCCTTGTCTTGTACAACGAGCTGTAGATTTCATACTTGCCTGTTGTATCTTGAACCAAACCTTCCTGTGGTCAGTACACTCAAAGCACAGGAGCTGCAGTCCCTTCTTTTTAAATTTGTGCTTGTGAAATATGGAAAGCAGAGGCCAAACATTGTAGTAATTGGCCTTCAATAACCATTCTCTCAGTTCTTTGAAGTTACTCTCCCCAGATTTTCTCAAAAGAAGGTCTAACTTGTTTTCTCAAAGCACTGGCTCTTTGTAGGTGTCCAATCCTCCCTCCTGTTTATTCCCCACAGGATTTTTCAGGTGTCCCTGGTGCTTCAGGTTCCCAAGATGACTGGCAGCAGGCACTGAGGGCATCGGGACACTTCTGCCTGCATTTGCTTTAGTTCTTAAAACCATAGAATGCTTAGAGTTGGAAGGGATCTTAAAGACCATCCAGTCCCACCCCTGACCAGACCAGGTTCCTCCAAACCCCCTCCAACCTGGCCTTGAACCCCTCCAGGGATGGGGCAGCCACAGCTTCTCTGGTCAACCTGGGCCAGGCTCTCCCCACCCTCACACCAAAGAAGTTCTTCCCCAGATCTCAGCTCCATCTCCCCTCTTTCATTGTCAAACCCTTCCCCCTCATCCTATGGCTCCTCTCCCTGATCAGGAGTCCCCCCCAGCTTTCCTAGAGCCCCTTTAGGGACTGGAAGGGGCTCTAAGGTCTCCCTGGAGCCTTCTTTTCTCCAGGCTGAACCCCCCAACTCTCTGCCTGTCCTCCCAGCAGAGGGGCTTCAGCCCTCCCAGCATCTATGTGGCCTCCTCTGGCCCCACTCCAACAGGTCCGTGTCCTTCTGCTGCTGGTGACCCCAGAGCTGTATGTATGTATGTATATATGTACCCTAAAGACCCAGAGCCCCTTGCTGTGTTGGGACTTGAGCTGGAGGTAGAAGATATTCCTGGTTTTTGTTTGTCCTTGAGTCATTTGTTGGTAATGTTCTGAAATGTTTGCACAGCAAAGTGGAACCACAAAACTAGATCTTTCTCCCTATGGAAACCACAGAAGAAGGTTGGTTTAGGGAAGTCATGTAGTGATTTTTATACACAGGACGTAATTCACTCATGTGGCATGTGGGTTCGAGGCTGTAAAGTAAACTGTGGCTAGATAGGGGGTTGGTACTGGGAAGTATTGGTTTTATCTGGGGAATGGTAATAGCAGGAAGGTTTTCATAGCCCTGGACTGGGACTCAGGGTCCCAGGGTCTGTCCCTGCTTTTCTCCTGGCTACAATGGGCAACAGGCTGAGGTTGAGTGATGGGAAGTTCAGTTTGGTCACAGATCTCATTAGTTTATCCTTCTGGGTTGAAAAACGTAAAACTGAGTTTTGTTCATGCTTCCCCGACACAGTAACCTTGTGCTTCAGATACGTTCTGGGTGAGGAGAGTCTCTTACCTTCTCCTGAGTCTGAACCTGGATGCTCTGGAGCAGGAGAACTGTGCCGCTGTGCACAGACACAGGTCAGGCCAGGGTGTCCTGGAATCACCAAATCAGGGAATTGTCAGAGTTGGAAATGACCTCTAGAGATGATCCAGTCCCACTCCCCTGCTGAAGCAGGGTTGCCCAGAGCACATCACTCAGGGCTGCATCCAGGTGGGGCTTGAAGGTCTTAGAGAAGGGGACTCCACACCCTCCCTGGGCAGCCTCTGCCAGGGCTCTCACACCCTCACCCCAAAGAAGTTTCTCTTCATCTTTGAATGGTACTGGGCCCCTCAGTTCCAGAAGGACAGGGAACTGCTGGAGAGAGTCCAGGACAGGGCTACCAAGATGATGAAGGGAGTGGAGCATCTCCCATAGGAGGAAAGGCTGAGGGAGCTGGGTCTCTTGAGCTTGGAGAAGAGGAGACTGAGGGGTGACCTCATGAATGTTGATAAATCTGTCAAGGGTGAGTGTCAGGAGGATGGAGCCAGGCTCTTCTCAGTGACATCCAATGACAGGACAAGGGGGTAATGGGTGCAAGCTGGAACAGAGGAGGTTCCACT
>VZTM01013885.1:0-60559 GCA_013400555.1 Jacana jacana | reverse complement strand
CCCAGAGCAGGTCACACAGGAACGCCTCCAGGCGGGTTTGGGATGTCTCCAGAGAAGGAGACTCCACCACCTCCCTGGGCAGCCCCTGCCAGGGTTCCCTCACCCTCACCATGAAGAAGTTCCTCCTCCTATTGAAGTGGAACCTCCTCTGTTCCAGCTTGCACCCACTGCCCCTTGTCCTGTCATTGGGTGTCACTGAGAAGAGCCTGGCTCCATCCTCCTGACACTCACCCTTGACAGATTTATCAACATTCAGGAGGTCACCCCTCAGTCTCCTCTTCTCCAAGCTCAAGAGACCCAGCTCCCTCAGCCTTTCCTCCTATGGGAGATGCTCCACCTGAACCAGCAGCTCTCTTGCCCTGGCTTTGGGTTGGGCACAGTGGGAACACGGGTCCCATTCTGACGTTCTCTCCGTTGGTGTCTTTGCTGGTCTGGTGGGAGGTGTCCCTGCCCAGGGCAGGGGGGTGGGACTGGATGATCTTTAAGTTCCTGTCCAACCCAAAGCATTGTGTGATTCTAAAAGGGGGCTCAGAGCAGACCATATTGAGGCTGCCCTGAGCTTGGGAAGGGTTGAGCTGATGGTGACTGTCTCCATGTTTCTTCTCAGGGCGTGACGTACTGCGGCGAAAGCTCAGCCAGCAACCTCACCATGGCCAACGTCCCTTGGCACAAGGAGGTGGTACACTTCGTCCAGGAGCTGGCAGACCTCATCCCTGACTATGAAATTGCGTGTGAGCATGAGCACTCGAACTGCCTCCTGATAGCTCACAAGAAGGTGAGACTGCGACGGGGTCTGACACCAGGCACCGTATCTTCTCCTTGGAGGTGTTGCACCATTACCTTGTCCCCACACATTGTCTCATTAGAGTTACCTGGGTGCTTTTTGGGGGAAAAACCACACATAGCTAGTGTGTATTACAAGGAGCTGGGGACTACTCACTGAGACCACTGCAGGCTGCAGCTCATCATGGGTACTCACAGCCATCCAGGCAGAGAGTCCTTAATGGCTGCAAGGAGGAGCTCAGAGCCATATCTCCTGTGCTTTGTGTTTTGAGAAAGACAGGACAAATCCTGATGAGGTGGATCAGCAGGTTTTGTCTTGCTTTTGTTTTTTTCATGATGGTTTTCAATGGCACATACATCACAGGAAGAAAGTTGCACCAGAATGGGCTGGGGCTATGGTGGTCCTCTCCTGGATTGTTGTGATACCTGCCAAAACTGCAGACCTCCTTCCTTCCAACCAGAGCTGAAATGTGTTTTTTTCTTCTCGTGGAGAAATAATTTTGGCAAAATACACGGATCTGTGGATGTCAACAGAAGGTGCTTCCTTTTTGAACTGGAGCTGCCTTTCTGCAAAGTTGTTCTGCAGGACCAGTGAAGCACCTGAAACAATTCCACGCCTTCTCCCCCATAACGATGGAGCAGGGGTGGTGCTGCTGCCTCTGACACTTCTCCAGCGTCCCCTACGCTGCTGGAGGGCTCTGCTGGCCAAGTGTGACTTGGCAGCCTCTGTGTGTGTAAAATGGTGTGTTTGAAACGTGGGCTCCTTCAGAAATGCCATCAGGGCGCTCTGAAAAACAATTGAAATGCCAAAAAAAAGGAAATAATTAATTGTAAGGGAAGTAGGGCATGAGAAATATGAAGGACAATTTGGTGTTCTGAGCTTCAGAGAAGTTTACTAGAAAGGTAATAAAAATATATATTGACAGACTGGCCAGGCAACTGATGGAGCAGCCACTTCTTGTGCTAATTGTGGTGACCTTGCTCCTTGCATGTTCTTGGCTTTTGGTTGCTGAAGACAGGAGCGCTCTCTCGTTTAAACAAGAGTTGGGACTTTGTTTGGGGGGTGGTTCATGGTCCACACAGGGACTAATGGGTTAAAATCACCACTTTCAAAAGGTCAGAAATGCTTGAGATCCCGGTTTGATGTTGACACTGTCTCCCATAATATCCTCATTAGGAAATGAAGGAAGTTAATTAGACGAGGAGGCAGTGAGGTGGGTTGAGAACTCGCTGTGTGAGAGGACTCAGATGGTTGTAATTAATGGAGCAGGGTAACGTTGGAGGCCTGTAACCAGTAGTGTCCCCCAAGGGTCAATACTCAGTCCAGTCTTGTTCAATGACCTGGGTGAAGGGACCGAGTGTATCCTCAGCAAGTTCACTGATGATACCCAACTGGGAGGGCTGGCTGACACTCTAGAGGGCAGTGCCACCATCCAGTGTGACCTGGACAAGCTGCAGAGCTGGACAGAGAAGAACCTCAGGAGGTTCAACAAGGGCAAGTGTAGGGTCCTGCACCTGGGGAGGAAGAATTCCAGACACCAGTATAGGTTAGGGGTGAACCTGCTGGAAAGCACTTCTGAGCAGAGGGATCTGGGGGTCCTGGTGGACAGTAAACTACCCATGAGCCAGCAGTGTGCTCTTGTGGCCAAGAGGCCAACAGAAGCCTGGGCTGCGTAGGGAAGAGTGTGGCCAGGAGGTGGAGGGAGGTCATTCTGCCCCTCTGCTCTGCACTGGTGAGGCCACAACTGGAATCCTGCCTCCAGTGCTGGGCTCCCCAGTTCAGGAGACACAAGGAACTAGTGGAGAGAGTCCAGTGCAGGGCAACAAAGCTGATGGAGGGATTGGAGCATCTCCCTGGTGAGGAAAGGCTGAGAGAGCTGGGACTCTTGAGCCTGGAGAAGAGAAGGCTGAGGGGAGACCTTCTTCATGCTCACAAGGGTCTGAAGGGTGGGTTGGAGGAGGATGGATCTGCACTCTCCTCAGTGGTTCCCAGTGACAGGACGAGGGGCAACGGGCACAAGCTGGGACACAGGAAGTTCCATTCAAAGATGAGGAGAAACTTGTTTGGGGTGAGGGTGTCAGAGCCCTGGCAGAGGCTGCCCAGGGAGGGTGTGGAGTCCCCTTCTCTGGAGACCTTCCAGCCCCTCCTGGATGCAGCCCCGAGTGATGTGCTCTGGGCAACCCTGCTTCAGCAGGGGAGTGGGACTGGATGAGCTCTAGAGGTACCTTCCAGCTCTGACAATTCCTTGGTTGTGTGAAATGACTGGCTCATGAGAGGAGAAAGTGGCTGCCATTATCCTTTTTCATGTGAAGAAATGGATATACCTGATTTCCACCAGGAGATCTGAGTCCATACCCTGGGTCCTGATGTTCCCTTCTGGTTTGGCTGCCGTCCTGTGCCCTCCATGGTCTCACCAGCTGCGTTATTTCCCTGGTGGTTGTGCTCTGGGTTAGAGTTGTGTTTTCTGCCATCACAGGGTGAACCTGGCATCCCCAAAATGACCCAAAGAGACTGTTTTTAGGGAGGTCCCTGTAATCATTCCATTTCCCATGAGCTCGGTACTGCGTTTTGGCTATGCAGGGCATCAAAACCCGCCTGGAGGCGTTCCTGTGTGACCTGCTCTGGGTGTTCTTGCTCCAGCAGGGGGTTGGACTGGAGGAGCTTTCAAGGCCCCTTCCAATCCCTGAGATTCTGTGATTCATGAGTAGTTTGAACTGGATTGAGTTGGGGGGAGATAGTAGCCCTGGTCAACGGTGCTCAATGCTCCCCATTGACCAAGAAATCTTCCCAGCAAGGAGGGAATCGGCCTTTTCCTCCCTGATGGGTTCTCCAGCGCTGCCCGTGTCTGTGCCACGGGGGACACAGAGGCTGCACGTGGGCCCTGGCTGCTCTTGTAGAAGGCTCAAGAGGTTGGGTGAAAGGCATTGAAGTTGTTCCATGCTGAGCATTTCATCTATATTTAGGGAGGAAAAGGAAGCACTTAACTACCAGCTGCAGATCGACGAACAAGGGTTATATTAGAGAAAAATAGTCCATCAGATTCTATTTCCTTCCTGCCTCACGGATCCCCTGGAGAGCGTACGCTGTCCTTGCCACCCAGCATCCCACAGCCAGAATCTGGACCACGCTCTGCTCACCCATCCCAGTTACCCTGTGCCTGTCAGAGCGTTACGGTGCAAGGGGGAGACACACTTGGGCTGTTGCTTTGTGTCAGGAGGACATAACATGAGTCACAGAATTGTCTGGGTTGGAAGGGACCTTTAAGACCATCTGGTCCAACCATCGACCTAACTCTGATAAAAACCATCACATGGTTTGTCTCTCAGCACTATGGCAACCTGGCCTTTAAATCCCTCCAGGGATGGTGCCTCAGCCACTTCAGGGCAGCCCATTCCAAGGCTTCATAGCCCTTTCAGCAAAGAAATTCTTCCTGATCTCCAATCTGAACCTTCCCTGGTACCACCTCAGGCCATTTCCTCTTTTTCCATCGCCTGTTCCTTGAGAGAAGAGACAACCCCCCTCTGGCTACACCCTCCTTTTGGGGGTGTTGCAGAGAGCGAGAAGGTCTCCCCTCAGCCTCCTCTTCTCCAGGCTGAACACCCTCAGCTGCCTCAGCCTCTCCTCACAAGGTTTACTCTCCAAACCCCTCACCAGCTCCATCGTCCTTCTCTGGACCCACTCCAGCCCCTCAATGTCTTTTTTGTGGGAAGGGGCCCAAAACTGGACACAGCCCTCGAGGTGGGGCCTCACCAGTGTTGATAGAGGGGGATGGTCACCTCCCAAGTCCTACTCCCCACGCTGTTCCTGATCCAGGCCAGGATGCTGTTGGCCTTTTTGGCCACCTGGGCACACTGCTGGCTCAAGTTCATCTGACAGTTGACCAACACCCCCAGGTCCTTTTCCCCTGGGCAGCTCCAGCCAATCTGCCCTAAGCCTGGAGTGCTCCATGGGGTTGTTGTGTCCCAAGTGCAGGACCCAACACTTGGCCTTGTTGAACCTCATCCCATTGGCCTTGGCCCATCCAGCCAGCCTGTCCAGACCCCTCTGTAGAGCCTTTCTACCCATAAGGTCACCAAAAACACTGCACCATCCCCTTGCCTGCAGCATATGCTGGGGCTGGGGTCACTCCCAGCTGGGGACAAGGTGTCTCAGTAGCTGAAGAACAGCCTCACTGCAGGCCTGAAAATGAAGTTTTATGTCTCCCTAAAGCTGGGGTTTTCATCCCTTTGTCTCCTTCCAGAGGGGAAGGTGGCTCCGCTCTGCTTGATCTGTTAGTTATTAAAAGAAGATCACATCTGGGCTAAAGTAATCCATTTTTCATCCGTCAGAATTAAAGCTGTCTGTTCGTAGCCCTGGTTTAATTGGCAGATGAGATCTTCTGCTCCGTAGTGGGTAAGGATTAAAGGAAAAAAAAACTTCAGCAATAATGAATAATAATGAATCTTTTCTTTAGAACCGCTCACACGAGACGAGGTGTAATGAGCAGGGGGCAAGGAGCTGGGGAGGAGCAGTCCCAGGGGCTGCACACCACCCAGGGAGCTTTGGTTTGGTGTCACCTTTCTCATGTCATGCGTTTCATATTGTTCCTGTGATCCGTATGTTTGTTCCACATGTTTCAGCACAGAATCACAGAGTATCAGGGATTGAAAGGGACCTTGAAAGCTCCTCCAGTCCAACCCCCTGCTGGAGCAGGAACACCCAGAGCAGGTCACACAGGAACGCCTCCAGGCGGGTTTGGGATGTCTCCAGAGAGGGAGACTCCACCACCTCCCTGGGCAGCCCCTGCCAGGGTTCCCTCACCCTCACCATGAAGAAGTTCCTCCTCATATTGAAGTGGAACCTCCTCTGGTCCAGCTCCCACCCATTGCCCCTTGTCCTGTCATTGGATGTCACTGAGAAGAGCCTGGCTCCATCCTCCTGACACTCACCCTTGACAGATTTATCAACATTCAGGAGGTCACCCCTCAGTCTCCTCTTCTCCAAGCTCAAGAGACCCAGCTCCCTCAGCCTTTCCTCCTATGGGAGATGCTCCACTCCCTCCATCATCTTGGTAGCCCTGCCCTGGACTCTCTCCAGCAGTTCCCTGTCTTTCTGGAACTGCGGGGCCCAGAACTGGACACCATATTCCAGATGGGGTCTCACCAGGGCAGAGTAGATGGGGAGGAGAACCTTTCTCCACCTCCTGACCACCCCCCTATTAATACAGCCCAGGATGCCATTGGCCTTCTGGGGGAGAAGAAGAGCAAATCCCATTTCCAGGCATTCTAGTTGCCAGCTTTGGAAGGGGCTTTGCCTCCCTTCCCGTGTCTGATTGCGGCCGATCCCTTATTTAAGTCACTGAATGTAGAGCTGAGGCTGCTTTCTGATTCTGTCTGGAAGGGAGGGAAGCCTCTCGTGCCGTTCACTGCTCAGGGATAAACAGAGGGGTTGGGAGCTTGGTTACTCCCCAGGCTCGATGTCCCTCTGCAGGGGTTGCTTAGCCCCGTGGACATGGGCTGTGGCGAGGCCCTCACCGCAGCGTGCCTGGTGCTCAGTTTCACTGGTTATTGCACTTAACTGCCATGTATTGCACACATTTGTAATTAATAACCAGCTTCATCTTTATTTCTTCCCCCTAAACCCTGAGGTCACAACTGGTAATTAAAAAAAAAACAACTTTCTTTTTTAGCTTTTTACCAAGCGATACGATCCTGTTAAGATAAATTAACCTACAATATTTCTTGCTCTTTTCCTGCGTGGCTCCAGCTCAGTCACTCCCCCCCCTGAACAAAGGGAGCCTTAAATAATTGTCAGCCTTAATGAGCTGAGAAACTCTCTGTAATAACTCAAGGAGTTATTTGTTTGACTTGGAGAGCTTCACACTGGCAGGTGGCGAATATTGTCAGCGTGGTTGGGTAACGGGAGTGCTTTGTGCTCCCATTCTATGTGTGATGGGGTTTAATAATCTGTGTGGAAGCATGAAAGCCCTTTGGTTTATTGCACTTATTTATTGTCTTTGAATTTAAATTAAGGAGCTCCGGATTGGAGCTACTGAAATAATTTTTCCAGCTGCTTTGTTTTATGTTGGGCCCAGAGAAGTGGCTGATGGTGGAGACCAGGGGGAGAACACCAGACACTTAAAAGTGCTGCACAGCAAATCTGGGGTGGTGGCTAATTCCCCCTGTGCTCAGCACTGGGGAGGCCACACCTTGAGTCTGGTGTCCAGTTCTGGGCACCTCAGCACAAGAGAGATCTGGAGGGGCTGGAGCGAGTGCAGAGGAGGGACACGGAGCTGGGGAAGGACCTGGAGAATGAATCTCATGAGGAACAATTGAGGGAGCTGGGAGTGTTTATTTTGAGGAAGAGGAGTCTGAGGGGAGACATCATCACTCTCTACAACTGCTTGAAAGGGCATTGCAGAGAGGTTGGTGCTGGTCTCCTCTCACAGAGAATGAGCACTAGAATAAGAGGGAATGGCTTCAAGCTGCAGCAGGGTAGGGTTATGGCCCTCTTGGCCATGAGGCAAGAATTCTTCCCAGCAAGAGTGGTCAGAGCCTGGACTGGGCTGCCCAGGGAGGGGGTGGAGTCCCCATCCCTGACTGTGGTTCAGAGTGGATGAGATGTGGTGTTGGGGGATCTGGTGTAGGGCATGGAGGTTCCAGGGTGGGCAGGGAGAGGATGGAGGGAGGGACTGGTCAGTGCTGTAGCACCTTCCCATCAGGCAGGGAAGGTGCAGGGCCCTTGGGCATCCAGAATCACAGATCAGTGGGAGTTGGAAGAGGCCTCTGGAGATCATCCAGTCCAATCCACTGCCAGAGCAGGGTCACCCAGAGCAGGTTGCACAGGACAAACAGGTTTGAATATCTCCAGAGAAGGAGACTCCTGTCCCAGGGCTCTGCTGCCCTCACAGGTTTTTCTTCATGTTCAGATGGAATTTCCCATGTTCCAGTTTGTGCCCAAGTTTGCTTCCCAAAAGCCCTCCACATTTCAAGGTGTTTGGCCAAAGCTGTGTGGCAAAATGGGCCACATGATGGGCCACGATGTGCGCTGGGCCACACCAACCCCATGGATGGCTACAGGCTTGGGGCAGTGTGGCTGGAGCTGCCTGGCAGAAAAGGACCTGGGGGTGCTGGGTGACAAGGGGCTGAACATGAGCCAGCAGTGTGCCCAGGTGGCCAAAAAGGCCAAGGGCATCCTGGCTTGTATCAGAAACAGTGTGACCAGCAGAAGTAGGGAGTGATTGTCTCCCTGTGCTCAGCACTGGTGAGGCCACCCCTTGAGTCTGGTGTCCAGTTCTGGGCACCTCAGCACAAGAGAGATCTGGAGGGGCTGGAGCGAGTGCAGAGGAGGGACACGGAGCTGGGGAAGGGCCTGGAGAATGAATCTTATGAGGAAGAGGAGGCTGAGGGGAGAGCTCATCACTCTCTACAGCTGCATGAAAGGGCATTGCAGAGAGGTTGGTGCTGGTCTCTTCTCACGGGCAATGAGTGATAGAAGGAGAGGGAATGGCTTGAAGCTGCAGCAGGGTAGGGTTAGGCTGGCCATGAGGCAAGAATTCTTCCCAGCAAGAGTGGTCAGAGCCTGGACTGGGCTGCCCAGGGAGGGGGTGGAGTTTAAGAGTGGATGAGATGTGGTGTTGGGGGATCTGGTGTAGGGGCGACCTTTGTAGAGTGGGGCAGATGGTTGGACTGGATGATCCCAAGGGTCTTTTGCAATCTGAATGACTCTGTGATTCTAAGGTGGTCCCTGGCTCCCAGGTCATCTCCTGCTCAAGCAAAGCCCTTGGGGAGGAGGATGTTGCCTTTCCAGACAGCGCAGCCCGGCTTCAGAGCTGGGTGAAGGAACTTTATTCTCTTTTCTTTTTTTTTTTCTTTATGATGTTAGCTTAAAAATAAGCAAGGGCAGGGGTTCAGCTGTTGGTCTTTTGTCAATGCATTTGTCTCCTTAAAAGACTTAACCAGGGAGTGAAGAAATTCCATACAAAACCTGATCACGGTGTGAAACAACACCGCTGTGTAGCGTTGGCTCTCCTGGTACGTGGATGTCGAGTCTTAAATCTTTTGTTCTCGATGGAGTAATCACACAAGTGTTAAAATCCCCTCTGTAAATCTCGTGGGCAGCTGAGGCTGTTCTCCCCCAGCCCGTGTTTGGCTGGTTCCTCAGCAGAAGGAATTTCTCTCCGTGACACACTTACACCACTGCTCCCGTTCCTCTGTGCGTTATGGCCGTGCTATTGCAGCGCTAAAAATATTGAATATTATTTAATCTCCTTTTGTAATGAGTCCCAGACAGCCCTCGCTGGGTTGTCCTGCTGGGAATGGCCGCATCACCTCCATCTGCAGCAGATGCCTCCCAGCCCTGAAGGCTCTGTTGTGGCAGGAGCTGCACGCTCAGGTGGAGTCAAAATTAACCACTTCTGAAATCTTGCTTGGATCCAGGCACAGCTCAGGACACAGAGCAATGTGGGTGGTTTGGGCAAAGCTGGAGGCTCGGTTTGGCTGCTGCCAGCTGCCACCTCGGCTGCCAAGGGACAGGGCCGTCCCTGGTGAGATCTGCTGGGGCTCTCACAGATCCATCACACAGCTGGTGGAGGTTCAGCCATCAGCTTGGTGTGACTAAACCTCAGCTCCAGCAAGGGAGTGGATTGTCCCCAAGAATGCATGGGTAGGGCTTTATGCTTTAGGGAGCAGGGAATGGGGGGAGGAGAGGACAGAGGTCCCCTTCTGCCACTCTCCAAGCTACCTCTTGATGTCCTACTTGGCACAGGAGCACAACCCAACTGTCAGTGGGTCTGGGCATGTTTCCTTCAGGCCAGCTGAGTCCTCCCTCACTCCACTGTGCCCTTCCTCTGGTGGCCTCTGAAAGCTTTGCTGCCCAACTGGGTGATGGGGACCTCTTGGGACTGGTGTTGAGAGATCTTCGGTTTTATTCCCATCTGCTGCTGCCCTCCCCAAAGGCCATGTGGAAGAACAGCTGATGTGGTGAGATACAGGCATGATACCTGGTGAACAAAAGTAGTCTGCCTCTAAAAGGAGAGAAACCATCTAATTGTGTCCCAGAAACTTGTGTCAGACTCTCATCCCTGTATGAGCAATCTCCTCTGCGCTCAGCTGGGCGGTGACAGTGTCATACTGGTGTTGAAGCTGCCGTGGACAATGACAGCACCAGCACTGATGCCAGCCCATTCAGAGGATGCTGTTTTTTTACCCACAGGTTGCCAGTTAACCCAGTTGTGAGGGCAGCCACGTTACTAGTGACTGGCCTGGCAGAGAGAGGGCTTCTTCTAGAAATAGTCTAAAAGTAGTTCTCAGTGCCTCCTGCAGGTAACATACACTGTTTTCATGCCACTTCTAGCTGTAAGATGCTGAAGAGGCTCATTGGTGTTTGGCTTGGGGTGGTGATGTGGTCCATACCCTCATTTCAGCTGGTCTGGGTGGCCCCAGTATCTCCTGTGGCTTTGGTGGTCTTGCTCAGCCACCCTTGACCCCAGGGTTACTGGCTTCTCCTTTCCTCCTGAGATTAGAGCCTCCTGTTGGTATTCAGGGAAAACGTTTTTTTACCAAATTACTTATTCAGTTGGGTTCAAGTCTTGGCAGCTTTGGGTTCTTTACGTGCTCAGCTTCTCTTAGGTGGCCTCAAGTCTGTCTGGGGAGCCTTTTGCCATGTCAGGAGCGCTCCATCCCCGTCCTGAGAATGACCCCCATGGCTCCTCATGTGCTAAACAGCTCTCCCTTAAAGGCTTTGCCGAGTCCTGTGGGTTTAAGGAGTGTTGGTGAATCAAATTGGAAGGGGCAGGGACCCTCCTGCATGGCATGAACTTGTCACCCAGCACCTCCACACGCACTGGGAGGGAAGTTCAGGTGTCTCCCGGGTCCCGTTTGGGACCTGCTGCGTTAGAGGTGACCTCTGCTCTCGCCTCACTGTAGTTGCGACGCTTCCCGCACAGAGGAGGGGACACATCTCCTGGGCAGAACGTGGCCACCATGATAGCAGATGAAGAAGGAGCCTTGGCCCTCGTGCCCCGCCGCTGTGCCCCTGCAGTCTCCTGTCCCCGCTCCGCCCGGAGGGTGACTCCGGCAAGAAGGCGCCGCAGTTCAGCCGGCGGCAATGGATTAGCGTTTGCAGAGGTTGATTGCAAAATTTCACAGGCCTCAGCAGTTTTGCTGACCAAAAAGGCTTTTAGCTCTTGGGCAGAAAGTCAAGTGCCATTTTAAATGCATAGCCGTCAGGTTTCTGAAAGAAAAAAACACAACAAAAAACCAGGAAATCGGTCTGTTTTCCTTCTTTTTTTCTTGTCTTTTTCTTTCTTTTCTTTTTTTTTTTTCCCCCTTGGATGAAGTGCATAATAAGCTCCCAGCTCAGATAAATCCTAATTGAGGATTCAGTTGAGGCTGTTGCTAAATTAGCAGAGCAGATCTGCTAGACAAATGCAGCTTCAGCTTGTCAAAATAAGCAATTCTGAAAATTCTCACATGGAAAGAGGATTCGCACCATTAAACCTTTTTATCTTCCCCCGTTCCCAAACACAACCCCCCTGCCCCTTTCCAGAATCACCCAGATCCATCCCAGCACACAGCTCTGGGGTAGCTCCACCGTTCTGCTGGGGGGGAGCCAGTGTCACGTGCTGCATACGGGGGCTTTGGTTGCCCTTGGAAAGGTTCCTTCATTGGGGGGATTCTTCTCCATCCTTCTCAAACCTACACAGACTCATGGAATCATAGGGTTGCGTAGGTTGAAGGGAGCTTTGAGATCATCTAGTCCAACCATCAACCTGACTGATAAAAACCATCACTAACCCATGTCTCTCAGCACTATGGCAACCCAGCTTTTCAGTACCTCCAGGGATGGTGTCTCAGCAACTTCCCTGGACAGCCCCTTCCAAACCCTTTCAGTGAAGAAATTTTTCTTAAAATCTAATCTGAACCTCCCCTGGTGCCACCTCAGGCCATTTCCTCTTGTTCCATCGCCTGTTCCTTGGGAGAAGTGACCAACCCCCCTGGCTACACCCACCTTTTGGCAAGCTGTAGAGAGCAAGGTCTCCACTCAGCCTCCTCTTCTCCAGGCTGAACACCCTCAGCTCCCTCAGCGTCTCCTCACAAGGTTTACTCTCCAAACCCCTCACCAGCTCCGTTGTCCTTCTCCAGACCCACTCCAGCCCCTCAATGTCTTTTTTGTGGGAAGGGGCCCAAAACTGGACACAGCCCTCGAGGTGGGGCCTCTCCAGTGCTGAGTAGAGGTAGAGGGGGATGGTCACCTCTCAAGTCCTACTCCCCACACTGTTCCTGGTCCAGGCCAGGATGCTGTTGGCCTTCTTGGCCACCTGGGCACACTGCTGGCTCGAGTTCATCTGACAGTTGACCAACACCCCCAGGTCCTTTTCCCCCAGACAGTTCTCCAGCCACATCTCCTCCAGGACTCTTCCAGTTCTATAAACCGAGGTCTTTCAGATATAAGTGATGCCTGGGAAGGGCTTTCCAATGCATCATGGATCCAGTCCTCCTGGCAAAGTGGGGCTGAACTGGTGGTAGGATCCGGTACTTTGGAGGGTCCATCAGATGCCCCATCAGTCAAACCCTGGTGGTGATCATCTGCTGGCAAACAGCACTAAAGGAGTAATGCTGTGAGAAAAAGGACCATCCTGTACCTGTGTCCACCATTGCCAAACATGGGGATGAAACGTGCCTCAGAAACAGTCAGTTCTGGGTATTTGTCCACCTGATCTTTTATCTTTTTCCCCTGTTTAAGCAGCGATCCTGCCTTTTGATTCTGGAGGGTTTTATCCAGGACCTCAATGTGGCTAGAAAATTAAAAGCCACTACAGCTGGGTAACCAGTTTGATAGCATCCAGCTGTTGTTGTGGCATAGATGTGGTATTTGGGCTCCTCACTGCCCCCTGCCTTGGTAACACCCTTCTTCTCCTTACAGTTCAAGGTGGATGGCGAGTGGTGGACCTGGATCAACTACGGCCGCTTCCAAGAGCTGGTGCGAGAGCAGGAGAGCAGTGGCGGGTCCAAGACTTTCACAGCAGCTGATTACATGGCCAAAACTCCTCGCTGGGCGCTGTTTGGCTCCAGAGAAAGGGGATTTGACCCCTTGGATGTAAGATACCAGCGGAAGAACAAAGCGAGAGACGTCTCTGGGTGCTGAGGTCGGGTTGGAGCTCACTGAACTCCGGGCTGTTTTGCTCTCCGCTTCTAGCCTACCACCATTGGTTTTTGTATCTATTCACTTAGATTTCTCTGAGGTTTGATATTGAGAAGGAGGGGAAAGCCTTTATTTAACCCTTCCCTCCTGTTTTTTGAGCTTCTTGGATGAAAATATTTCCAGGGCTGTCTCTCTGAAGATAAATCACAGCCGGGACGTGCCAGCAGTTTCTCCTGCCTGGCAGCGGGGTGAGGAGGCAGCGGCTGCAGCAGAGAGTGTTTGGGGTTTGGAGGGGACGCAGCCACTGAGTTTCTGTGCCCTGTGGCTGGGAGAGCCCAAGGATAAGAGCACCAGGGGGATTTTGGTGGCACAGGATCTGTGCAGGTAGGACCACAGAAGGATCTTCATCTGAACGCCTGCTCTGCTGGAAGTATCATTGTACAGATGGTGACAGAGGTTTATGTATTTTAAACCCTGGTGGCAATTCCTATGAAGACCCTGACCCCGAGAAGCTGAAGCTGGGGAATGGGACCAGTAACAGCACCACTCTGGATACAGTCTGCAGCTTCTGATAGCTCTCCAGGTTGTTCTCCAGATTCATGGGTTTGGCAGTGGATATTTTCCAAGCGGTTTTAATCTCACTCCCCAGCAGCCCTAAACACCACACACAGTTCACCTTCTTCAAAGGCCCCTGTGTGTCCAGTGTCCTGCTGGTAGTGAGGACGTGCTGTGGGGAGCCAGCAGCGTTGGACATCAGCTCCCTTCACTCTGCACAGGACAGTGTCGCTGCTCGTTTGGGTGAGGTGGGAATGTGATGGAAATGAAAACCAAATCTGGTGGAGGTCTCTTGTGTCAAGAAATTCAGACCCAGAGGTGGCAGCTGCTGGTGGGAAGGAAAACAGAGTCATCTCCCAGTGTTCTCCCGCTGAACTCCAGGAGCACAGATCAGAGACCTTCACGATGCTCCCACCTTAGTGGTGGGGTCTGAGAGCCTGCAATGACCTGTGGGCACACTGGGACTCTTCCTGGGATGTTTTTTTGGGAAAAAAAAAAAAAAGAAACCTCATTTATTAAAGCATAAAAAGTGTTTGTAAGAAGAAAGGAAATGAAATAATTTTCCCTAGAGCACCTTTGTTGTCGTTGCTGTCTGAGACTCTGCAGGACAGGGAGCTAAAGAGGTTTTGAGGAGATCAAAAGCACAAACAAAGCAGAATATCCTCCTTTTTTATCATGATGGCACATGGCATGAAAGGTAGAGTGCCCTTATATCCATGGATGGTGGAGAGGGCTTGGCTGATGGGAGCTCCTCCGTCAGGTCAGTCATCTGGCTCCTCTCCCCAAAGCACTGAGTGGAGGTTGAAGATGGGGAGAAGAAGTCACTGTGCTCCCTCAGGCAATGCCAGGCAGGGCACAGGCACAGGGCACAGGACAGCCCTGGGGAGGGACAGGACATTTTCCAGCCATCTGTCCTTCTTCCTGCCACAGAAACCTGACAGGGTGACATTCCTGCTGTGTGTCCGTTGCGTCGCCAAAGTCCAACCCTTGGACTCAGCCCCAAGGTGTCCACACTATCACACAGCATCTGGCCAGAGGCTGAGCTCAGGTGTCCCAGCCAGGCTGGTGACACCCTGCACCCAGGCCACTGTCTGTCATGGCCTGTGATGAAAGCTGCTGTCACAGCGAGCCAGGCCATGGTCATGGTGAGATCTGATCTTCTGGGCTGCTGGTGCTGCTTTCCAGCAAAGGCATGTCCATGTGTTTCATCCTTTGCAGCCCCTTTGCTGGGGGACCAGCCTGTGCTGGCGGGGCACTTCCTTGTTGCCTTCTTCCACCAGATGTTATTTTCGTGTTCTTGGGGATGCCCTTTGCTCTTCAGTGAATGTTGGAGGAAGGACATGGATTCACGGGGACACTGAAAGCTCTGGGTGAGGTTCTTGTAGACTGGGGTCAGTGGTGGGCACCTGTCTTCAAGCCAGATCTCAGAAATGTCTTTTTCTTCCTTTCCTGGCCATATTTTCAAAAAATACCTCCTAAATCCTCACAAAAGGTTCATCTTAGGGATCTGATTTCCTTAAGAAACAGGCTAGAGAAAGGATGCTCTCCTTTCCCTTTGGAGAGGGGTTTGTCCTGTTCCCACCACGACCTCACCAGAGAGCAATCCCATCCTCTGCTCAGTGGCTGCTCTGTTCTCTTGGTCACGTCTGACACTGTTGAACTCCCAGCTGGGCTTTGGGGTGAGGGTTAGTGGCACTGCAAAGCCCAGCTGCTCCGTGCTGAAAGATCTGAAGCTGCTAATAGGAGAAAAATACTAGTGAGACCTGTTCTCTGACTCCTGCTGCCCATGGGAGGGAGGCTGTGGAGAAGGTGACTTCTCAGAAATTCCCAAGGTTGGACCACATTTGAGTTAAAAACTGTTCTGTTCTGGGCTTGTTCTGAAGAACTAATGCAATTTGAGTAAAAATCCCAGGGTGAGAAGCAGCTGCCTGAACCCAGATGATTAGTAGAGACCTCACCAACCACCAGCTTTGCTCTGGAGGACTCAGAAGACCTGGGTCACATCTGCCAGGCAGTTCTCTTAGGACATCTCCCAAGCTACCAGATGTGTGTTTAGGTAGTGGTCTTCCCTATTTTCTCATCAGCTGTGGGATTCCTGTCATCCTCACTCCTCTGTGTGACCTCTTGTAAAGGTAGAGCAAGGGGTGACCTTCTCGCAGCCAAGCTCTAGGGAAGGGAAGTTCTTCCTTCTGTAAGAAATAAAGGTCCATGAGTATTTCAGGTGTCTTTTCACCACCAACCTCCTGTGGGTCAGGTGAACTGAGGTCAGTGGCAGCTTAGACAAGGTATGAGCTTTTTGTGGGACTCTTGCTAACCATAAAGTCATAGAATGGTTTGGAATGAAGGGACCTTAAAGATCATCTTGTTCCACCCCCTGCCCTGGGCAGGGACACCTCCCACCAGACCAGGTTGCCCAAAGCCCCATCCAACCTGGCCTTCAGCACTTCCCTGGAGTGGGCACAGCTGGACTTCTGGACCAGCATATTTGGTGACCACCATAACCTACCATCTTCCCCTTGACGGATGCTTCCTCTCCTGCACCTACTCCTCTGTCCCAGGCCAGACACCTTCCACCTGCACCCACCTCCCTGGTGGATGAAGCAGCCATAAACCACCAGTGTTCCTCCCAATCCATTGCTCCTCTGTGGTGACCCCTGGCAGCAGCAGGTGCTGCCCCAGGAGAGCTGGCCCCTGCACTGGGGGGGACCCTGGGGCTGCTGCCCTCAATGGCTGCTGTGGTGGTTGGCACTTCATGTGAAACACTCCATAAACCCCCGACAGTGCCTTCCCCTGGAAACCCCTGGGGACCCCTAAAGAAGACTCTGTGCTCTCTCTGCTGCAGCCTTAGCACGGCACATTTCTGCTCCCAGCCCTGTTCTCCCTGCTCCCTCCCAAATCTGTGTGTCTTGGGACACACAGATTGCTGCTGTCCCTGTCACACAGCACTTCTCCACGGGCCATTTGGCTCAGCTGAAATAACTTGCTGGCACTGTAAGAAGCCTCTCCCTGATCTACCCCATGTCCTCATGTCCCCCTCCATCCTTCTTCCTCGTATTCCCCATGCTCCCTCCGTCCTTCTCCTGATCTTCCCCGCATCCCCACACTGTTCCAATCCTTCTTCCTTGTCTTCATCTTGCTCCCCCCATCCTCCCTGTGTCCTCCTGCTTCCTCCATGCTTTTTCCTTCCTGATGCTCCCTCCATCCTTCTCCCTGACCTTCCCCACCATTCTCTGGGACAAGCTTCTCCTGAGCGAGTGCTGGTGGCTTGTTTGCCACCCTCGAGCTGGGGCTGATGGGGCCACCACCACGAGGGCTTGGAGTAGAGGACAGTGGAGAGGGAGGAGGTGGGTGATCTGCACCGAGACCAAGGCTGCAGCCTCTGCACGGGGCTGGAAGCTGGGATGTCTCCGAAAAATCATGATTTCCTCTGCTCAGAGGGAAAACACAGCCCCCAAACACTGGGTGGGATGGTCACCAGGGCTGCATCCTGCCCCCTTATCCCTCTGGGGGTCCCTCTGGACAGCTGGAAGCTGCTTCAAGAGCAATTTGGGCAGGATTCGCTCCTGCAATTACACTCCAATTGCCTCGTGCTTAAAGATCTTCCTGTGCACGTGTCCCAGAGCAAATCCTCTTACATAAGCGGCTTCCAGTTGTGTGACAACACGAATCGCCATCGATAGCTGCTCTGGGGACACGTTAAAGTGGGGATCCAGCCAGGAGGGAACTGCCAAAGCCCCAGCCCTGGGGCTGGGGACTCTGCTCAGGGGCTGCTGGGGCTGGGGAGGCTTCATTTCTGCTGGGAAGGGTAATTTTTTACCTGCTCTTCCAACAGCAGCGTTTCACGCCTCACCTGAAATCGCTTCTTTTAGATTTAAAATGGATTGCTGCTCCACGGGATGCCCCTGCAGGCTGGAGCCCGTGGGGATTTCAGGGGGGAGCTTTGATGGGATGGGATGGACTCTGCCAGAAAAGTGATATTTAGTGATGTCTTTTCTATTCTGCCAGAGATTGGTAAAACATCCCAGCCTGAGAAATACCTCTCCAAGGTCACAATTGCAGGAGGAGCCCTTGCTCCCCTGACGGTGATGCTCTATTGCAAGATTTATTTGACCACCTATTTTCACTGGGTTTTGGCCTGGACCAGAGCCACCCTCCCCTCCAGCAGCAGGTGTCTGTGGTGCTGCTGGGGCCCAGGAAGGTCTCCATCCTCCTCACTGCCCCCAGGACCTCCCCAAAGCACTGCCCTCCCTCCAGATTGGGGAGGGTGGGGGGGTGGATTTGCCCAAAGCCTGGGCACAATGTGCTTCCCAGGCACCATTTCCAACCAAGAGGGACCTGTTGCTTCAAACTGGAGGTTTGGGAGGTTCCATCCTGATGTCAAAATGGTGGATGGTTTCTGCTTCAGTGATCTGGTGTAGGGGAGAACTTTGTAGAGTGGGGCTGATGGATGGACTGGATGATCCCAAGGGTCTCTTCCAACCTGGATGATTCTGTGATTCTAGGATTCTGTGACCTGGTATTTTTCCCTTCTACCCCATCTCGGTTCAGGGTGGGCTCAGGCCCATGGGGCAGCTGCCAGGAAGGGGGGTGCTCTCTGCTGGGACACCCCAACCATGGGAAGCCAAGACCACAGGATGGCCCCAGCTCCCTTCCCCTTTGCACAACAACTGAGGGCATCTTTTAAATTAAACTTTTTAAACCAACCCCCCCCCAAAAAAAACATTTCAGGATGGATCAAAACCAATGAGAAAGCCTAAAAAAATTCAGGCCAGCAGCAATTGCTTGGAAAAAAAGGTGGTTAAATGCTGATGGGAGAAATCCCCCCAAATGTGGGGTCATTCTTCTGCTCCAATGGAGCCTGTGGGCTCCCTAATCCGGTCCCTCGTTAGCAGAGAGGGTTGGAAGCCCTTGGCCATCTCAGCCAGGGACCAGGACGTGCCCATTTACCTACTATGAACACACGCACCCGCGCTGGCTCCCTCACCTCTCTCCTGCCACCGCATCGCTGCAGCCCCTCCTCTCGCCAGGGTGTTTCAGGGATGCTGGTAATACCCTAATCCTCACCTCTGGGGCACTCATCTGGGAGCTTAAACCACCGCCACCCCCGAGTTTCATCCACTTTACCAGGGGCTCTGATGAGATCAGCTGTTTAAATCATCTTAGTGCTAAATCCATGTTATTTGGAAAACAGAGAGAAAGCATCAAAGACACGAATAATTAGCTGTTAAATCCCCTGCCCCAGGAAATGCAAAGAAACTCCTCAAATTGTTTGCAGCACCCCTTGCCTCCCCAAACTGCTGAGCAGTTGGCAATTTCTCCTGGGGCTGGGGCTGGGGCTGGGGCTGGGGCTGGGGAGGACCCCAGGTGAAACCCTGCTGGCAGGTTGGTTTCCCCTGTAGTCAGGAAGACAGGGCAGGGCTGGGAAGTCCTGCAGCAAATTGGGCTTGTTGCAGCCTCTACTGTAGCTGCCTCCCAGCCACGAATCACAGAATCACCATGGTTGGAAAGGACCTTTGACATCACTGAGTCCAACATTGCACAAAAAGACCCTCCAATCTCAGCCACTAGANAAGGACCTTTGACATCACTGAGTCCAACATTGCACAAAAAGACCCTGCAATCTCAGGCACTAGAGCATGCCCTGCAGTGCCACATCTACATGTTTCTTAAATACCTCCAGGGATGGTGACTCCACCACCTCCCTGGGCAGACTGGTCCAGTGCCTGACCACCCTCTCAGTAAAGTCATTCTTTCTGATGTCTAATCTGACCCTCCCCTGCCCCAACTTCAGACCATTTCCTCTGCTCCTGTCATGATCCCCTTGGGAGAAGAGTCCAGCACCCACCTCTCTACACCCTCCTTTCAGGGAGCTGTAGAGGGCAAGGAGGTCTCCCCTCAGCCTCCTCCAATGTTGAATGTGCCCAATTCCCTCAGCCTCCCCTCACAGGACTTGTTCTCCAGCCCCCTCACCAGCTTGGTGACTCTCCTCTGGACATGCTCCAGCCCCTCAATGTTCTTGTAGTGAGGGGCCCAGAACTGAACACAGCACTCGAGGTGAGCTCTGCAAGGGGTCTACAAGACAGGGACGATGCCTCCAGGCAGCTGGTGGATCACCCAGAGCTTCTCACAGCCTTGTTGGGGCTGGCAGAGGCAGCACTGCCTCCCTCCCCTGACCTTAGCATCAGTATTTCTATTTCTTATGTCATAACCCAAAGATCCCCCCGTGCCAGGGGGTGCAGAGCCCACCAGGAGGTTTGTGGGGAGCTGCCTGCACCCCACACTTGGTCACCAGTTCCTGCCTTCCCTGCTCAAGTACGGGATACACACCCACTCAATGCTTGCTTAATCAGTTTTACTCATTCCCACCCCAAAGCCCTTCTGTTCCTCCCTGGCCCTATTTGGCTCTGATGTTTTGGCAGCCCAGGAGGGACATGGCGTCCCAGACATCCAGGAGGTCGCAGGACCTGGAAATGCAGAAGCTTCAGCTGATTTTCTGGGGGTCAGGTCCTGTGGTCCCGCTGGAAAGGCTCCAGGTGCAGCTGCCCAGCAAGAAAATGAGGGTAAAATGTTCCTCTTTTCCCCATCTCCCCACCACCGTGTCACACCCCCCCACCCTTTCCCGGGGGAAGCAGCTTCAGGGGTGTCAGAAATACATTCATTTGGGGTTTATATTCAGTAAAGGGCAAGATCTGTAGGAATCCAGCCCAGAAACACAGAGACAGACCCACCAGCACTTTGCTTCATTGAGACACTCATGCTTAGCCCTTAGTATAGATTTCATTATTTCCCTTTTATTATTTTATTAATATTTTCATGACAGTGGTTTGGTCTCTTTTAAACTCAAAAGCCTCTTTTCTCTCTCCCTTCTTTTCTCTGAAGGGAGAGAGGTCAGAGAGCATCTGCAAGTTGTTTCCAGTCCGGCCCAAATCTTGACAACGGGTTATGTGTCATTTAATGAGATCCCACCCATTCTTTTTTTAATGTGAAAATAGGCTAATTAACAACAGTAATACAATAAATAATTAATAATCACAAAGATAATTAGTTGTGGCTTACAGTTTCTCTTTGCCACTTTGGGACAAGTTTTTGGCTTCAGATTCTGCTTTACCCTTCCCCTCCTGGGCTGGGCGCTGACGGCACATCAAGGTGTCCTTTGGGTTTTGGGGAGGGTTGGTGGAGTTCCTGTCCTCGCTCCAGTCCCTCTGGGCTGGGGACAGCTCTTGGCAGGCACCCGTCACCGGCTCCAGTCTCTCTGTGGCTGGAAGACGGAGATGTGAAGACGCTGTGCAGGCTGGGCACGTAAAGCCTTTTTAGCCTCCTTTGAAAGATGTGAGCATCGTTTCTACTTCCAATTCACATTCAGCCTCTGCCCATGAACCACTGTGTGCCGGGGTCTGGTCTTCCCTCTGGCGTTACCAGGGGCTGGTGGGCGATCCCCCACCATGGGCTGCCTTTGCAGTAGCGTCGGGGCGATAGAGGTTATGGCAGCCTTGTCCTCCCCAGCACGTGGTGACGGTGGGGTTTGTTGCACTGAGGCTACGAATTCCTTGTGGGGGAGCTCACAAACAAGACACCCCCTGGGTACCTTGGAGTGGGGTTGATGCTGTGTGGCATATTTCAACGTGGAGCTCCTGGAGGGATCTTGAGCGTGCTGTGGTCTCCTCCAGCAGACCCCCCTGTGAGCGATACGATATGTATCCTCCACCTATTAGGGAAAACTATTCTCCAGCTGGATGCAGAAGGAAAACCAGCAGCGAGTTCTGCAGGCAGGAGCCAGAGGAGCAGAACTCTGGGTTATGCATTAGGACACAGATAACAAAGTATTGTTCTTTGGTGGGGGGCTTACAGCCGTACAAGAAAAGCCACCCCGAGCTCTGCTCAGCGTCCATGGGTAGCACTGAGACACCTGCACTGCTGCTCTCCCAGCGTCTGCCCAGAACAGAGCAGGTTTTGCTTTCTTTACATAAGCTGCAAACGCTGCTGAGCTCTGCAGAGAAGCAGCAGCCAGAGAGCACAGCCCCGGGAGCTGGATTTGTTATCCAGCTTTTTTGATTTGAGCTTCCCTGGGAGGGATGGGGATGGAGCCAGGAATCTCCATTCCTGGTGAGTTCCCCATTCCATACTCGGGACATCCCAGGGAGGTGGCCTAAAGCTGCATGCATGGGGGAAATGGGGACACAAATGTCCCCATCCTGCAGAAGCCATCTTCAATGCCAAGCTACCACCAGTCCTTTTACTTGGTTTGTAGAAGGTCTACAAATGCCCTCTTGGAAAGGATCAAATGGGCATGGATGTGTGGGGTGGGTTGACCTTCATTGGCTGCCAGGTGCCCACCCAGCCACTCGCTCACACTCCCTCCTCAGCAAGACAGGCAGAAACCAAGATGAAATGAAAAAGCTCATGGGTTGGGAGAACAGCACCAAAGCTGCTCAAAAGGAAGCACTAAATGAGTCCTCCTGGCTTGAGGAAGCGATGATGAGTGTCTCCTGGCCACAATGAATACTGCTGGAGCAGAGATCACCCAAGGGGCAGCGTAGCCTTGGTGTGTGGTTGTATGAAGCACGGGGTAAAGACATGGAGCTAAAATCAGTGCTGTCACTTCGTTTGCTGTGGGCACCATGCATCACTCACACTCTGAGTGTGGCAAGGCCATCACCACCTTTTCTTGAACACATTTGTGGCTACTTTTAAAATGTCAGGAACAAAGCTTGTTGCTCAAACTCCCTAAAACTAAATCAACTTGTTCATCACATGTAGGTGGCTTCTCCATGTTTAAGTCTGTGGGAGGTTGGGCCTCATCTTACAAAGAGGGACCATTCTTGGGGCAAAACTCTCCCTGGAGATGGGGGAGCACCTTGTCCTTGGGTTTCCTCTAGTCCTGGAGCTCTCTGCAAAAAGAATTATGGCTGGAGAGTGGATGGAAACACCAAGTTTTTCCCCTACACTCCCTTTGGTCCAACTTTGCCTTTGGGAAGAGGATGGGACAGGTCCCACCAGCCCCAGTGCGGTGGTTGATGTGAGCTTAAAGACAAGGAATGGACATGATTGTTCTTCAGCAGCCCCGTATGAAACCAGCAGGTTTCCCTTCACAAAACAAGGGACAACATCTGGCTGGGTCTTGGGAAGATGGAGCAGCCCTTCCTGCCCTGGCTTCGCCATGGGCTGTCTGTGCCCCCTCTCAGGCTGCCAGCTTGGGCTGCTGGGTTTGTCCTGGGTGTATTTAAAGGGAGCAAGATCTGTTGCCTGCTATTTTAAAAGGGAAAATGTGAAAAATGGGTCCCATAGTTCTCCCTGCAAGGATTGATGGAGGTGAGCAGGGCTCTGCTCCATCCTGTGCTGGGGCTAAGAACAGGTTAGTCTCATGTTTTCCCTTCTTTACATGGTTTTCCTCATTTATATGTTCCTAAAGATTTTGGGAAGACTCACAGCAAGGGTGGTGTGTGCGTGGCTGGAAGTGTCGTGTTTGGTGCTTTCACCGTGCTTGCCGGGTGTGAGAGACCCATGCTCTGCCCAAGCTCCAGGGATATGCACTCCTAGGGCAGCTGGTAGTATCAAATCCATGTTTTCAAGGTGTTTGCTACTTCCCCAGCATCCCTCCATGGCTCCTTGAGGGTGTTTCTGGAGAGCAGCAGTGAGCATCTATCTCCACACGCACCCTCATTAACCACAGTGAGGATGGGCATTGCTGACAGTGAGACCTGTTCAGTCTTGAGTTATTTTCTTAAAACCTCCACTTTCTGCAATTTGTGCTCTCCCAGGTCGCTGTTATAGGGTATTCCTCACAGCTGTGAGGACCATGCTGCCACGTGGAAGCAGCAGAGTGGCTGGCAAAGGGCTCTGGAAGAGGAAAACCAACAGCAGGTTATTTCTCTACAGGTGGATCCAGTTTCCTCTAAGGACAGCAGGAGGGAGGGAGTTGGGCAGGCACCTGGGAAGGTTATAAAAGCCACTGGGGTTGCCTAAAGGGAAGGAGGTTGGTTTTAAGCTTTGCAGGTGTGCTGGTGCAGCATGTCTCTGCTTGTGGATGGTGCTCAAGGTGAGTCTTGCAGCCTGGTGGGACCAGAGATGGGGATGTGCTGCCCATGGTGCCACATTGAACTGTGCTGGTGGGGTTAGTGGTGGCTTTGAGGTCCCTTGTTTGTGTTTCTTGGGGACACATGACGTGAGGGTGCTGGCAGCTCTGTCCTGCCAGATCGGGCTCCTCTGCAGGCAGAGGAGGAGGGCACAGCCCACTCCTGGTGGTGGGGCTAGAGGTGGGGTATGATTCCTGGCAGGTGGGAAATGGCCCTGAACTAGAGCAGCAATTGCTCTCATGCTTTACAGTGTAAGCAAAATTAAACTTATCGTTTCAAGAACAAAAAAACAACCAACCAAAACAAAACAAACCCAAAACCAAAAACCACAACAAAACAAACGAACAAAAAGGACTGCTGGGATCCTTTTGAGATCTCCCAGAGGCTGAAAATCGTCTCTACCAGGAGCCTTGGCATGGACTGGTTCCCTGGGAGCTGTGGTGGTGTCTGGAACTCCAGGGGCTGCGAAGAAGAATGTGTTGATGATCCAGCATTTCATTTTTTTTTCCTGAATCCTTTATTTTCCCCCATTAAAGCCTGGCCTGGAATGGTGGGAGATGTGCTGTTGTGGGGTGGGGTGGATGAACTTGATCCTCTGGGGTGGGGCTGGGCAGGAGCTGCTAGAAGCATGGTCTAAGTTCCCAGAAAAGGCAAAATATGTGTATGTATTACTGTATTTCAATATATGTATGGACATATTTAAGCTCTTAAACACAGGGATGGGGACTCCACCCCTGCCCTGGGCAGCCCAGTCCAGGCTCTGACCACTCTTGCTGGGAAGAATTCTTGCCTCATGGCCAGCCTAACCCTACCCTGCTGCAGCTTGAAGCCATTCCTTCTCCTTCTATTGCTAATTGCCCGTGAGAAGAGACCAGCACCAACCTCTCTATGATGTCCTCTCAAGCAGTTGTAGAGAGGGATGAGGTCTCCCCTCAGCCTCCTCTTCCTCAAACTAAACAGTCCCAACTCCCTCAATGCTTCTTCATGGGATTTATTCCCCAGGCCCTTCCCCAGCTCCGTGTCCTTCCTCTGCACTCGCTCCAGCCCCTCCAGATCTCTCTTGTGTTGAGGTGCCCAGAACTGGACACCAGACTCAAGGGGTGGCAATCTCATCCTGCTCCTCCTCCCTCTGTCCCATTAGGGTTCTTGCACTCGTGCTTTTCTCCTTTGCTACAGAAAAGGGATTGTGAGGTCAGGCTCTGAGTGTTTGTTTCCTGCCTTGAGCAATTGCCCTGAAGGATGTTGAGACCCACCAGTGACGTTTCCACATCCTCTGTGGCCGGGGGGCTTCTTGCTGCCTTTACCCCTTTTGCTCGGGCAGCAGCCAGGCTCTCAGGGTTGGGGGTGTCACTTCTGGCTCCTGCATGTCCAACCCAAAGCTCCACCAGCAGGTGAGGGTTTAAGGCTCCCTCTGACCTCAGACCAGGCACAGGAAAACCCAGACATGCCAAACTGCCATTTTTTTTTTCCAAAACCTGGCCTGAATCCTACATCTGGCAACACGTTAGCACTGGCAATACCTTCAGTGGGGAAAAACAAAGGCAAAACTGCCAATGTTTATTGTTTATATTGAAAACTTGAGTTTCAGACAGTAACTTGTAGGCATTTCTTTCCTGGCTCTGTTCTCTCCAGCCTGTCTCAGGTGTGTATTTCCTGCTAATATTCTGATAACTAAGTGCATCAAACTGCTTGTTGGTAACTGTAATCCTGTGATACCTCCCTGAAAAAACCACAGATGAGCTCTGTACATCCAGCTTTACCTTTCTGAAGTGGTCTCAGGTATTATTTCTTCTTTAAACCTGGTTTTCATGTTCTTTTTATAGCCATTTCTATGGAGTGAGCAAGGCTCAGATTTTCTACCTGTGTTGGGCAGCCTTCCCTGGGCACCTGACCCGGGATGTGCTGAGCCACCTTTGGAGGGCAGGTGGTCAGCATCTACCGTGGTGGTGGCAGAGAGCAAGGAGTGATGCTCCAAAGGAGGAGCAGGGATTTACTTGATTGTGGCTGACGTGGGGGCGTTAATTTGGGTGTCAGCTTTGTTACAAGGGGATGGGAAGCCTTTGCTTACCAGCCCTGAGACGGGCTGAGCTTAGTGCCTCACCCCAGCTGCCTGTGCTCACCTGAACAGCAGATACTGCTTGGGTTTGTGCTTCTCCTCCTCCTCTCTTCCTGTCTTCTCTTCCCAAGATTAAACTGAGAGCACTGGGAACATCCAGACCCTTCTGGACAAGCCTTGTAAAGCTCTGATCTCTCTGAATGCCCTGTTTGATGTCTGCTGTAAATGATGCTGTGCAGGTTTCCCTTATGGGCTGTGGGAGGGATGTTGCTGGTGCAGCCGTATCCCCTGCTGGGACAGGAGCAGAGGGTCCTGGGTTACCTGGGAGGTGAGCTGTGGTGGCACAGCAAGACTGTTAACCCCAACCTGGCACCAAATCTCCCCAAATCGATTGAGACTCTTGTCTCCAGAGTGGACTGGGAACTCTGCGAGTGCTGGGCAGGTGATGCCCTGGGGACCACCACCCTGGAGGGCTACTAGGGAAAGGTGTTGGGTGCTGGTCACTGCTCTTACTACCTCCTGCCCCCTTGCTGCCAAGCATGGGTTTCCCCAGTGCCTCTTTACTGGCCACTGATGCCCCTTGGTTTGCAGGAGGAGGGAAGGGACGTCGCAGGGATTGCCTGTGTGAGGGCTCTGCAGCATTTTGGCAGCGGAGGAGACAGCTCTGGGGAAATCTTCTAGGATCTCCTGGCTGCTGGCTTCCTTCTCAGAGTGCTTACAAAGTAGCCCTGATGCTCTGCTGCCCCTGTCCCAGGTGATGCATATGCATGATGCTGCAGTGTGGGCTTGCAACCAAAACACTGCTCTCTCGGGTGTGACGTGTAATGGCCCGACATTCTCATTATCATTAAATCCCCGACAGTAACTTGAGCAGGTATTGCCATTTGTCATCACCATCTGGGGTCTCGGAGTAGCATAAATAGCAGCTACCAGGGGTGTAGGAGTTTTTCTCATTACGTGAACAACTTTGTAAGTCTGAGATCCTAAATTTTGACTGCTGGATGGAGGAGCAGTTCTGCAGGAACCCTGGCAGCAGGGAGCTGCTCCACATCCGAAACAGATTTCAAACTCGTATGAGCTGCTTCCTTTGTGTGTGCTGGAATCCCATTAGATAGAAGCAGTACTGAGTAACCTCAGAAAGATTCGTAGTAAAGTTAGGAGAGTATGAGAAAATGAGATTTATACTGTTTAGGTATTCAGTAATATTTTATATTAACAGTACTTAGTATTTTCTAGATGGTTTCCAGATTTGCTTCACTGTTGCTTTGATAACATAATGCAGGATTTTTTTGATGTTTCATGTCTTCCATGTCTTCAAAGCACTTTGTGGCCATCAATTAAACATGTTTCCCCACAGAGCAGTGCTGGGTGGGCTCGGGGTCCTCATTCTCTGTTCCTTGGAGACCCTGATGATCCAAGCGTACTTGTTGCATCGCTGTTTGCACACATAGACAGGGTAAGTGACAAATACTCCATCCCCCAGTAGCCCTGGTGTTGGCCAATGTGGGAGATGAGCATTGCAGACTCCTGGGTGGAGGTGAAGCTCTGGTTCTGTGTGCCTGTACTGCCTCTGTACTTGGGTGGTTTTAATAACTCACCTGGCTAAAGGCCTGAGTAACCTGGTGTGACCCCATAGCTGACCATGTTTGAAGAGAAGGTTGGGCTGGAGACCTCTGGAGGTACCTCCCAACCCAAAATACCTGATGATCTTTTTCGTTTAAGAGCTGAGCTTTTTCTTGGGTCATCCAAAATGACAACCTCCGTGGTACTGAGCCTCTGCAGTTCCCACCACAGCTAGCCTCTTAGAGGTGATTTAGCTCCTTGACACACTGGACAACAACAGGAGTCACCATGAATTATTTGTGCATCCTCCTGAAGTGAAGGCAGAATATGGTCTGCTTCTTGCATCACAAACTCACCAGAAGATGACCCATTTTTTTTCCCAGCCTCAGTTGGCTCTTCCTATTGAGATCAGATTGGCCACTGCAGTAAAAGAAAACAAGAAATCCTTTTACAAATATATTGACAGTAAGAGAAGAACCAGGGAGGATTTTTGTTCTTGATGCAGCAGAGAATGTGATCAATGAGGATAAGGAAAAGGATGAGGTTTTCAACACCTTTACATCTGTCTTTAATAGCTGGTTCAGATATCCTCAGGGTACTCCACACCCTGATCCAGAAGTCACCTGCGATGCAGGCAGAGACAGTTAGAGACCTGCTTCTCCATCTGGACTGTCACAAGTCCATGGGGCCAGACAGGCTCTACCACAGGGGGCTGAGGGAGGTGATTGCAGAGCTGCTTTCCACCATCTATCTGTGTTCCTGGTGATCTGGAGAGGTCCCAGAGGCCTGGAGGCTTGCTGATGTGACTTCCATCTACAAGAAGGGCCATAAGGACAATCCAGGGAACTACAGGCCTGTCAGCCTGACCTCGGTACCAGGGAAAGTTCTGGAGCAAATCATCTTGGGTGAGGTCACACAGCATGTGCGTGGCATCCAGGGGATCAGGCCCAGCCAGCTTGGGTTCATGAAAGGCAGGTCGTTCTTGTCCAACATAATCTCCCTCTATGAACATGGGACCAGACTGGTAGACGAGGGAAAGGCTGTGGATGTGGTCTACCTAGACTTCAGCAAAGCCTTTGACACTGTCTCCCACAGTGTTCCCCTGGGGAAACTGGCTGCCTGTGGCCTGGACGGGTACACTCTTCTCTGGCTAAGGAACTGGCTGGGGGGCTGTGCCCAGCGGGTTCTGGTCAATGGAGTTAAGTCCAGTTGGCATCCCAAGTGGTGCCCCCCAGGGGTCGGTACTGGGACCTGTCTTGTGTAGCATCTTTACTGATGACCTGGATGAGGGGATTGAGTGCACCCTCAGTAAGTTTGCAGATAACACCAAGTTGGGAGGTGGTGTCGATCTGCTTGAGGGTAGGGAGGCCCTTCAGAGGGATCTGGATAGGCTGGATGGCTGAGGTTCAACAAGGCCAAGTACCGGCTCCTGCACTTGGGCCACAATAACCCCATGCAACGCTATAGGCTTGGGGCAGAGTGGCTGGAAGACTGTGAAGAAGAAAAAGACCTGGGAGTGTTGGTCCATGCTCAGTGGAACATGAGCCAAGAGTGTGCCCAGGTGGCCAAGAAGGCCAATGGCATCCTGGCCTGCATCAGGAATAGCTTAGCCAGCAGGAGCAGGGAGGTGATCCTCCCCCTGTACTCAGCTCTGGTGAGGCTGCATCCCTCGAGTACTGTGCTCAATTTTGGGCCCCTTATTACAAGAAAGACATTGAGGCCCTGGACCATGTCCAGAGAAGGGCAAAAAAAATGGTGAGGGGTCTGGAGCACAAGCCTTATGAGGAAGGGCCGAGGGAGCTGGGATTGTTTAGTCTGCAGAAGAGGAGGCTCAGGGGAGACCTCATCACACTCTACAACATCCTGAAGGGAGGTTGTGAGAGGAGGGGGTTGGCCTCTTCTCCCAGAGAACTAATGATAGGACTTGAGGGAATGGCCACAAGTTGCACCAAGGGAGATTTAGATGAGATGTCAGGAAACACTTTCTCCCAAAGAGTGGTCAGGCACTGGAATGGCCTCCCAGGGAGGTGGTGAGGTCACCATCCCTGGTGGTGTTCAAGAACTGTCTGAAGGATGGGCTACAAGACATGATTTAGTAGCTCAGTGGGTAGTATTGCTGACAGGAGGACAGTTGGACTAAATGATCTTGTAGGTCCTTTCCAAAGTTGTGTTTCTATGATTTATGTGGGTTTTGGGGGGCCTTTTTAGAGGGTATCAGCTTTTTCTTTTTTTCTTAAAGATCTTTAAATTGTTATAAAAAAATAAATCAAACTTTCCCCAAGGATTTCTATATTTAATCAGCAAATATCATCCAATTATATGGGGATAAAGTAATTATGTCTCCCTCAGCAAACCTACTTCTCTTTCTTTCTCCAAGGGGAGGCGAGGTCTTCCCTCAGGATTATGTGATTAAATAGGGGTTTAAAAGAGAAATCTTGCTTTGTAACTTAAAGAGCTTAATCTGAAATCCTCTCAGAACTGAGCTGCACTTTGGAAACGCTGAATAAGAGCACTGTGAGCTGATCACCAGCCTGGGCTCCTGCTCAGTTGTGAACCCTTTGCCTGGATGCACAAGTGAGCTTCAGGTGAGATCAGGCTTTGGCCAGAGTCTGAAAGCCATCCTAGCGTCCATCTTTGTGGCTGCTCACCCTGGCTTTACTCTGAAAGTGCTTTGAAAAAGCAGGACATGTCCCTACATCTCTGGTGGGATGTCAAGCCTTGGATGGATCGTGATAGTGTTGCCTCTGGATGTGCCCAAGCATTTCTGATCCACTAAGACCATGGGAATTGCATTGGATACAGGCGAATTCTCCTCAGGAGGCCTCTCACCTGTGTCTCTCCCTACCCTGAGGAAGATCCATCACTCCCAGTTCTCCAGCGGCAGTCTGGTGTTAGGCTGCCCCATGTCCAGCTCTGACTTCACTGGTGGATTTCCCTGGCTGCTGGAAGGAAGGACCTGCTGCATTAATTCACTCAGAACAGGCAAAAAAGCGTCTGAAAAGCTGTTGCTTCCTCAGCAATAGTTTGCCACGTTCTGCCTCTAAAATTTTACGTGCTCTTATGGCCCATCAGAGAAGAGGTGGCCATGTGCTGGTGCAATGTGCCTGGCAGGCATGAGCACTTTGGAGACTAACACCCAGTGTGGTCACCAGGGCCAGTACCTGATGAAAGGAGGTGGAGACAGCTTGGTCTTGTTCTTGCTTGCCACCAAGAAGCCAAATCCCCAGCTGTGAGCTCTTCTAAGAGCCTTGGATGCAGGAGTGGTAATTCTCCCAAAGCTTTTACCCTTTTCACTAGTGTCAGAAGCAAGAGATGGGACATTTCCAGGCTTCTGTAGCTTATAAAAAGCTGAGAGGCTTCACAAAAGGACTGGAAAGTCTTTCCCAAGATTTTACTTCTGTGCTTGCTTTTGTCTTTCAGTCTGTTACACAAGGCTGTCATTTTTGTTCAGAAGAAAGTACGTTTTGGGAATTTGAGAGAGCTTTCTGGTGTGTTGAGCTGTCAGCTGCAATGCAGCAAGTCTGGCAGATGCCACCAAAGGAGGACTCGGGTTTTGGGGCAAATCTGCACTGCAGTTTTGAATGGGTACATAGGGAAAGGCCAAGAGGAGAGGAGAGATTGAGCTATCCCAAACCTGTGCCCATATATTGGCTGGTCCCCTGCTGAGAACTGGCAAGCAGTGGAAAAATGTAATAAAAATGTCCAGGATGGAAATATTAGCACCTGCTGCTGTGGTGCTAATGGTGGACCCCGTGGTGAGCTGTGTGTGTTCGAACCACAGTCAAAAATCCAGCTGGCAGGTTCAGGGATGGCATCTGTGGTGGCTGTTCCTGAAGATGCTGCTCAGGGAAGGACTAACTGGGGGTTAGATGTGCGTGTCACCCAGGAGCTCACTGATGGGGGGACATTTTGTCCCTACCACTGGTGCTGTGAAGCCACCATGGCATCCTCCCTTAGCGTTGGAGCATACCCAGAGCCTCCTGAATCCCACCCCTGGCAGCTCTGCTAATTTAGCTTTGCATTTTACTGTACATGACACCACTATGTTGCCATGTCCCATTCCCTCGCCCGTGTGTTAATGCTGGTGGAAACGGCTAAGCTGCAGCTTATCCCCTCTGGATGTCCCCGGGGATGGGCTCTGGTCATCAAAACCACACAGATATTTTCCAAGATCTGATGAATGGTGCCTTGAAGCTGCTCTTCAGTAGATGTCGTGCTGCCAGCAAGACCACAGGCAGCTGTAGAGATGGTAGAGTGCAAATCAGGGCAAGGCAGAAGGAGGAAAAGGAATTCAAGGAGATATGCATCTCCCAGAAGCCTGTGTTAAAAAGGAGACGGTAAACTGGGATGAATGATGCATAAGATATAAAGCCTAGGGACAGTGGGGAGGGGAAAGAAGGAGTTGCATAAACGGGGAAAACAGATGACAGAGACAAGGAGAAGAGCCATAAAAGCAGGGATGTAATTTATCAGGACATGTTTCACGTTTGCAAGTTGGGGAGAAAAATCCACAAAACCTCCAAACCTTGTGGCAAAAATTCAAGTGGGCCTCGGGGAGCATCTTGGGGGTGGGTGGTGTTAGGGCTCAGTAAGCTGGGTTGACTGGTGGTGTTTGCAGGTTTGCATGTTCCAGAGGAGCAGTGTCTTTCACAAGCCCTGACTGGGGCTCCTCGGCACCCCAGAAATGCGTGCACCCCATTTAAATGGTGTTTGGGCTGTGAGGGAGGGAGGGGAGAGGGGAAATGAAGGGAAGATAGAGCCCTCAGGCTCTTGAAAGTTGCTAAATTGAAAATGCTTAATCTCATCAGTAGCTAATGATTCAAATAGATGTGTGTGTATAGTACAGAAGGAGGGGTCCAGGGGAGGTCTCCCAAAGTCACCTCTCCTGAAAGCCTGCACACAAGGAGGACGCAGATGATGCCTCTGGGCATGGACATCAGCAGGGACACAGCAAGGCAGAGCAGTGAGCAGTGCCTTGGAGAGGGGCATCTCTGAAAAGGAGATAGAAGAGGGGAGTGGGGGCTGGGGGTGACTGTGTGCTAGTCCCCGTGAGAGCAAACACTGCAGTTGGTGTGGCTGGTGGCTGGTTTTGCTCTGGAGCAGTGGGCTGGGGAGATATCTGGTCTAATGGAAAGCTGAGCTGGAGGGAAGGTGAGATAAGAGCTTGGGCTGTGTTGATGGACTCTTGGTGCCGGGGAAGGGGCCCCTTGTGGCCAAGGAGAAGGAGAGGCAGTGGCTGCCCTTGCACAGGACACACAGAGCTGGTCTCCTTGGGAGGGATGTCTGGAGATGGGGCTGTAAATCTGGTGTGCGTTGCAAGTAGAAGTAGCTACAAGATATGAATCACATCCCTTACCAGGGTTTGGGAGGTGCTATGTCACCAAAAACATCTGTGTTGCTGTGGCTCCAGGTTATGAGATGTTTCCCAGACTTTATGTACTGATAGCACCCATTTCCAAAGGGTTGCCACTGCTCCTGCAGTCCTTTCTGAAGTCCTGCTGGGGCTGGAAGGGGTGTGTTTGTGTGTGTGTGTGTGTTTTCTCCAGCACACCCTGCCTCTGAGTCCTGCTGCCTGTGAGATACTGGGGAATGTGGCTGGAACACCCTGCCCTGGTCTGCACGGGGAGTTGTGTCCCCAGTGGGCGACAGCCAAGGGAACAGATCCAAAAAAAGCATTGCTATGAAATTTTAAAAACCTTGGATTGGATTAATTCAGCAGATCTTAGCGCTCGCTGTAGTCTAATGGCCGTTGATTTATTCTGTTGACGTTGAACCTTTAACACTAAAACCTACATTTTGGGAGAAAGGTCTTTTCTTCCAATGACAAAGTGGGAGCTGGGTGGTGAGGAAACAGCTGCAAGGACTGTCTGCTTTCCTCCCCCTTCCTGACTGCCCTGCTGAGCTTTTCCAAACAACTCTGAGGCTGAAGCCCCTTTGCCAGTGGATGGTGCACAACAGGTCCCCTGATGTGGGAAATGTGCTCTGGGGCATGGCCTCTTGGATCCAGGGGTCTTCCTCCCCTGGGACCCTTACACCCAGGTCTGTGTTTTGGTGGGGGGCTGACCACTGGCTGGGTCTGCTGAGCACTCCTCTCCCTGTACATCCCAGTTCGTGCAGCCCAGCCTGGCACCAGAAAACATCCCTGACCTGGGCTGTCTTGTTCTGCATGGCTCTGCTCCATGGCCTGTCTTCTCTTGGTTGTAAATATTAATGATACAAGTTAAGTGGAGTTACAAGACGAGAGTAATTCCTCAGCAGCCTTTTTCTCTAGGAAACATCGATGGCATAGCACATCTTTACCTTTATTTTGCAAATACTGATGAGTGCATTTGCCCTTGTTTCAGCTGAGATAGAGTTAGTTTTCTTCCCAGCAGTGGCTGTGTTTTCCAGTTTGGTATGAAAGGAATGTCAATGATGCATATTGTTTTGGTTGTAGCTAAGTGATGTTTATACTAGTCAAGGACTTTTTTCAGCTTCCCATAGAAGCTGGGAAGGAGCATGGACAGAACAAGGGAATGGCCAGTAGAATATTTCCTACTGTAGACATCCTGTTGGGTATATAAATGGTGATTGGTTTGGGGGGATGGAATCTGTGATCTCTGCTTGAGTTGGGTTGGGCAACCAGTTGGCCAGATGGAGAGAGTGACTTCTGTCTTGTGTGTTCTTTTACCCTTTTTATTATTGCTATTTTCTTTTTCCCTCATTGTTCTCCTAAACTGTCTTCGTCTTGACCCACAATATTTTTTTGCCTTTCCCTTCCTTTCCTCCCTTGTCTACCACCATTCCAGAGCAGCAGGTTCTGCAGAAATTAATGACCATAAAATTAAGCTGACCTCCAAAACCCAGGTCCTGCAGACAGGCAGGTTGCACTTGTGGCTTGGCCAGAGCATGCCCTTCAGGATGAGTTCTGCTCCTTGATTAAAAAGGCAAAGCCCCTAGTGATAGCACTTGTCACTTCTCTAGATTTCTTAGTAAAGCCCAACTTGGGTTTTGGAAGTTGTGTGTTAGCTGGAGCAGTAGTATTCCAGTTGAAATTACAGGAAAATATTACCAACAACAAAAAATATCACAGCTACAGAGGAAGAACAGTGAGAAACAGGAGTGATTTGGGATTAATTGTAATGTGGTGGAAGGAGTGAGGCTTAAGCCCTGCACTTCAGTCTTCCCACTGCAATTTGGCAAATGCCAGCAGCTTTGGAAAGTTTACATTTTTCTGTACCTTTGCTTGAAACAAGCCCTTTGTCCTCTGCTTCCCATCTGTGCGAGAAATCCATTAAACCCAGAAAGGTCAGATTTTGAAAAGGACTTGGTGCACACCCTGCACATTGAACACCTGGCTGGGAGCATCCCATCAGAAGCCAGTATATGCTGTTTAAAATAGGCTTATTTTGGGGCCTCACTGTCAGAGAAGTTCTCAGCAATCCTGCCCAGACGTGCCCGCTGCCATCTTCACTCTACTCGGAGGCAAAGTCCCTGTAGCCCTCTATAGCCACGTGTCCTCCCGTGTACACTGTGGGAAGCTCCTGAGAAATCTAAACGTTCCAGGAATGACCTGCCCTGTGGGAAACTAATGCAGCTGAGCCCATAATCTGCCCCAGTCTGTGTTTAGACACACAGACAACAGCAGCGACTTGGCCAAAGATCTACCTCCAGGTTCCAAGGTCTAGAGGCTAACCTTGTCCAGTCCTCTGCCTTGGTCTAAAGACCAATATGGAAGGGCTGAAATGATAAACTCATCTTTACCAATCTCTGCAAAGCTTTGAAAAGTTTTGCTGATAACCTCAGGCAAGTTCCCTGAAATCCAACCAACAAAACCAAGGAAGAGAGGGAAAAACTCTGATGTGGAATCATGGGATCATATAATCCTTTGGTTGGAGGAGACCCTTGGGATCATAGAGTCAAACCATCAGCCCTAAGTCTAAGATTAAAATAAAGTCTTGCTGGTATGTGGTAGTGAAGGGAGGAACTATCCTTCCAGCAAAGAAGCTGCTCTAACTGTCTTAAGCTGAAGAGCTGGGCCTCTACAGCACCGTGTTGGGATGCATTTCTCAACTCTGACATGGATTTAGGGACTGCTTGATGTTAGAATCATAGAATCATAGAATCATTTAGGTTGGAAGAGACCCCTGGGATTATCAAGTCCAACCATCAGCCCTACTCTACAAGTTCTCCCCTACACCAGATCCCTCAACACCACATCTAATCGACTCTGAAACACAGTCAGGGATGGGGACTCCACCCCCTCCCTGGGCAGCTGATTCCACTGACTGACCACTCTTTTTGTGAAAATTTTTTTCCTAATGTCCAGCCTAATTTGTCAATTTGACAATTAGCTTTGTCTCCTTCCAAGCATAGTCTTCCTATACACATCCAAGATGACATTTATGCAAAAGCAAGAGAAATTCCTGTTTTGGAAGAGGGTCATCCTGCTTGAGCTCAACTAGAAGGACAACTTGCTTCCCTGTGAACTTGACAGTCTTAAGCCTCCATTGCAAAAGCTGTGATTAAAACACACCTTGTCTTCTTCCCCATAACCAAGTGGGACTGCTGTGTCTGCTCTTCATGAGGTCCAGGGAGCCACCTGAACCCCAGGAAGAAGCAAGACCACCTCCTTTCCCAGCCCTACAGCATCCCGCTGACCCTCACAGGTGAGTGAGAGCTGACTGTTGTGAGAAGTACAGTTTAAAGCAGGACCAAACCCTTCCAGCCCTGTGTAGAGAGGTGTAAAGAAGCTTGGCAGAAACCATAAATAGCCTCCCTGCTCCTCACAGGTGCTGTTTGCATGGTAGTTTGTTATCCACCAGCAGGGGTAGAGGGGATGACAGCCAACTCATTAAAAAATCCCCTCAGGAGATGGAGTCCAACATCTGCATCCATTTCTGATTTCTTGTGGCAGTTGTAAAGCCCCCGAGCACAACCCTGACACCGACTGCTGTGATTGCTGCTGCTTGGAAACAGTAGGAGGAGAACAAATCCCGCAGGAGAACAAGAAATTGCTCTGCATGATCCTTAAAATACCATGGGGTGCTCTTGTCCCATCATTTGAAGTGCACACCATTACTAGTAAAGAGATTAGTGGAAATGGCAGTAATTCTTCAGAGATACCTTGACTGTGAAGAGGAAAAATGTGCCTTTTTCCACCTGGGACTCCCACAGCACTTGGCCAATACTTCATTTACTCTTCTCTTTAGCACCTTGCTCTACAGACTTGTTGTACCCATAACCACTGCTCCAGGCATGATGAGTCCCAGCCCTTGAGTCTCTCACTTCTGCTGTGAGTGTTTCTCCTTTTCCAAGCTGTTGGGACCTTGTGTTGAGCAAGCTGCAGCCTGGGGTCTGCCGAGGCCGTGTGCTTCAGGAGGAATGAAAAGCTGGAGCCAAGGTAAGGAGCTGTGGTGACCTCTCTCCTCTGCATGTGTGGGTGTCACCGCTGCTGGGGTTGGTGTTGCAAAGTGGGCAGCTGATGGTGTGCAGCACCTTCTCGGGCCACGGGGGTGGGGGGCTGCAATGACTCAGGCTGAGATGCTGCTGGATTAGGCTCAAGGGGAGAGCTTCCCTCAAGCCCCAACCATGCTGGTTGATCAGCAGATTCTGGATGCAAGGTGGGGAAGACCAGCATGATCCCTGGATCCAAGCAGGAGCTCAGCAAGCTTGGAGAGCATCAAAGTGCAGAAAACAGAGGTAAGAAACATCTAGATAGTTTCATCATAGCTTTTGAAAGAAGGATTCCCCAGGCAGCTCCCCTTGCTGTCACTGGGTCCTCAGTGGAAACCCTGGATGTGGGGAGATTGGAGGGGCAGGTTTACATTGCTCTTGGCTGAGCCAGTCAGCCCACAGCCAGCAGCTTCTAACCCAGGCTCTCCTCTCCAGCAGAGGCCCAGAGATGGTGCCTCCTCACCTGTGATCTTGGCATTTCTCCCCCAAAATCAGCTGTGCAGGCAGAATTTCTTCCTGCTACGGGCTTTAAAGGTCATAGAAACACTCAAGTGTTATGGAGGCTCTCCTGAATGGATGCTTCTTGGTTTTCCTCTTATAGAAGCTTTTTAGTTCTACAGGACTGAAAGTCATTGTTGGATTATGGTATTTACTTGTGCATTATGTGTTTTCACTTATTACTTCAATTATTTTGGCTTCCTCTGCAATTTACTTTCATATTTTATTCTATAAAAGTCTTGCTGTGCCTAAGGATCTTTTCAGCTCTAATAATAATTGTAGGAGTAAAAATAAAACATCCTGGTGCTACCTGCGTGCATCTAGTTACTTTCTTTGTGTTTTCCATAACTGAGCTAGATGGGATCAAATGGGGTGTTTTGGCATTTTCCTTTTACCTCTTAAAGGATGAGTGCTGTTCCCAAGCACGTGGCAACCCGAGTAAACCCAGCACATCACCGATGGCTACTGGGTACTATCAGCCTGTTTACAAGCCACCAAAAGGGTCCTCACTGAGGCTTTTTTACAGTGGTATTTTGAGTCCAAAAGCTTTGCTGTAAGGGATGACTGTTCAAAGATCCCAAATTGTGCCATTCATTCACTGAAGGCCCTGTTATTGACGTTGTGTCAGCATTATTGAGCTTTTGGTTACGATAGCTGTAATGAAAGTATTTTATTTGCATTAAGGAAGAGCCTGGAGGCGATATGATTGTCTGAACCTTCTCTGGCCATGGCAGTTTACAATTTTAATATAGAAGGATAGGAAACACTTGGAGAAAACCTGTCCTTAGCAGTCCTGCTATTGGCTGCAAATGGAGACAGAAGGGTTTTTCTGACTTGTCCAGCTTCACGCCCAAAGTTGTGAAGTCACAAATATCACTCCTTTAGTAATACTTGAGGGCTGCAGCCACATCAACCCTGCCTCTGGGGGGAATTGTGTACTCAAGATCTTATGTTCTCACCTGAAGGCAAAAATCACCAAGTTTTGTATTGGAGTGGGAAGGGAGGCTGGTGGGTTTTCTAATGAGCTCAGTTCCTTCTGGGAAATCTTGTCTCTGTAAACCCAGGATGGGAGCTGCTTGGATGAAGGTCATCACTTTTCATGTGTGTGTGTGGAGAGCTTGGCACACCAAGACCTCACCTCAGGTACCCCACAAATTTCCCTGCAGAACAAGGCCTGCAAAAGTGTGAAGATTAAAACCTGTAAGTGTCAAGATGGTTTGGTTGGTGTCTGGTTGAGGGACTCGGGAGAAGGCATATTTCTCATTTTACCCTAGGTCTGGCTCCTCAGTATCCCAAAGATGGAAAGGAGGAGGAAACAAGTCCTTATGGCCACCAAAGAAAGTGGTTTTGAGACCAGCTGAATAAGGATGGAATAAACCATCCTGCAATTCCTTCTTCCAGCTTCTTCAAACATTTCAGCCACGTAAGGACTTAGGAAGCGGCACATCTGCGGTGTGTGGAAGTGCCTTAGTCCTCTCCAGTCTCTCTGTTCATTTTGTATTTTTGGTAGGAGAAAATAAAGCTTTGAGAAGGACCAGGCAGAGAAACGCACAAAGCCAACTTCAAGTCAAAGCCAGCCAAAATCCCAAAGAACCTGAACTCTCATGTTTGACCCTTCTCTGCTTATTTCTGCCCTGTTGTTGTGGTTTAACCTCAGACAGCAATGAAGAACCACACAGCAGCCCCTCTTTCTTGAGCCCATCCACAGCCTGAAGGGCAAAATCCCGTGCCCCTCCTTACATGGCACTGCTCTTGTCTCTGGGGATGGAGATTCCTGAGGAAATCCATGTTCAAGGGCTTTGATGGGCTTCAAAACACAGCGCCCAACCTACCAGCAGCACTCTCAGCTGCACCGAGGGTAATGCTGGAGTCTCTCCAGTAGATTTGGGAAAAGGTCTTAACCCACCAGGGTGTCACGTTCAAGAAGAAAGATTTGGAAACGTGACTGGCAACCTGGAGCATCTCATTAGGATCTTGGTGAGGAGCTCTCGGTGACGGTGGTGCTTGGGCTGAGCTGACTGCAGGTGGCTGTGGGAGGGATGAGCAAAGCGGGACTGTCACTGATGGACGTTACAGGATGAAACACCCCATGGGTGCCCTGTGCATTTTCTAACTGATGGCCCAGAAGGATCCTTTGGAGGAAAAAAACGTCTGAATGAATGGAAATGCAAATTACAGTGAAATGTAGAGCCTGTGCTCCCAGTGCTGTTGGCATCCGGGGCTGGATGACTAAGAGGAGATCAAATGGATCAGAATAAGCTTCCTTGACAGCGGGAAGACTAATGAAAGAAGAGAGGGAAAAAAAAAAAAAGGCACCAGAGGGGTTTATCTGTCCCTTCTTGCTGGGAATTAGGTGGCATTATCGGACAGCCTCTGCTACAAGGCTGATTTGCTGACAGAGCTGTAACACGCATCTCCAAAGGAAGGATCTGTGTCTGGATCACACCCCGGGCACCCATTTTTGTGAACTGCACTAACAAAGTGGCTGTTTCCAGCCACCCTTCCCTTTTGTGCTCACTAAACCTCTTCTCTGCTGCTGTTAATGTTCTGGTCAGCTCTGGTCTTGTTCCGTTCCACAGCACACGTCCATGTCCCTCATAAATGTGGTACCTGCACATCCCCTGGGCAGGACCTGGGTCCTCCCTGGCATTTCTTTATTCCCCTTTTTTATGTTATATCTGCAGCCTTCTATCTTTAAGTCCCTCTTGTATCTCTGTTCCTTGTTCCTGGACTCTACAAGCTGTGAGTGCAGCCACTGCTCAGGCTGTGCTGGGCTTGTGTTAGTGGCTTGGAGCCACTTGGAGGGGTTTTCAAACTGACGCTCAAGCCAAACTCTCAGTGTTGTTTGCTTGTAGAAATGGGATTCTGGGCAAAGTTTTCAGGTTGTCCCAAATCCCATTTCTGAAACAGTTGAGGCTCCTGGGATAGAGGTAGAATCAATCTACATGAGTCTGGTCTTTTAAAGGCTTTTAAAGTTGCTGGTCGCATCCAGGGGCTTCTTCATAGTGAATAACCTGCAGCCCCTGAGTTCAGGAATGTATTTTAGGTGTTTAAATATCCTTCAAGTCAGGCCCCCCATAGCTCAGACCTCATTGACAACCCATGGAAATTAAAGTTCTGCATAAAATGGAATTTAGGTTTCCTAAACAACTTCTGAAAACTTCACTTAATTAACTCCACTTCCACCTTCATTTCTGTTTACCTGGACCCAACCTAGCAATTTTTATTTTCTAACTCTCCTGGCATCCTCAGATTCTCATCCCTTTTCATTTTAGGTGCTAATTATGTTCCTCACAGCATTAATGCTCCAGCGGGCTGAGCAGCCTGGTCGCTTGCTCTTCTTTTATACCTTCATCCCATCAAATAGTCATGCTCAGTTTGGCTCATAACGCTTTATATCCTGGACTCTAACTGTCAGTGTGCTGCCAAGCCCAAGCATCCCTGGAGCTTCTTGCTGTGAACTCCAGAAAGCACAGATTTCTAAAGTTGGGTGAGAAATGCTGTGGAATTTTCCCCTCTGTTACTCTGGAGTTTTTTTTCCAGGGCAGGTTTTTCAGCCAGATGTGGGTGTTGAGGAGGTTTGGGGCTGCTGGAGCAGAGCCCGGGCAGCAATGAGGCACAGCTCCCCACCAACCTCCGCTCCTGGAGGGGTGTTCTCAGCTGAACAACAGCCCCAGCTGATAAACCCCTGCCATCTCTTGATAGGGCTCAATCATTCTGATCTGGATTTTGACACCGCGTGTCTCTCCAGCCCTAACACAATGGGAAAGGAAATTATACGTATTTGAAAAAAAAATCACATCACTTTGACAGAAGTCAAGAGGAATTTTCCTGAAGCCAGATTCGTTACCCTGTCCCATATCACTCAGCAACCAGGTGGGACTGTTCATTTTGACTCGACTTCGTCCCTTTGAATAACAGGAATGTGTGATGTCATGTCTAACCCTCCATCAGTGCCTGCGATGTCATCACTCCTAGGGGAAATATTATGACATTGATAGTTTTTTGATGCTGAACAGCTTCTATCACTTTGGAAAAGATCCTGTCTGAAATGGATTGAGCTCCCACAAAACAAGCCCAACCCTTTGGATTGGTGTGGGTTTTTGTCAGTTTAAATGAAGTGATCGTTTAACTGGCTTGGAAACGATGTTTGAAGTGGGGGAGTACTGCAGACCTGAAGCCTCCCTCACTTGACTGTGCACCAGAGGGCACTGCACGATGGGCTGGGAAACATGGACAAACCCAACCACTACCCAGCCACCATTTGGGGATTTTTTTGCCTGTGGACAGTATATGCACTCACACCTGATGATCCCCGTGGGCGTTGGTGGCACAGGGCTTTGACCCCCCAGGGCTAATCACAGCAAACCCCAGTGTGACTGTGGGCTCTGTCCCATGGCAGTGGCACAAACTTCAGCCCCCAAACCATGACAGCTCCTGCCCTGACCCAACTCGTGATGGGGAAGAGAGCACAGTGGTGGTGGCTCCTCATTGTCAGGAGGCATCTCCCCATCCTGGATCCCACCCTGACTCCCTCGCAGCTTGCTTATGTCCGGCAGGGGTGCGTACTCTCCTGGGTGGGGTAACCAAATCCATCAGAGCTTGTGAGGTCCCTTCCCACCCTGTGCCTTTATGTCCTGTCTCCCCAACACTGAGCCAGCTGCACTGAGTACCAGAAAAAGCTTGAAAAGGCACTTCTGCTCCAAGCCCAAGCTATGGAACTGTCTGTAGGAGTCCTGATGGGAAAGGTGTTTTGGAGGGACAATCCATGAGAGACGACCCCCCTGTGAGTACCTCTGCATGCTCAGCTTTATCTGATCAAAAAACAGGGAAGGGAACAGAGGACAGGGGTGAGGAAGCATCCCCCAGTTAGCTAGAAAAAGCAGGCAGCACCAGTGGGCAGAGATGAAGCAGGGTGTCTCTGCTGAGGAAAGGCTGAGAGTCCTGGGGCTGTTCAGATGGAGAAGAGCAGACTGAGAGGGGATCTCATCGATGCTGAGCAATAGCTAAAGGGTGAGTGTCAAGAGGATGGGGCCAGACTCTTGGTAGAGCCCAGTGACTGGAACAAGAGAAGTTCCATCTCAACATGAGGGTAAACTGAGGGTGGCAGAGCCCTGGAACAGGCTGCCCAGAGAGGTGGTAGAGTCTCCTTCTCTGGAGACATTCCAAACCCACCTGGACATGTTCCTGCACAGCAAGCTGTTGTGGGCGACCCTGCAGGGGGTTGGACTGGATGATCTCTGAAGGTCCTGTCCAACCCTAACCATTCTGAGTCCTTAGCAGCCTTTCCTAAGAACTGTCCCACCAGCTCAGGGTTGCTGCTGGGATCTGCACTGTCCTACTCTGCACCCATTGCCCTTGGTCTGGTTTCATTGGGTGCACACCACTCGGGGTGCCCATCGCTGCAACAACCCTGGGTCTGGGGTTTCTTTCCCCTTAATTTCACCTGAAGTTTTCTCCTCTTTTAGCTGCTGAGCTGGTGTGTGATATGCCACCGCTTCAATCCTTTCCTCTTGGTGCCAGCAGGAGGACAAGGCTGGATAGAGCAGTCTTTCTTGACCCTTAATTATGCCAGAGAAGTTGTGCAGGTAACACAGAGTCCAGCGGTGCCACCAGCAGGCACCACAAAGTGACCACTGTGTTACTGGTGACACTGGTGATGGCTTAATACAGAGCTAATAATGTGGTCACAGCAGTGAGTGCGTGCGTGCGTACGGGAAAGTGGAACAGGACCGTGTCCCAGGAGTTTCCACTGTCAGTTCAACCTGGGAAATGTGTTTCCCATACACAGATCAGGGGGTTACTGTGCATTTCGGCCCAGCGGGATTGTGCTGGTGATGGTCTGGTGGCTGGTGACCTGGTGGACTTGTGTGCTGCCTCTTTTCCTTTGAACTCAAGGGTTCCTGCAACCCCAGTAAACTCTGGAGGTCCAGGTTTGCATTTTTAGCGTGCCACGGGCCCACACCACGCAGAGCTAGGCTGCTTCTGGAACTGCCAGCAGCTGTAAAGGAGTGACGGAGCTGGCAACCCACTCCTGCACCTGTTTTACATTATTTGTGGGCAAAATCCTGAGGCCTTTAGTCACTCCTCAAAGAACCATGGGAGGAAAAATGCTTCTGGTGGAGGAGGTGTTTGTGTGAGTTGCCTTGCAGATGCCTCCTTGGATAATCCTTTGGGGAGGGGAATGAGGTGGGATCCCCTATTCGTGGAAAAGGCCAGGGGATTATTCCAAATTGCCCTCCCAGCTGGGGGATTTTCTGCTGTGGAAAGATGTGCTCATGCACAAGGGTGCTCGTGTCTGTGTGCCTGTAAATCCATCTGGAAAAAAGGCCCTCCCCCAGATCCTGTGTGATGGCCTCATGGATGTAGTACAGGAGAGTTGGGCTCGAGCCTTTTGGCTCAGGCTGTGCCGTGGGAGCAGGCTGGAGAGGAATGGCCATGGCTGACCACGTACCCAGGAATGAGCCCGTCATGTGAGTCCCCCACCTCCTGCTTTATCACCACCATGTGTCCTGTTGCCACCACCATTTCCAGCATCCCTTTTGTCCCTAGTGGCCTTTCAGATCTTTCTTTAGGATCTTACTTCCAGCCAGATGGTCCCTCTGGCAGGAGGATACTGGAGATGGTGAAGGTCCCTTCCCTGATCTCCTCTGCCCAGCCAACCCTCCTGGCTTCACAGTGAGAGCTGTCCTGGCTTGGATGGTCTCTTCTGACCAGTGCCTCTATCAGAATCGTGAGTCAGCATGTGTCAAAAAGTGTTTCTTTTGCAGAACAGACCCTCTCACACCCTCCGTCCTTGCAGAGATCCGAGGTGGTTGCAGCATGGCCAAAGATCAGTGGCCCAACAAAGGGTGGCACTGGGGCATCGTGTCACTTGCCCATTCTCCCCAGGTCATTTAAGTTTTTTTCCATCCTATTGCCCTGTCTGCTCACATTCCAGTTCACCCATCAGCACCCTTCAACTCCTTCTTCACCCCAAGAAAGAGGGCTGGGGTCCATGGGCTGTTCTCCTTGTGTCTCTCCTCCTGCACAGGGGATAGCTGGCAAGGTGTCCTTGGAGCCTGATGAGGAGGTAAAGGGCCATACAAAGGGTTAATCTTTGCTCTCCAGGATGGAATTGAATTGGTGTAATCCCACAGACGCTAATGGGAAGTTCTGTATGACGACATTGACTGTTGTCATGCCCTAGTTCTCCAATTACTTGATTCATTCACTTTTAGTATAAATGCAGGATTAACCTGAAACGAGGGTTTAGGAGGGAGAATCTCTTACTCTAATTTTAATCTAAAATGCGTTCAGTCAAATCACTCTGGTGATTGAGGTGAGGTGATTTAGGAAAGGGTACAGGCGCTGGGCAGGAGCAGCTGCTGGGTGGATGGGCCCTGGGGCAGCTGTGGTGGTGGTCACTGATGTCTGCTTCCAGCAAACTCAACAAGATTCTTTTCTCTTCTCTCCCTGCTGAGACCCCTTAATAAGCTCTTCTTCCCAACCTTGGAGTTTTAGCTGTTTGGTTGTTTTTTTTCCCCAAACAGGCACACTGGACATCCCCCCTCCTCTGGAGACTGCATTAACATATGAATCGAGGCAGACAAAAATGGGTACTTAAACCCCGGGGAGCATGAGGAGGGAGCTCATCCCATCCCTGTCACTGCCCTGTGCTTTCTCAGCTGTGCAGAGAAGCCCTTCTGCACCTCCCAGCAGGTTCTGGAGCCAGCCCTGCCCAGAGCAGCCCCAGGCAGTGCCAAGGGGAAGAGGCACCACCAATGCCCAAAGCCCATCACATGGCACAGCCCATTGAACAGCCTCCTGGTTCTCCTTGGTGTGCAGATCAGGTAGTGCCCCAGTGTTTGGCTTGTGCATTTGAGGGGTTCTTTGTATGTGGTGGAGGTCATACCAGTTGCAACTGGTGTTTTTGGTGAGCCATCCTCTCCCCAGGGTTCAGATCCACAGGTCTCAGAGAACCTGAATGGGCAGCCCAGACTGCTCTGGCAGGGAGCTCTTGTCAGGGTCAAGGTGGCAGGGTGACAAAACTCCTCAGCTCAGCTCCCCCACCATACTGTGGGGTGAAGACAGATGATGCTGGGGGTGATTTCACAGCCCCTCTACTGGGCACCATAGACCTCCCAGATCAGCAGGGTTTATCCATCCTTCCTGTGTGTGAGTGCTGGACATGGACAGGCAGTTTGGCACAGGGCACCCAATGTGACATCCACCCTGGGGGGACAGCACCTTCCACCTAGTAGGTAATGGCAAGGAGAACTCGCTGTACTTGTTTCCACCCGGGGATCCCGAAATGAGGCCAGATTTTGCATAGGTTGAAGTTGCTGTGCTAAAGGGATGACGCAGAGCCATCACCATGGAGACAGAAAGCCAAAGTAAGGAGCTGTGCTGCTCCTGCCAGCATCCCGGGAGCGGGGACCTCACCCTGGGTCCTGCAGCATCTGCTCAGGGAGAGCAGGGGAAGATGCGTTCCCCCAGCTGCAGACACGCAGCTTGGCATCCCTGCCAGGATGGTTTGTTGGTGCTTTTATCCTAAGTAAATGCCAGGGCTCCGTACAGGATGTAAATATTCACACACAGGTTGAAACCTTCTCCTCCTCCTCCTCCTCTGCACACTCCTTTGCCAGCTGCACACAAGCGAGCAGACCCGGGCTGCCTGGTGTGTGGCCGGATGCAGGTTCCACCGTTTTGGTAGCATTAAATCGTGCTTAGCATTTTAGGTAATAACAGCCACACTTCAAAGAATTGCTCAGTGCCTCTTTTGCTGAGCCCTGCTTGCTGCTCACACGAGAGCAGCACAGGAGCTCACAAAACCCCAGCCCGTGGCTGCAAGCTCTCAAAGCACCGAGCGCGGTTCTGTGGGGAAGGCATCCAGCACACAAATATCCACCCAAAATGACAACAGGGAGCAAGCGTGAAGGAGCTGGAGAGCGCTTGAGAAGACCACCCTGGTTGTCAGGACACAGTTTGCTTCTCTTAGGAAGAGGACAGTCCAACTTTCTCATCCTCTCAGGGGGCATTTTCACATAGCCAGGGTAGGATGCTGAGACTGTGTCCCGGGGCTGGGGGACACATCTTCATCAGCAGATGCCACTGCCACGTGCAAACATCTGAGCACCCAGCTTGTTACCAGCCCATTTTCTTGGCTCTTGGTGGACTAAAAAGAAGGGAGCTGCTATGAAAACATGGAATCTGCCTCTTCCCGTGTCCTTTTCATATCTCTCCACCACCTCAGATGGAGGTGGCAGTAGCTGGGCTCCAAAGGGCTAAGCTTGATGTCTGTAATGCTGAAGGTACGTGTTGTCCATGGCAGGGCTGGGTCCATCTGGCACTCTCAGGGCCACCCAGCAAGACTGGTGGCCTCAGGACAGGGTTCCTGGAGCTGGGCATGAACTGCTTGAGAGCTGGATTTGGCCACACTGGATGGAGAGCATGTAGAAACATGTACCACGGCACGTGGTAAAACCACACGAGTGGGGAGGTGGCTGTTGGGGTCTTGTAAGTCTTGTGACAAAAGCAACATCTTTGCTTGTTCCACTTTGTGTCCTCCTGAAAGTGAAGCAGAACAAAATGACCACAAGAGTATGAAACGCTTTGGGGTAAGACATTGTGGCCTCTTTGCAGAGACTCTCTTTGTCTTCCTCTCCCTGTAGTCAAAGCCTGGCTTTGAGCAGGAAAGGGATGGTGATCACGTTGTAGCCACAGCACAGGTTGGCAGGTGGGAAATGCCACGATGGATGAGCCCAGCAAATCCATCCAGTCTTGCAGGTGTTGTGCAGAGAGGTCACGTTCAGGAGCAGAACAGATTGCATGGACCAAGCCTGGGTGGGTTTTGTTTGAATTGTTTTCCCCATTCAAACCTACTAGAAATTTTCCAACTGTGTCCCTGTGTCAGTTGAAAGGGAAAATAACACAGAGTCAACTCTGTGAACAACAGAATCACCAGGACCTGCTTCCTGGAGCTTTATAACTTTAAACTCTTTACCCTGTACTCCCAGCTCCTCCCATTATCCCCCACCAGTTTGGTAGGGCAGGTGTCGCCGTGCTGCTGGTTTGGGGCCATGTGTTTGCCCATGGGCTAGACCATAGGGGTGTTGTCTTGGACAGAAAGTGTGTAGCAGAGTTGTATTTGTTATTTCCTCTTATCAAAGCTGGTTTTGTATTTCTCTTTTATCTAGGCAGTTTTCATGAAATCTACTGGAAGAGGTCTCTGCTCCAGTATGAAATTGAGTTCAAGCTGGCCAATGTATGCAGAATTTTTTTGAGTGAAGAAGGATGGACAGCAAAATGAGTGGATGCACTGGGTCTGTGGCCTTGGCTTTTCCTAAAACAAAGGTAAGAACAGCCATAAAATGAGAAGCAGTTACTAAAACTGTCAGCAAACAGTTTTCTAATTTTTCTTTCACATTTTGAAAACTTAAACCAGACCATCAATAAGGTATCTTCAGTTTCCACTGTTAGCTGGAGGCTGATTTATGGCCTGAAGCAGGATGATTTAAGTCTCCTTCACATTTTTCTTTCAACCTGTTTGCCAGTGGAAGTCAGGTTTCCCATTATTTGCCTGTGAGCAGCCCTTCCCTGTGTTCTGCTCAGTCCTTGCTGTCAGTGTGGCTCACACAAAATATCACCCACTATCCCTGGAAACTAAAAGTTTTTTCATTTTCAGTTTTGAAAAGCTGGAGCAGGTATTATTATTTTATGTGTCTTCATCCTGTTCCCTTGCACTAGAACTTCTCTCTTGTGAACCCAGGTGAAGGTTTTTGCCAGATTTGCATCTTTCTAAAGGCTCCCTCCTTGGAGGACACCTGGCATCCAGGAGGGTCAGGCTGAAACTGGGCATGACCCTGCTGAATATGTGCTAAATTGCTCCCTGGGGTGCAGAAGCCATTGAGGCAGATGGACACGTGCACATCTACGTGGTATGAATCTAGTTTCCTTTGCAAAACTGGGTAAAGAGAATAATTTGTGATTAAATTAATTCAGTCCCCCTTTATTCTGAGAGATGGATGAGATTGAGATCCGTGCCCTGAGCTCAGACATTGAAGCCCAAGAGGGATTTGGAAAGTCAGCAACAGGAGAGTTCGGGGGAAAATATGCAAAAGTGGATTAAGCATCAGCTCCTCCATCTTTAAGTAGGTTTTTTGTTTGTTTCTGAATTCCTTTTGAAGTCCTAAATCATCTCTGGTGTTACCTGGTGAAAGCAAACAAAGTTTTCAAAACTTTGCATTTGAATCCGGGAGAGCAAAAGTCTGCCTGTGGGTTTCCAGCATATTTTATTCTCTTTGCTTTTTTATCTTTATTAAAAGGCTGCAATTTCATAGAATCCTAGAATGGTCCAGGCCGGAAGGGACCTCCAAAGGTCATTTATTTGTGTGATTAATTGCCTGTGCACATGGCTATTTCTTTGCCTAACACGGTATTGCACTTAGAGAGCCCATTGTCTTCCCCAAGCAGACACACTGATTCCAGTTTCTGTGTCAGCAGAGAAAGGGTTATCATAGAGACTTCTCCTTGGATTATGAATTGATTAAATGAGATTCGGGGTCTCCAGCAGCTGTTCTGCAGTGGCTGTTCTGTAGCAATGTTACAGCGATGAAACCCTCTGGATTGTGTTGTGGGAAACTCTGAAAGAGAGAATCAGCACAATTGCTGGGGTTTCCCAGCCTTGGAACCTGTGCACCAGACAGCGTGATGTAGAGAGACAAGATGCATCAAAACCATGCAGGAATGACAAAAGGTAACACTTGAGAGTAGAACAATCAGCTGGCCTGTGTGCTTGGCCAACTCTGTCTTTCCCTGCAGCCTCACCGTTTGGGTTGGAGAAGGAAATCAGCAGCAACCTGACATGGTTTTTTGGACAAGATCCTGTCTAATTCTGCACCTGGCTGATGGGTTTTCTGCCACCCCGCTGTTGGGATTGCACATGAGCACCCTGCCCCACCGCAGGCAGACCCAAGGATGTGGGGAAGGATGGTTGAGCTGGTGCAAACAAGAGAGAGAGATGTCTCATGCAAGAGAAAACAGCTTCCCTTCTTGCTGCAGAGCCTGGGTACGTCAGGCAAGGCAGCCAGACCCAGGGTCTGACCCAGTCTAACAGCCCCTCTCACCTGAAATCACAGAATCACAGAATATCAGGGATTGGAAGGGACCTCTAAAGATCATCTAGTCCAACCCCCTGCTGGAGCAGGAACACCCAAATCAGATCACAGAGGAACTCATCCAGGTGAGTTTTATATGTCTCCAGAGAAGGAGACTCCACCACCTCCCTGGGCAGCCCCTGCCAGGGTTCCCTCACCCTCACCCTGAAGAAGTTCCTCCTCATATTTCAGTGGAACCTCCTCTGTTCCAGCTCCCACCCATTGCCCCTTGTCCTGTCATTGGGTGTCACTGAGAAGAGCCTGGCTCCATCCTCCTGACAGATTTATAAGCATTAATAAAGTCGCCCCTCAGTCTCCTCTTCTCCAAGAAGCTCAAGAGACCCAGCTCCCTCAGCCTTTCCTCCTCTGGGAGATGCTCCACTCCCTCCATCATCTTGGAAGCCCTGCCCTGGACTCTCTCCAGCAGTGCCTTCACCTTAGTGCTTTTTACATGTTGCTGTAATACCCAGCTCTGGCTTTTCATCTTATCCTCAGACACCCGCTCTTTTCCCCAGCGTCACAAGAAGCTACCCTCTAACATCCTCTTAAGTAATAAAATCAAGTTGATGCCACTTCCATTAAACAAGCAGCAACCCAGCAGCAGTGAAACAAGCCACCAGCTGCTGGGATGCCGACCCAGCAATGCCCCAACCTCGGCTGGGTCTAGCGCTGCCAGCATCTGGGTAATGCAAATACCTGCAAACACTGACTCCTGCTTGAGGTTAAACATCTCCCCAGCTGCAAGCTTTCTCGCAGACTTGTTGCCCTGGAGAGACAGGACCAGATGGGGTCAAGTGCAAGATTTAGATTGGAGAAATGAAGACGTGGCAAAACCTCCAATGAACCGAACTTCGCACTTCATGGCGTCCAATGAACCCAACACTGAAATGGTGGCAAATTAGGGGTTTTGAGCTCCTTGCAGAAGGAGACCTTCTGTGTCATGGCTCAACCCATCATCATAAAGTAAAGGGAAGAGATGAAAATTCAGTGTCAAATGCCCCAAATTCTCAGAATGCAGGGTGGCATCGCACTGAGGTTGATTTGCCCCTCACTGTGGCCTTCCAGGTTGATCAAAACCGATAGCTTAAATGCAGGGTTTGTTCAGAAACACGGATCTGTGGCAGAAAATGCAAGCAAGGCGGAGGATCTTCCAAAAGCTGAGTGGCTCAGCGCTGCTGCTCCAGCCTGGCCAAGCCAGCCAGCACACAAGCCCAACAGCCAAGGTGTCTGATCTGGAAATCAGATATAGCACACACCATCCCGATGAAAAACTATTACACGTGGTCTGTACTTCAGGCTACTTTCCAGTATCTCAAGGAAGGGATCTTTTAATTGAAAGCCTTAATGTTTCTCGTTATATTTAAAATTAGAGTGGAACGGCAATAAAATTGGTCATGGGAATGAGACAAGTTTTAAGGGAGAGAAGGAAATTTGTTCTTCATTTTTTACACGGGAGCATCCTTTAGAAGCCCATGCATATTTGAATACGTCAATGCAAGGATTAATAATTAAAGGAACAACAACCACACGTCTCCGAGATACACACAAGAAAGCAACAGCTCAGGCCGGAGGCTGGAGTCTCCGGGGATGTGCTGTTTTTGCTGGCATTTCACCTCCGCCTGGTAAACCTCATTATTTCAAAAACCACTTTTCCACCAGCCTCTGCCAAGGAACGTCTTACCTAGCAATTTGCAGCTGATGGCTAACCTCAGCGCTAGCCTGGGAAACCATATCCCTGCTTGTTCTTGGTTTGATTTTGGAGGAAGACGGGGAGGTGTTCACATATGCAATCAGCAATTCGGATAGTAGTGTTTTGGGGTGAAATCCTCCGTCCGCCAGCAGAAGCCATCACAGGGTGGTGATGATGCTCCAGCAAATCTGGCAGCCCCAGGGTCGATACGACTCACAGCCGCCATTGCCCAAGACTGGCGAAAAAGCAGGGTCCAACCCTGCTTCCTCTCAGCTCCCTGGAGCCAGATGGATGTCAACGGGGTATGGTGATGAGACGGAGCTGCTTTGCTCCCCGGTGTGGCCTCCAGCCAAGCAGTCATCTCAGCATGCCGCTCTGCAGAGCTGTCCCACAGCCCTGCCACCGGGAGCATCTCACCGGGCACTGAGGAGAGTTGAAAGCCTTGGCTTGGAGGACGGGAGTCTCCAGCGTGAATGCAGTTTCCCTCACCAGGCCCAAACGGGGCTTCTCCTCTCTCTCCATCCTTCCTTCCTCCCTCCCTCCATGTTGGTAGTCTTCTCATTCATTAAAAGCCTGCTAATTATTTCAGCAGCTTGGAACTGGGTTGCAGCATGGAATTAAAACCAGCTTTTCATTTTGGCATCCATCGCCTCGTGTAATTAATAAGACAAGATAAAGCCAGAACACGCGGGTCAGCCCGGAGTGTGAGGAAGGGATTGATCGGACACAGCCAGTGCCGGAGCTCGCAGCTGGGATGAGGCTCAGCTCCCGGCCTCAGTGAAGGTAGGCTGCATTTTGAGGCCAAACCAGGGGAAAAGAGAAGGAGATAGGGCTTCCCATCCAGGCCGCTCCCCTTCTTTTTCCTCATTTGAATGCAAATTCTGGACCAAGTGAAAACTCTGCATTCAATCTCTGCACCTCTTCGCTGGGGAAGAACGGAGAAGGCAGTCTGGCAAGGCTTGACAACGTGTTTTTGGCCATCCCTGCTGTGCTGAGCCCCTGGGCTGTTGCAGATGGGCGTTTTGGTGGAGGTCTGGAAAATGGCTGGAGGAACCTGAAACTGAAGGAGGGATCAGCGCTGCTTGCATGCCCGCCAGCGCCAGGTCCTCTCCCTGCTGCCTTGGCATAGGCAAGTGGCCACCAAATCCAAATGGAAGCGCTGCCCTGCTCGCTGGCAGCAGGCAGGAGAAGGCCAAGGACCCCATCCTGCAGATCTGAGCTGGGGTGACGCAACCCTTCCCCACCTCCACCCAGATCTCGGGCTGGCGGTGGGAGAGCAATGCCTTTGGGTACTGTCGCAGAGCGGTGGCAGCACCAGGACAGAAGGGATATGACCTTCCTCCCAACTCACTGGCGCATCAGGAGAGCACAAACTTTCCTCCCTCCATCTGCAGGAGCAGCGCACGGGCTACCCTTGCCCGCTCTGCTGCCAAGAGCATCCCCGCTCACCCTTGTCTGCTTGTTGGAGCATTGATTTACAATTTGTTGCTGTTGCCACTGAGTAACTACTTTTGCTGCTTTCTACGGACTCCCTGGGCTGCCAGGATGCCCCTGACAGGCAGTGAGGTGCTGCTGGAGCTGGCAGGCCAGGGCTGGAGAGCATCACTCCTGGGGGAGCAGCAACACCAAATTGGGGTTCTAGCCCTTTAAATCCGATCCGGTGCTGAAAAAAAAAAAGGGCGAGCGAGCAGGAGCAAGCCTTCAGACTCTTTTAATTAAACCTTGTACCATATTCTCGCTTCCCAAGTCACGGCAGTAATTCTCCCTTCTTCAGGACATCTCGGGGCTCATTGGCACCTCGGCATGGATGGGGGGAGCTGCTCACCTGGGACCGGCAGGAGTAGGTACGGACAGAGGGATGGGGCTGCTTGCATGGCTTCTCCCCTCTCCTTGCTGTCAGCTGGGAGCATCCCCCCCCCCTCTTTTTGTTTTGAGGGTTTTTTTTCCCCCTATGTCTTTTCATTTGCTGGAGAGAAAGTCAAACGCTTTGCTTTTGGCTGGTGGGGACAGTGCACCTGGGGGTGGGGGGCTCCCCGTCCTGCCAGCAATGCTCTCTCCCCTCCCCTCTCCCTCCCTTTTAAATAACAAAGTGCATGTCCTGGAGATGTGGGGTTTGGGTTTTTGGGGTTTTGTTTTTGGTTGTTTGTTTTTTTTTTTTCCTTTTTCCTCGCTCCTTAAATCAAAGAGCTGCCGTTCAGCAGAAGATAAGTTGGGATCCTTGTTTCATAAAATCACCGGAGAAGTTGGTCCCTGTCATGCTCTCGCTGCTGATGGCCCCCACTGGCTCCACTCCCCTCTGCCTCTCCTTGCAAGTGCACCAGGTTAAGAGAGTTTTGCCATATCCTTTCATGCGCAATGCAGAGCATTTCTTTAGAGCCTCATGGACCGAATCTTGGGGTTATTAGGAGAGACAGTGTTACATTCACACTGGAGGCTCATCTCTCCAGCAGTATAACCCGTATCAGCCTTAGCTGGGCTTACAAATTGCCCTTCAGCAGGAATATTGTGCACAGGGAACATTTAGCCACTATCCCATTCACCAATCGATTTTTCTCTCCCCCTCTGCTCCTGAGCGATCTCTTCATTTGTATTTCCACGCACCATGGCTATTTCTTTAAATTATGTGTTGCCATTCCTCTGTCCCCATCTGGGCTGGTGTGTGGTTGGGGTGCCCTGACCTCGACAAGAGCCCGTGTTCCTCTTTGCAGCCAGGTCCCAGGTGAGCATGGCTCTGAGGGGCTTCCCTCCTGCACGGATCCCCAGAGGGCAATACAGGCTCTGCCAGGAAAACATTTATCCTGTTGCCTATCTGAGGTTAATAACACTTTTGACAAATACCAGACCTCCTTGGGGCTTGAAATAGGGTCAAAAAAAAGCAGCCACTAATCTCCTTGCAAAGGGCTAGATGGTGGCCACTACCCTCAGTGAATCAGGAGACAAGCTGTTTATGTACGGCGTGTTGAGACCTCAGCATGGCAAAAAATGCCCATCATTCCCTTAATCCACCCATAAATACGCTGCCTTGGCATCGTGTCACAGGGCTTGTTTAGGGAATACCCTGAATTTAGCATGGCCCAAGGCAGAGGGGACTGTGGGGCTGCCTGGTGAAGTTGGGGAAATGGGTTGTTTTTCTCCCCAAGTGCATCTGCCATAAGTGAGAGAACGGTTGGGCGGGGAACTCGCAAGTGAGCGAGGGAACTGGAGCAGTGTCCCGGTCTACGAGCAGCCGAGCAAGAGGACCTGGAGGTATCAGGTGGTTTGTGGACAGCGGGACATTTCGACTTGAGCAGTGGAAGGAATTAGACTTGGAGAGCTGGAGGAGGCATGGTGCCTGCAAGGAGAAGCAGAGATTCCAGGGCAGAGTGAAACCTGCGGCGCAGGCTTGGCCATTAACTCCTAGGTGTGAGGGACCGTGGAGGAGAAGACACGATGTGTACCGTGGGGGTTTGCTTTCATCGCTTTTCCCGATCAGGGTTGCTTTCATCCGTGGTTCCCACACCTTTGGTAGCGATTTGATCATTTGTGACTTCTGGTGACATTAGGAAGGAGCGTGGCCATTGTGACTGAGATATGGGATAATAGCTCCCTTGTTTCCAGCTTGCAGGTGGAGAGCAAATGACCTGGCAAGGAAACCTGAAAGGACCTGAAAGTGAAAAAACCTGTTCCTGTGGTCCAAGTGGGGCTGCAGACAAACTCTTCTTGGGCTGAAGCCCCAGAAACCTGCTTCCTCCACCCTGCAGAGCTGGAAAACCCAGAGTAGGATTTGAAAACCACCGATAAATACAAGCGGGGTGAGGAAAGATGAACAAAATGTACATCTTGGTACAGCAAAGTGACTCAAGCCTTGCAAGCATATGGAGGGTGGGGAGTAATTATTTATAGTGCCATCAGCAGAAATAATAGAATGAAATGAAGGGCTGAAAAGTTTTGCTGACTATCAGGGAACGCATCCTGGCAGGGATTGATATTTCCCGGGCCCAGCCCATTGCATCTCCAGTGCTAAGGAGCGTGTAGCCTGGAGACCCAGCAAAGCCTCACTGGGGTTGAACCCACCGAATACGGATGGTAAACATTGAGCTCAACCCATCCAGAGGGATGGACTTTAAATGGCAGCTACAGCTCCCACCCTGAGCTGCCTCTGATGCCCCAGCCTGGATTTATCTCCTGGTGGACACCTGAACTTTGAGGGGAGCAGTGCCCTGGCGGGGTGGCCAGGTTTGGCTTTTCCATTCTAATTCTATNAGCAGGGGGGGGGTGGGGAGGGAAGTAATTTTCAAGATGAGCAGTTAGTGTAATTCAGTGTTTTGTGCTCCGTAATTAAGCTCTGCGTTCTGTGTTTCAATGATGTTCTTGAACCACGATGACAAAAGGAGTTAGAGGGATTGGCACTCAGGGGATCGCTCACCTGGCATTACTCAAATTAAAGGTGACCTGTATAAGGTTTTCTTTTCTAAATTGAGAAAACTGAGTTTGGATTCCTCTTTGTGGTGATGGAAAGGCCTCTTTTTTCCTAATTCTTTTATTCCTTTAATTCACTTATGGACGGTAAGTAGCATCAAGCTTCTCTCCCCACAACTGGGCAGATGCAGTGGAGGTCTGGGATGGCCACTGAGGTTGTTGTAGGTGGAAAGGGAGAATTTGAGCCCCAATGGAGCAGCCAGCCCTCATCAAGTCTGGCAGATGGTCACCAACATCCTGCAGAAATTACCCGTGCAACAAGACTTCTGTAATCCCAGAGCCCTTTCCTTCCCTCCCAGCCCTGGGTGCTGGATGACACCATGAGAGACCCGAAGTGGGCTCAAAGATCAGGCCTTTATAAAAGTCCCAAAAGGCATTTTGCTCCATCTTGCCCTGCTTGTCAGTCTCCAGCCATCTGAGTTTTTCCTAGTACAAACAAGACCTGAATTTCTGAAAAACAAGCAGAAAAAGAATTCTTTTTTTATTGTAGGTAATAACCTTTCCCACTTCCTTTACTCCACAGACTGGAAAGAGCACAAACACAAAAGACATAGCTCTCATTTTTGCTTTTCTTCGCCATTCACCTTTAAACAAAAGAAAAATAGCAGGATATCTGGAGCAGAAAGGGACCAAAATGGATCTGACTGAGATAAAACCTAAATTTACTCTTTCTAGCTGTTCGAGTCTAATATATTCTATTCAGGGCAAGGGACGTATGTCAACCCCATTCTACATCTCCGGCAGGGTATTACAGTTCGAATTAGTATGATAAATTAAAAACAGTCATAAAATTCTACAGAGGCCTTAAATTGTAAAAAGGTGTTGCGTGAATGAAATTGCACAGTTATTGAGCAAAATATCTGAGCCATAAATATTAATGTGGCCCCTGAGCCTGGACGGGTGGGAGCGGTCACACCCAGGGTTCTCCGGCTCGGGCTGGTGGTCTGATCATTTCTGCTGATCACTTGGATGGTTTAGCTGGATTCAGGTAGGGCAGGGCAATCCACCACCTGCTGTGGGGTTTTCTTCTTTGATCTTCTATCTTGTGGGTTGGTTTTTTTTTCCTTCCTTTGGGATATGTATTTCCCCTTTGAACACAAGCTCCTTTCTGTGTATTATTTAAAACCTACATTTTAGTGGAAGGAGGTAAGAGGCTGCACAGACAACATAAACCTTGTTTGCCACGGCCACCCGGAGGCAGCCAAAAATCAATTGTCTGCTAGAGGCTGATCTTTAAATAAAGCTAAGCCAAATTGTATCAGAAGCCCTGGGGATTCTTGAAAGCAGGTTTTCAAGAAAGTCATGTACAGACATTGCTGAGTTCGATACAGGTTTCACCCTTTAAATCCTCCCGTGCTGCGGCCTGCTCTGCTCAGGAACTGAATTACTCTGAATTACTTCTCTCTCCAACCAAAGCACTGACTCCAGTTTGAGAGCTGCCCAAGCACTTAGGCAGCCTGAGGCACTGGTTCAAAGTGGGTTAATAAGCCCTCAGGAGCTGCAGCTGCTTTACTGGGAGCTGGTGGGAAGCCTCTGGGTGATTTTGCAAAGGTTTCTCTTGGAGGCTCTACTGCAGGACTGAGACAAGAACAGTCTGGCATGCACCGACTTGTAAATGAAAAGTGAATCTATTTAAAATGTATTTTTATTTTTACTCCCTCATAAATACACTGTGGCAAAACAGCCTGTAAAGCTGGGAAAGGATTAACTTGAGAAGAGTAAAGGTCTCCCAGGGCTGAAGAGGAAGAAAGCTGCTGTGTGACAGGACAGGCGTTCTCACGGAGGAGGTACTGAGCCCAGCTGCCCCATGGACATTCGCTGTTCACAACGACGTGCAGCACCTCTGGCACCACAGAACCCCCCCACCCCCTGATCTACAGCCATGCCCAGGAGGAGAAAGCGTGTGGGCACAGGGAGGAAGGCTCCTGGGAAGGTCAGAAGTTCCGCTGTGGCCAACAGACTGGTGGTGGACTTGATGTTGGTACAACATGTGAGTGTTACACGTGTTAATGTGACGTAATGTCTGAGTTGTTATGCTGCCAAGGAGTTCTACTAGGGTGGCATTGCCCCCTGGCATTATACATACAGTCCATGCAGAACTGTTGTATTTTTATAAGGTCCTTTTGATGAGGTTGCATGCAAAAAACTCATATTCTGGAACAAAATCTGCAGATCCAAGATCTGTTGTAGTGCAAATGCCACCAGGAGGATTAATCCTAACCAATCCAACCTCAGAGAAGAATCCAGATCAAAACCCAACAGGGTAGGACCCTGCAAAGCTGGGGGTCACAGTCTTCATCCTCAGCACAGCACCCCAGGCCATGGTGGGGCAAAGACACAGCCAGGAGACCCACTGCTCCCACCCATGGAGCCAAGCCCCATGGCCCATTTGCTTTCTTCATTTCTGGTGACAATGCAGAGTGGGAGAGAAGCTTCAGATGTTTCAGACAATCCTTACCCATGAAGAACAAGCCTCGTGAAAAGCAGGTTGATTCTTTTCTCTGCCAGACCCAGCCATGGAGTGAAGGTGCAATTTTGTCCTGTGACCTGCTGGTTGAAGAAACAAAATCATCCAGTGCTGTCATTGGGGAGTTTGATAAATATTTTATTCCCTGCTGAAATGTCATTTATTGGAGCTTCAAGCTTTCTCTGGGGTACAAGAAGAAGAGGGATCTATGGAAAATGCTATCACTGCACTTTACAACCAAGCTGAACTGTGAGACTTCCACAAGAGGTTTTATGATGAGGTGATACGGGCTTACATCATTTGTGACATAAGAGACAAGAGGGGCTCCACCTCAGGTGTCATGTTTTGAGAAAGCAATTACTGCTCTAGACAGGCTCAGAGCAGCCAGAGGCATCAAGGAACTTTAATGGTCCTGCTGATCCCTTTGGTAAAGCTGACCCTACTTTTGCCCCATGTCAGCTATTTTTTTGGTTGTCAGATGTTGTTCTGGGTCAGAGACGGATCTCACGAACTGCTTAAGGGTGGTCCAGTTTCAGCTGCAACTTGCCAAAAGCACTGGTGTAGGCAACCCTTGGCAATCATATGATGAGTGTCCAGATAAGAATGTCCCAGGTGGTAGGATGGCATGAGAGCAGCTGCATAGGTATAGGAGGGTCTGAAACCCTGCGAGCAGATGTGGGGCTGCAGACCTTGGTCTCCAGTTTCAGGCTGCTACACATTGGCATGGGACCCACGGTCATCTTCTTGAATGCTGGTAAAGCTCTGACTCAGTTTGGCTGCCACAAGGAACACTTGGATCTCCAAAAGCCACATTTTATTTCTTTTGATCAATGGTTTGGCTTTTTAGGGGAGGGAACAGATTGCGTAATGCTTTATTGGCACTGCTGTCAGAGGTACAGGAATGGAGGAGAGGGGAAAGGTGGTGAGGTTGCTCTAGGCTTTTCCAGAAATACTTGGTTTTCAATAGAAATCAAACCACATTTCAGAGAATAGAGTTTAGCAACTGGGCTTTTTGTAAAGAACACAACGTCACCTCTGACCCCATCTTTGTCATATGGACTGCCCCCAGTAGGTATCTCATACATGTTGTCTCATGTGCTGCTAGAGAAAAAAAAATGAAAGAAAATAGGGTTTATTTATAAAAATCATAGCAGGACACATGAAGAAGTTGTGAAGGAAATATAAAGCTGAAGGTATATGCTGGTATCCCCCTCATCCTGAGATATGTCCCCAACAGGGTGCTGTGATGTAAACCACATGTTTGTACAGCACAGCGGGTTCTTGGTCTAACTGTAGGACACCAGCACTTTTTCTGGGACCTGGAGAAACCAATCTGCCATGGTGACTTCCCTCTTCCCCTTCCTACCACCTTCTCCAGCCATTGCCAGCACAGGAAGCCACCACGTGCAGAAGTTGTGGCTCCAGCATATAGGGAGCAACCAGAGTTCAGTAAGGACAGCTGGTGGGACAAGGGCATTCTCTGGATCCCCCAGACCCTAAACTATTTCTGGGGCCTGCCAGGGGCACCTGGTTGTATTTGGAATATGAATCAATAAGGACAATGCTACCAAAGTATGTGACCAGGCAGAATAGCCATCCTTGCTGTGCAGTTTCTTGAAGACACGACCATGAAAGTCCTTAAAAAATATATATATTTATTTTTTGGTGGTAATTTGCCTAAGTCAGATTTACCACTGAGGATTTTAAAGAACGGATTAGCTGAGTTTAATAGTGTGAGTTATGAAAAGAACTTGCTCTGTGCAAAGCACAGGGTCACATTTGATGATTCACTAGGCTTTTTCTTGACCATTAGCTGAACACTTTATGTCAAAAATGTGATCCACATAAAATTGATGCAGTCTGATGGAGAATGGCTTCCAGCTCTCAGTGTCCAGCACCTACAGGAGGAAATATTTTCTTTGCTGTCAGCAGAAAAAAACCCCACACAGACTCAGGGCAACGGTATGGGAGCTCCATGCCTTGAGATACCATCTATAAAAGTGAGGACAAGTTCCCCTCACCTAATGTCCCGGAGCAGGGCAAGTCCAGCACACATCTTCTCTTACAACTTCCTGGCTTCTCTCAGTCACTCGTGGAAAATTCCTGATCTGGAGGCTGAGGCTGCCTCTGTTCAATGCGTTATTTTTTATTTCCTTTTACCTATTTCTGCTTTTGAGCACCATGATGTCTTCTAGGAAAAAAAATCCACAACATAACTGTGCTCTATTTGAAAAATACTTCCTTTGGATTTCTTTTTATTTTATTAAAAGTCTTCTCTTGGCAATTTCGCTGGATACCTCTTAGGGCTGGTGCTGTGAGACACGGCAATTGTTTGTTCTCTATTTGCCTTTTCCAGGCTCTTGAGGGTATGATAAAACTTTAATATGTGTCTCCTACATCCCTTCTCAACCACCTCTTCACCAGACGGAGGGGCCCTCGCGTGTTAGTCTATTTTCATAGTGAAGCTGCGCTCTCTCCAAGCTCACTTCCTTCCTCTTCCTCTTATCTCCTTTCTGGAAAGCGTTGAGCAGGAAGTAATTCATGGTGAAGGTGCAGACTGGATGCAGCAGAGCTTTGCTTTTGTTCCCTGTTTCTTTGCCAGGAAGCTCTCACATTGCATTTACCCGTGGCTGTGCTGAGCCTGGGGTGGATGTTTTCAAACAACCATCCCTGCTCCCCCCAGTAACTCCTTCCCAAATGGAAATCATAGAATCATAGAA
>VZTM01013884.1:2614-25925 GCA_013400555.1 Jacana jacana | reverse complement strand
CATGTACATAGATACTTCTACAGTTCTCAAGGCATCTAAAGTACATCAGCAGAACTAAGTGTTCAAATTCTCAGGTGATGGACAAAGTCTAAAAACCTATTCAGATTAGACAGCTATATATTTTTCTGATTTATGCTATTAAGAAAAGAGAGTTTAGAAGAAATAGAACTATAAAGACTGAACTTGGTAGCATCCAGTGTACGCGTTCTTCTTGGGCTGTATTGCCTGAAGATGACAGAGTTAAATATTCTTTGATGCAGTCACAAAGTTTCAGTGACAGTGGCTGAAGCATCTCTCAAGGATCTGGTGCTTCGTTAGGGGAGGCTATTTCAGTGAACATCATAGTTACTTGTCTTGCTTTACAGCTTTATCTGCTTTCTCCATGGTGGCGCAATTTCAGCTGGTTTTCAGCAGTGAAGCTTGCATAAGCCTGTTGAACTGTTATCTTTTTTTGTTGTCATGCAAAGTGTACCTTCCTCAAAGTCAGTAGAATTATCTGGAAGTAAAGGCAGAAAAACATAACTGTGGATTGGAACAGCACAGGAATGTCTCTTTCGCCCATTAAATTCCCAATGAAACACATCATTGGTCCAAATCATTTGCAAAGGCCACTGCAAGGTCATGTAATTTATGTTACTTAGGCTGAATAGCTTATAGTTAGTATTACTGTCCTGCTGAGCAGATGATATGCAAACAGGAAATGTGTATGTACATTTTCAAGGCGCCAAAGCAAAATCCACATGAAAGCTTTAGGCTGCAGGAACTGTTTAAGGTTTGCCACATAATACACATTAAATGTTGAAAGACCATAACAGATCTGTTGAGATACTGTGCTAAATTTTTTCTCTTCNTTCTCTTCTCTTCTCTTCTCTTCTCTTCTCTTCTCTTCTCTTCTCTTCTCTTCTCTTCTCTTCTCTTCTCTTCTCTTCTCTTCTCTTTCAAACTGTATATATACTGCTACGGATAGTCATAATTCTGTATTCACTTTCAATATATCATGGCATACATGCTCACAGTTTTATGCTGAGAATCAGTATGAAATTTGTTAAGCAGACTTAATAGACACATGCAGTATCCACTTTCTGTTTTAGCTATCATGTTTAAAGGGTGCAGCTCATTCAGTTCAGTAAGAAGTCGCTCAGACAAAACCAAGCTAGAAGCTGAGTGAAGCCAAACAAAATGACATCATACACGAGTTTAAAATTGGGCCTTTTACATTTTGGCTGTTAACACCTGTCTCTCTGATTCAAAAGTAACCTCATCTACATTACAAAGTATTTCAGCTAAAAGGGATAATCTATGTCAAGTTACAGAAGCTTAGAAGTAATAAAACATAAAACTCCAGGGTGTTTGTACTGCTGCTTTGTCCAAGAGACATTAGAAGGGATGAATTTACTAGTGGTAAATTCCTGGGGCTTTATGCAATGTTTTAAAATACTGCAGCTTCATGTCACAGCTTTTTGCTCATCACTGTCCCCCTTACTGAATATGAAAGGGCCCACAAATGCATTGCTGACCAGCATGAAGGTCCTTGATTGCCACGCAAGACCCTGGGGTACAGCCCTCGCCTCCAGGGTGAGGTCAAGGCCCCACCTTGTGAACACCAACAAGTCTGGCAGGGCAGCCCATGCATTGTGCTGTGAACAACCTGCTTGCTTTCTGAGCCCCGCAGGCCCAACACCGGCTGACAAAGCTGTTTGGAAGTCCTCTCTCCTTCATTGTGCAGGCCTGCCTCATGAGCAGCACATTACAACCCTAAAGGTTTATGACATTTGCTTTTACTCTAATGCAATTACGACTATTGACTTGCACACAGTAAGACTATGTTGCACTGGGAGCAAAATTTTTCTGGTAAGTTTTTTTCTTTTTTCCCCTCTTTGTGCTACACAGAGATTATTTTTTCCGCTGTTTTAATTAATTGGCTCTTGGATTGGATTTAGAAGGTAAGAGACGTGTTTGCCTAGCTGCAAACTAGAGTGCTTTATTCTTTAACTCTAGCTTCACAGATTGAAGTAGTAGCTGTTATAGCCAATCCACAGCATTTAATTTTCTAAACTCAGTTTTGAGCGAAAAAGTCCCAACCTTCTAATCCTACCTTGGGAAAAGAAATAGGGCCAACCCATATTTGAGATAGTAGAAATTATGGTCTCTTCAGATTAGGTGGGAGAAGGAAAGACTGCTCTACTGGCATGCCCTTGTTCCACCTCCTCTTATCATTAGTAATTCTATTCCATTCTTATCTGATTATGCAGGAACACATTAACTCACTGGCAAATGAATACACTATGGAAAAAACACCCTCAAATGCAAATTAAATAGGAGTTGCTGATACTGAACACAAGGAAGCTTCTTGTACTCCTACACGTCTGCTGACAAGGAGCTGCCAGCTACCCTGGCAAAATCTACCCTTCCTACAAAAATAAAAGCCCTAATCTGGCAAATATTGCAGAAATTACGTATTTCTCATTTACTTGGATGAAATCTGATATTCAGTAAACCCTTCACATTCAGACTTATTACTTATTTGACATTATATTTTTGAAATGCCATATTTCAACCTTTAAAATAAAGCAAAGAGCAAACGTAGATTGCATGTACGCATCAAGCCCAATTGTTGAACCCATAGACACACATGATCCCAATCCTCAGGGATACATGATTTTCCCAGAGGCTTATCATCTCTCTCAGGTCAGCTCAATGACAACAGTAAAACTCCAGCACCTTGCAGGGTTGGACAGAGAGCAAAAGAACCAACATTTCAATGCATTTTTCAGGGTTTCCATTCTGGTCATCTTTCTAAGGTTCATTAGCACTCATTCCCCCCAAGCTTGAAAAGGAGAAAGTGTCATCATTGTGAGAACAGGGCTTATCAAAACAAACAAAAAACCCCAAATAAGGATAAAAGATAACTCAAATAATAGACCATACACAAAAAAAACACACACACACTGGATAAATACTTGTATCTTTTCAACTTTGCCAGTACTTGGTTTTTGTCTTGGATCAAAAGAAAGTCCTTGTAGAGTTGTTTTTAGAGCTATTCTGGGTAATTTCTAAACATATTGCTTTATCTACCAGTGGTGTCATGGTGAACATACCACCATACTTTAGAAAAATTACATATATTGTTCCTTTTTTATAGAGTGAAGGTGGACAGGAGAACGGATTATGCAGTATGCATTTCTATGCTTTTTGAATACCTGCCAGGTCTGATTCACAGGCAAACCAAGGATATGTTCCTCAAGCCAATGCATGCAAAGTGCACTCAACATTCAGGAATATTTGGTTTACAAAGTATGTGTGGTTGTATATGTTCATAAGCCATTTGTGTTAAGTGAGTACTTATATTGTGGAGAACTGAACCCACTGAGACTGCAAAAAACCCTGGGTACATTTTCAGGTTCACAATCAAAACTCCTCTTTTGCTATGGAAGGTGTCAAGCACGAATTGGTGCAAAATACACAGGGTACAATCATGTACCTTGTCTTCTTTGAACTGCTTTCAGGAAAAATTCGCTACTTTGCTGAGGTTCTATGTGAGCAGATTGAATGAAAACAATTATTTTCTGTTTTATATATATATTTATATACTTCTACTTTTTACTTTGCTTTGTTTTTATCTGACAGGGTTTTATTTTACTTCATCCTTCAGATTAAGGCAATGAAAACTAAGAACCAGCACAGTATGAATTTACAATTTATTTAATACTTTGACTTTCCAGAGCTAAAATACCTCTGATCCATTTGTTTCATGGTGTTAGTTGGCTTAACCTTTTTAGATTTCTCCAAACAAAATAACTTGAGCTGCAGCAAGCTGTTTGCCAGGGATTTGAACTCTGGAAAGAACGGGGAAAAAGCCACTTAGCTTCTGCAGCGTGTTGGAGAAAATATATTTACTGGTTTGTCTGTTAGACTCCTGTTCACCTGGCTTCATTCTTATTACTATGCTGATTTTGCCTGTACAATATGCTCCCTTTTCCAATGCTAATCCTGGTAACTGCTTCTTGAAATGTACAGGGCATGAGTAACAATAGTATTGAAAATGGCATTCAGTGTGAATGCCCTTTCACTGTAAGTTGAAGTGTAAGTGTAACAATCCCAGTCTATAATCTGTATTTGCTCCATGGAAAAAGCTATCGAAGGTATGGTAACTGCTTGAAAGAATCCCCTGTATTAGTATACTCATGTTCTTTACACACATTTTTTAAAAACATAGCATCTTTCACTTTGGCACGATACTGTAGCTTTTCTTTTTCCAACAAAAGGAAAGAGAAAGGGACCAGCCATACCATATAACAATTCAGCTTGGAACAAATAATGGAAGCTATTACTTACAGGGCAGAGGACTGCAGCAGTTCTGAAAATGAGCTGAGGCTTGTGGGGAATAGTCAGCTGAATGACAAAGCTGTGACTCTCAAATAAGATTCAAGAGATGAAATTTTACCTTTATGGTTTTGGTCTGTTTTCAGTGAGATGGTTTGTACAGGAGCACTGAGTTCAAGCAAGATGTTAATATAATGGAGAAAACACAAAGAACTACAAGAAAAATCTGAAAGCTGGAAAATAAGCCTCTCTGTGAAAAAGTTGAGGTGTGCAGCAAGTTTTGTTTGTCACAGAGGGGTTAAATGGGACTATTTGTCACAGCTGTAAATTTCTACAAGGGTTCAGAAATTTGATGATATGGAACTCTATCAGCCATAACTGCATGGAGTGAATTGGTGATAAACTTAGACAAACTCAGGCTACCTCAGTGCAATCTTCATCGGGACATCCCTTTTAACAATAAAGGTTATTAACTATTTATACTGGGTGCAAAGATTTTTTTGATAGATCCTTCATTGCTGGTCTCCATTGCTGAAGGGGATACATGCCCAACTCTGGACATGACCTATTACCAGTTTGTTCAGCTTTATTGCTCTGGCTTCTTGGGCAATAGTACAGCATCAATGCAGAGCAAAGCTTCCATTTCTGAGCAGCAGTGACCTGATACACCCATCCTTGCAAAGCAGAACAAGCCTGTGAAGTCATAGTATGTGCCCTCCCTGCTGAAGCTGGAGAGGGGGAATGGTGAGAGGCAATACAGGGCAGGTACTTCCCAGCATATTCTGACCCTGCTGCCATGAGGAATAGCCATCAACCCTGTTCACAACCTGGCAGAACATGCATGAATCTAGTAGGGCTGGAGAATGTGTGATATGACTGCTGAATATGTGGTACATGGTATCTTTGTCATCATAACCCTGAGTCTCTCCCACTATGGCAAGCAGCATTAGCTTTCAGGAGCATGAGAGTAATCTAGCAATCATCCAGCCCTTGCTTCAGCTTGAAGAAACAACATGAGTGTTTCTTGCTTGTGTTTCAGCAGTGTTTTTTTGTGTGAGAGGGATACACAACTGAGAGGAAAAAAAAAAAAAACAAAAACAAAAACCAACATGACCCACAAGTAAAGAGCATTGATTCATTTTGCATGAGTCACTAGGCAGCCTTCAAGTCACGATGACATTGAAACGCTAGTGACCCAGCTGGGAGAGGCTCTGTTTCTAAATGAATTGCCCATGTTATTTGAATCTCTTTTTGGATAACTTCATTTAAAATGGACTGACTTCTCACTGTCAATACCCTTCAACAGCTTTGCCTGAATCTCCACATTATCCTCAGGTCAAATTAGAAACCTCATTCAGCCAGTCATCATGGCTGGCCCAGAGCAAAAAAAGTTACAGTCAGAGTAATAGGAAATAATTTCAAATAATGTCGTCTTATGACTGTGAATTCCGAGGTTTTGATTTTCTGAAATATATATATAAAAACACACGCACATGAAAAGAGAGAGAGCGTTTGCCAGGTGGTATGTTTTCCAGCCTCTTACAGCTCCAAAAATATTCTGAGGAAGATTTTATGGTGAATGTTTTCCGATTTAGCACAATTATAGCAACTGAATATTTGACCTGTTTTCCTTGGAGGAGTGTTTTCAATGGATCCTTATACAGCAACAAACTCTCTATTCTTGTGAAAACTGTGGGTTTGGGTGGTATTTTTAATTTTTTTTTTTTGATTTTTTNTTTTTTTTTTTTAATTTAATGAGTGCCACATTCCACCGTAAAGAAAAAATAATAAAAAGTTGCCGTAGTCGTCTTTCTCCTTTGCTTCTCTGCTACTTTTCATTTCAGGTGGATGATGTAAAGTCTTACTAATGAAGAAGCAATCTGTGATCAGCTTCTGAGAGCTCTTTATACACTGGGCTAACAATGTTTTGATATAGTTCCCACCCGTCTCCCTCCCCCAGCTGACTTCCTTCGCTGCCTGGTGGTGTCTGCCCTGCCGCTGCCGAAGCCTTTGCTGGCAGGCTGCCCGGCAAGCCGCTCTCCTGTAGATTTCAGCCTCTCTCCAGGAGTTGCCTGCCTTCAGCATAATGGGCAACATTGAAAGCAGCAAGGCGTTCAGTCGACAAGGTCAGAGTGCCTTTCATTCCTGCAATAATCAACCAGTGTAGCTCTTCCTCAGACCTGGGGAGAGAGAAGATAGAGGTCAAAAGAGCAATTACATTTCACGTTGACTCCAGGAAAGGCTTGGAACACAAAACTGAAAAGAAAACAGCACAGAGCCTCTCTCTCCCACATTCCTTTTTGGTCATTATTATTAGAACAGTGCAGCAACCATGTCCATTATAAGCGGTATAACACGAAGGACCATCTTCCTCTGGTGGATGAGATCCTTCTCAGGCATTTAACACTGTCAGCATATTGCAGAGGAATGTAAATGAGAAACACCATGTATAACCAGATACAGTGAGTAAAGGCTATCAATTACGTTTAAAATGTTAACCCTAGCCAAGTGCAGAGCAAGTAGTTGCACTAATTTCATCTGTAATCAGTCTTTGAATTATTGTAACTTTATTTATTTAGTATTAAGACGGTAATTTAGGAATATAATTTAGATGGAAATGTCAGTAATTTTCTTCTGGCATATTGTCATTACAAAGCTGTCTTTATTTGACCCTACAGCTGCTGAGTCTAATTACTTTAATGACATTAATTGTAGTGACCATTGTGGTATTGTAGCTTTTAACAGCTATTACTGCATAGCTGAGATCATTGCAAAATGCGTCATGTTTGTCTCACAGACATCTTCTGTTACATCCTTATATTCTTAAAGCACTGTTTGCTAATGGTTTAGCCAAAAAATCTCCATGAAATATAAATCTGGACACCCCTTTAAGCAGGGCAACCTGCAAGCTCCAATGTTAATATAGTGTGATAGTAGAAGAATGTAACTGATACATTTACTCCTTGCCCTACCCTGTCTTTATGAAAGCTGAGTTAGCTTGGTGTTGACAAAGGATTAAGAAACTTGGTAGTGACATTCCTCACAGTAAACAAAACCTCCCTCATTCCACATTTTGTACCAAAGGCAGCCACTTCAAGAATATTCACCTCTTTGTTTCCAGCTATAGAATGCAAACATGGCTTTATTCCATGGTTTCCTACGAAACGAAATGTGAGTACAATGTCTCTATCCCACGGAACACCTGGTATTATTCACTCCTCTGTTGAAAGCACTATGTCACTAACGGATTGAAAAACATACTTATTTTATCAACCGTGACAAGCAACAGCATTTTTTTTCTTTGCAACATTATGGGTGCATGGTTAGAGGAAAAGAGACACAAAATTTCACAAGATATTTTGAGAGAGCTCAGATGTCTGCAAGTACAATACAATTAGTAGCCAACATTTAAAAATCACATTGATAAAAAACACCATGGCTCTAGGCCAAGTCCTTAAACTTAGACATCACGAACGCAAAGGGAATTGAAGATTCAGGGGCAGCTGAATCAAGGTGAAATAGGAATTTTGTCAGACGGTGAAAGCTGTTCACAGCTTAGTGGATGGTATTGCTGTGGCCCTGCTAGCTCTGACATCTCTCCGGCCATGTCAACATTTGACCCATTAGGAACAGTGGCTAAGGTTCAGTTGTGAGGGCTAACACTTTTTTTCTCTTCCATTTGCTGGAAGCAAATGCTATTCAAATGTTTGGCATAAATTTTTCAAACTGTATTTTTCCCTCCCCGATGGCTACCACTTGCTAAAGGAATGAGTCTGAAGTGGGAGTTCTGTGGTGTGTATTATCAGGAAAGATACGACCTTAAAAGGATGGTTTGGGATGGTGTTGCAATGGAAAATTCTGTTCATTTCCCTTTTCCTTAAGTTCAAGCGAACTTTACTGGTACATGGACAGGTTACAGGAAAGAAAGCATTTGTAAAAATGTTCCACAAGGAATAATTCTGCAATAATAATCAGCTAGATAGTCTGTGTGGAGAGAGAGGGACTACAGGAATACAAATGTTAACTTTCTCATTACTATTCTAAAAATCACACACAATCCTTTCAGAATGTGATGAGATGCATCCATTTTCCCTTTTTGAAGATGTTTCCCTGCCATGATGATGTTTTAGAATGATTAGAAATATACACCTTGAAAATTTGCTCTTTCAAACAAATATATTGATTGCTCACCTCTGCATTATCTGAAATAACCTTAACAAAGGAGATGCTGGATCAATAAGTGATCTTGATTCTGTACTGTTGCCCTCATTAAAATAGGTGATAAGACAAGGCCATCCTGCAGAACTACAAAGAGATTACTTTATTAAAGAGGGAATTAACTGAATGACCTAATGTTACATGCAGAGACAGGTATTACCCTGAAAGGAGAAAAATGCAATACTGGTAAATATTAAGTCTGTATTAGCTGTGTGTTTCCATTCCTATCTTATTTGTAAGTTCTGTACCAGTAGTATACAGAATTTTTGAGTCATGTCTTATTTATAACATGAAGTGTCACAAAGCCTCACTATTCACTGCAAACGTTAGTCTGGAGGTGTAGGCACCTGTAAGCTGCCAAAATCACAGCCATCCTTATGCACAGCTAATGTTGCCCATTCCCTCCATTGCGCTGACCTGCAACATGCCAGAAGCAGCATTTGTGAAGCAGAGACTAAAAGCAGCTGAGGGAACTGATCCATCCAAAACACGCCAAGGCAGTTCATGCTGGGCTGACTTTCAGCAGTATCAGTTTCCTGATCCTGGCTCACGACAGAAGCACACAAGCTCCTCTGCTGTCTCTGGCTACAAGGTGGCATCAACCAGGAGAGGAGTAGTTAGCAGCTAAGATGGCAGAGATTTCTCAAGGAGCAGAAGTGGCATAGGTGAACCTCAAAGTATGTCTTTAATATTCTGGCACACTTCTGTGATCTCTCCCCTCAAATCTTTTCAGTATAGTGGAAACTAACATTATTGCAAACAAAACATAACTATTAATTGGCTAAGTATGTCTAACAACAGCATTATCACTATTTAGAGATGTATTTCAGCCTGTAGTGACTGTGATGCAGGTTGCTTTACTGTATACCTTAAAAGCTGTAATTTTCAGAAAATTGTGTCCTACTTAATATTTCCCATGGCAAAAATGGGAACACTCAAAATTGTGGCCTCAGTGTGTGGAGAGACGACGGGCAAGGTCTGGATGTGGATGAGCTGGAGAGAGGGTGAAATGTCCTGGCTGACATCACTCAGTAACTGTAGCAGAGCTCAGGGTAAAGCTCGTTAACTGGGATGAGTTTTTGGGGTGGCTGATGGATGTACTTTTCCTGACAAGAAACTGTATTAGTTTACTCCCTAGTTTCCATGTAATGACTGTAAGGAATGGCTTAGAGAAGTACAAACCTCCCCAACAGCAGATGATATAGTTCAATCTGTTAAAAAATAATAAAACCTTTCCTATAAAAATCAGGGGAAAAAACTCTCATCAACATTGTTCGGAACAGGAAAAAGACCAATAGTCTGTAAAATGTGTGTATGTGCTATGTTTATGGAAATCTATGCAATATGAAACATATGGTAATGCCACATGGAAGGAAATATTTCAAAAAAATATTTGCTAAAGGAATAAGCCTGTCAAGGGAAGAGTTAGTGATGGAGCTCTTTAAACAATGTTAAACATTTCAATCCAGACTTGCCCTCATTTTGTAACTTCAGCTCTTATTGAAGAGAATTTTTATTTTTTTCATTTATTTTTATTTTATTTTCCAGTACCTATCCAGATTTCTTGGAATCCTCTAAAATTTAATACCTAACCAGAAAACGTAGCATTTCCCAGTAAAAAAAATCTTTATTCATTAAATTGGCAGTTATGCATTTTCCTTTTAGCAGATTCTCATGGAACCCTAAGGAGGCCTGACAATAGCACAAAATAAAAAAAATCAACTGAGTCGTCCATAATCTTCAGCTTCTTCTCTTACAAACTTGCAGACTCCCTAAATACCTTACAAAGATAAGAAAGTCTTTGCAGCATGCCCTGAAGAGCAATGAGTGTACATCCTGAGACAAGGTAGGAATGAGTTGACTAAACTACTCCAAAGTCAAGTCTTTTATCATCAGAAACTGCTCTTGAGAGCAAACTGAATTCCTTTGAGGTTGATTATTATCTGACTATGACAACCTGTAGAGCAGCTACAATGCAAAATCCCCCTTGAGAATGACTCCACAAACTTACTTAAAATCTCCATGTTAGCAATCCCTAAATCTCCAATGATGTCTTTCTGACAGCTTCTCAGTTTCCATAAATTGCCAAGAAGAACTGCTTTAAGACAGCTGGTCACCATCTCTGGTTCTCACTGAAGGGATTCTTTACCTCTGATCATGTAGAAAAAACTGCAGCTTCTAAGAGCACACGTCCGGAAGCGCTGTGATAAACAGCATACACTCACACTGATCTGTCTCTGCCATCCCTCCTGTGAATTGTCGGTGGCCAAACTGCCATCAACGCTGTACAGACTAAAATAGAAAATGGTCCAGCTTCTGCTGTCAGAATATTTCTTTCAGTGCTTCCAGCCATGGCTTCATGTCATCTTGTGTTTTCCTCAGTGAAAATAAAAGACACGTTAACCCGTCTATACTACAGCTTGTAATTACATTACATGTTTTCTTTGACATTGAAACAAACCTAAGTTCTTCTTGTCTAAAGACAAGTTCTTTCCTCCCCCTGTCCTTGGCTGCTTATTTCTACCTGCAAACCGAAGATTATTGCTCCTTCAGCAAGGATGGTTCAGCAGTAGGGGGGCGCTCAGCAGACAGGGCTGGTGGCAGGGGACATGCTGTTGGCTAAAGCATGAAATGACACTTTAAAAATAAAGAACAAGTTAAAACCAAACCAAACCAAACAAACGAAAAAAAAAAACAAAAACAAAAAAAAACCAAAAACCCACAACCCAAAACCAACCAAACAAACAAAAAAACCCACCCAACAACACAAAACCAAAAGGGCTTTAGTATTTAGAGGACATCTTCGATAATGACAGGAAAAGTTTGTCTTCAGCTTCTTTGTCATAAAAGAAGAGACAATTACCTCCAGGATGGAGAATGTGGGGAACTGCTGAAGAAAAGTGTCATGGAAACCAAGAAGATATTGTGCATAGGGAAAAACTGCACATTGGGACCCAGCATATAATGTAAGATTTGTGTTAGTTAAAGGCAGTTTCATGAAAAGTAATATAAAAATTAAATAATGCACAAGTGGTTCACTGAGGAAAGTTGAGATTAATCTTCTATAGTGGTGTTGTCCAACTTAACAGACAGTTATGACCTTTCAGAAATGGATTTCCATGTATTGTTGTTTTCCCCAAAGAATATAATGAAACATTGTTATGAATGCTGTGGGAGCTATTATAGATATTAGGTAGTCCACAGGAATAAATAATGTTCTTACACCATGAAGTGCAGGTAACTCAAGTATACTTCAGGACAGAGAAAGTTAACTTATTAGAAATAGGAGCAGTCAATCAGCAAAGTCTTAGGGTAAACAAAAAAGCTGTGAAAGGGTAGGTGATGAACACCATGTATGCGTGAAAACAGTCATTATTTTTGCTTTTTATAAATCTAGGTATGAAAATGCTTCAGGGGGGATGAGCAAAGATGCTAAAGTCTTTCCAGTGGCTTCTCACATGGTTGCTGAAACTTCTTCAGTTTCTTCTTTGCCCTCGTTTCTCTCGGCCAATATTGTTTACTCCCAAATGAAATCCCTCTGAAGACTTTGTAATACCTCAGCTCATTTCCTATGTACCAGGACCAGGGGTGCCTCTCAGCACGGTTCCTTAAAAGGGTGCCTAGGGTGTCAGGCATGAGAACCTTGCTGGACATTGGATTCTGAGAATCCCAGAATGTGAGGGGGAGATTTTCTCAGACACATTGGACATTCATCTTATCCCTAAGCCAATGAATAAATTACACATTAATAATATTGATATAAATACTAATATATTTTATTTTACTGTTTATTTATATTTCATAATTTGCTATTACTATATATAAGATTTGGTAGTTAATTATTTTCATTATTGTTTTACCTATTATAATATAAATTAACTATAAGTCATTAAATTAGTTAATAAAATATTTGAGATATTTTGCTGCTGGAGACATCCTCTGGAGAACATCTCAATGGCTCTTCAAATGATTTCTTGAGATGAAAAATAATACAGCAGAATCTTTTGTGCTAACTTGTTTCATTATTTTTGCAATAAAATGTCCAGAAGTGAGTTTTTGTTCCATAAGGCTCTTTAGAAGACTCTTATTGAAATGTCTTGAACAACAAACAATCGAAACAGCAATTAATGACTGAGTGCATCTGCCATCTTCGAATTTCCTATGCTTTGCTCATGAGGAAAAGCAGAATTGAAATTACATCCAACAATGTGCAATGAAGCTCAGCCTGCTCATTTAGAAATTCAAGCTCATGGCATCCTACTAGCTTCAAGGACAGCCTTGTATGCCAAGTCTATGATGGATATGATTCAATATAAGGACCTGCAGTTGTGATTTTCCTCCCCTTTTGATATATAAGGGACACAAAGAGATGTAAAAAACCCCTTTCAGAATAACTCCTTCAGGTGAGTTTTAACAATCATTGAGTGGAAAGGTATTTGTTCAATTTCCTTCAACAATTTTCTTGTAACTTTTGATAAAATTGAATCATTATCCACAGAGTAGGTGGTGTGATTTTGGTTATGATCCACATTTGCTCTTTTACCCAATAAATGGATATAAGCCTCATTTTATCAGACAAAGTCAATCCTTCTTTAACAGTAGAATCACTAACAGTCTCATAATTTTTCATAAATCTTTTTATTGCTCTTCTGGTCCCTTTACTTCATTTTTTATTTTTTTTCAGCTTTTTTTGCCTTTTACAGCTTTACTTTTCTATATTTCCTTTGTTTTTCTACTTTTCTCTTGTCATCCTTTCTTGGCGAGTAGATGTCTTCTGATGCTCTCTGGTACTCTTATCAGTTTGCAATTAACTTTGCCTGCTTCTGTTTCTCTTTTTTGAGGCTAGTATTTAATGTACTCACCTAGTCACACAGTCAGAAGTCCACCTTTGTGGAGTAATATAATAAGAATTGTCAAATGTATACACGTATCATGTCTGGTTTTGGCCCTTTCCACGTCCATATGACCAGCACCTGAAGCAGGAATCAGCAGAATTAGACAGTCAGCTCTGTCTCTGTGATCCTGTTAATCATGTATTATTTTCTTTGTATTAAAATAGCTTCAACAAAAAGACTCATGAGTGCCTCAGACCCCTAATAACCTATTGTTTTCTGATTTTGGTGAGAAAAAAGAAGAGGGAGGTGATGATTTTATTTCCCTCTGGCTGAAGAGGCACCTGATGAGATGACTAGCTATGCAAGTTTTATACTTTCTGGATGCATGTAAAAGAGAGATAAATGATCCTCAAATAAAAGGTTCCAGATAGCCTTCTGCAGGAAGATATTTCAGCCTAGAGACTCAGAACAAGGCTGCAGTGCCTGTTGGGTCTGCTAGGATGGTAACATCAATACTCCATGTGCTGGCTGTGCTGCACCTTGTTGGGATGTGCCTAACTCCCATCAAGCTCTCCACAGGGCATACCATGCAAGCCACTCAGGGACCCTGCTAAAGAACCCCAGGTAACTTAAAGTTGTCTGCTGTGGCTGTTTGGAAAATCTGGCCTTAAGTAATATGGGAGCAGAGGTGTCGTGATAAAATTTGGAAAGCCACTTGAAATTAAGCATGTATCTATAGAAGGTAATTTTCATTGCATTCCTTATCGAATTAGTAAAGAAAAATAGGTTCTGCCAGAAGAAGCAGGTATTTAAACAGGCTGACTTGCCCACTTCGGTCTAACATCCTCATTTAAGCATGTAGAAATATGACATGTAGGGTATACTGCCTTTAGACCCCGCCAGTTTGGTGGATTGGATTCCATTGATATTCTGGTGTCACTTTGCTGATAAAATATTTCACCTGTTGATCTTAATGTAGCAGTCATAGATCCAGGAAAGTCTGTTTCATTTAGGAAGTGTGTTACCTTCCTAAAAAACCTGCAATATGGTACTGCAATAGCACAAGTAGGAGACAAGTTCTCTTGGGTATTTGAAGAACGACGTTCTTTTCCACAGCTTTTAAAAGTGTATGCAGGTAGAGATGAACACTGTTGATACTAGTAGAAGAAAGGAAGCCCTGCTATTAATAATTTCCCAAGCACAACTGTTATTGGGTAAATAATTGTATTGAGCATATGGAGGTTTTATATAGTATAACTGATCAGACTATCCCAAATGCAATTTATGCTTTTGCTATAAATTACTCATGCTTAAAATCAAACAGGAATTCTTGTGGCATTTATTTAAATTGAAGTTTCAGTCAGTCATGTTTTTCGCTAGTTAGGTGAATAATTTACTATTTTCATTTGTGATATAGAAGGTATGCTTTCACATAAACTTGTGTCTATCTAGATATGTTTATAGCAGGTGAGGAACTTTTCCTTGAGGATAATGACAGGGTCATTTTCTATTTTTGGTGCCCTTTGTTTTGAAATCATCAAAAAGAAAAGTGTGAAAAAAAGGTTCAAAATTTGTCACAAATTTAGTGAGAAAATTATAATTTGTTTTGCAGGCTTTTGGAAGCAACATAAAAGGCCTAAAATACATTGTGACAACAGACGTGTAATAAATATTACTGAAATTCATGGGACAACCTATAAGAATTCTATATAACTTCCCTCAAGTTCCAGCTCCTTATTAATTCAACCGTTTGAATATCAGATAAAAACTAGCATTGTCCAGATGTCCTGATGTGAAAGGATCAAAGGAGAAAACAAGAAGAGGCCATGTTTCCTGCATGGATAGATAAAGAAACACAGTAAGGAAAAGAGATGAACAGATGGGGGGAGCAGCGAAGGAAGCCAAAACAACAAACAAACAAACCCGTAAATAAGCAAACAAGTACTCTCCATGTGGCAGATTACAGTCCAGCCTTCAAGAATCCTTCTGAAAACATGCATAAGAAAAAGCTCTGCAAACCGTTTGTGTCCTGGATGCCCTGTGAACAAACAACTCTGCAGTCACGGGCTCTTTCTTAACTGTGGCTACTTGCAATAGATTCACTGTGACTTATTTTTGAGTCATGCAAAAGGAAAAATGTGCACAATAAGCAAAATTAACATGTGTGATACAGCAAGCAACAGTTCCTCTAGAGTCCTGGGGTTAACCACAGAGTAATAACAAAAACAAAGAGTAGTAGTAAAAACAGTTACACAGCTAGAGTTGTATAACAAACAAAAATGATGATCACTGACATTTCAGGCTTGGATTTGAAAGGTCAAATGTGCAATCATGCAGAAAAACCTTGCATGCAGTAGCTTGCCTAATCTGTTCCTGAGTTACCATAGCTGAGAGTGAATCAGTCCTGGTGCATGCAGTTGTCTCCTGACAATTGCCTAACTCTCCACCTGCAAATATCAAATTCACACGCTCAGTCTTTTTTACTGAACATATGTGCTTACATATGCAATGCATTTCTGACTCTTTAAAACAATAAAAGTGCTCAGCCTGTATTTGATGACTGAAGTTCTTGTCCAGAAAGCGCAGGAACATGAAACCTGGGCCACCACCTGCTCCCCTGTGATTACAGGCGATAGCAGAGCATTGGGTCCCATCCCCCACTCACGTGACTAGCCCCAAAACACTTTACTTTAGCAAGTCTTTCATATAAAACAACAAAGGTATAATGAGTTACAGGAAAAGAGTGAGATCAAAGATATCTCAAGTCCCCACCATTTCAAGGAACTTCTTATATGGGAATGCAGACCAATAGCATGGCTATTGTTACTGATCAAGAGAATGAACTGGCTGGAAATTTGCAGAAGCTCAGGTGTTACAAGCAATAGACATGCCAGCACTATGCAAGTGTTCACAGTTTCTTTTGGCTGCCTTTCCTAGTTTATCCATTCAACAGTGTGGAATCATGATGCCCAAAGGTATTCTGATGATGTGTTCAGAGTCATCTCTGTAAAAAATCCAAAGCTTTCTTCTCGAACAACTCCTTGTAAATGGGTATGTGTGTGTCTCTCTCTGTGGCTCCTACTGAGGGCTTCAGCTGAAAACTGAAAAAGTTCAGCTGTTTTATGCTGTGAAGTGATTGTACTAGTTCCTCAAAACCTCTGTGTATAAATTTAAAAGATCAAGCAGAGCAGCTGATTTGGGTGTGTACCAAATGTATGTACCCACCTGCGCATACATGCAAAACTGCATTTGTAAGCCTAACCAGCCCATCTGCAAGTTCCTGTTTTCATGGGCATATGTGAGTGTTAACAAGCCCCACCAGACTAAGTCTGCTAGCTGAAATCTACAACAAAGATGAGTTAAGACAGCCTGTGTTAAGACAGCTTTGTAGTCCTCAAGTAGTACATCAGAGATTTGACACTGGTCTGAAAGGGTAGGTAAAAGGGAGGCTGGCTGTGGACCACTCAAGCATGTAGCTCCCCTGAGGTTCGTGAGGCAGAGTTTTTTAGGTGAGTGATTTCTACCCTGGGGAAGAGGGCTGTGAGCCCTGGAAGGCAGTTGAAGAAGTGGTCCTATGACTGATGCCACGACTCCATCTGCCTTGACGGCATGAAGCTGTTGTGCCTGTGTGTGTGTGTCAGGCAATCCAGTCTAACCCTCGGACCCAGGGAACTTAGTGGGGTTTGTCTGTAATTACAGATCAGAAGAAGTCAAGCAACAGTGACGTCCATAAGTTCAGCGGTCCTGCCAAGGGCCCTGGGCTGTTTTACAGATGAAGCAAAGGAAGGAGGATGCAGAGATAACTCACAACTATCTCTCCATAAAGCAAAGCTCAGCTGACCCAAAGGCATAGCTAAAAAAAGATAAATACTAGAATCTGCTTAGCTTTGTCATATTTGTGCCTTGTAAGCATTATTTTGAGGTTATGCAAAGTAATCGTGTCAAACCCTCAAAAACCTCCCTCCTCTGGATCTAAGGTTTTACTGTTCCTTTTGTGGAGGAAGTCTCATGTGCTGTTTTTTCAGAAAATGAAGCTCAGTTCATGGCCATATAATTAAAACAGCCTCTTTCCCCTAAAAAAATAAAATCTTGTGAGTTCGCTTACAAAAACAACAGTCAAATCCTGGGGTTTGCTGTAGTATATAAAAACACTTAGCACCATTAACAATTTCCTGGGATAATCAACTCATGCAGCAACAGGGCGAGTAAATGAGTGAAAGGCCTCAGAGGATTTTTTACTTATTTTGTCCAAAGGCTGCTGTAGAATGGCATAAGCAACAGTTGCAGTGACAGTGCAGCAATTACAAAACCAGAATAAACCAGGAGAAAGGGGAGACTGATCAGACATGAAGGAAATCAGAGAAACATTATGCATATAATATCTCATTTGGCAGTTTTCTATGAAGGCTTGTCTTCAGGTTATGTGACAGTAGTAATTTTTTATTATTATTGGTCTTCAGATTTTTCCAAATTCCATGGTAGAGGCAAAATGTTACTATTTCCCCATGTTTCCCTGGCTGCAATTTTGAGAAATGTGAAATAAAGGTCTTTCCCCCCCTCCCTGCTTCTGATAATGTAACTTCTAATGGCCTGATTCTGTGTGGTGCTGGGCGATCTCCACTCCCATTGAGGCAGTGAAGCACTCAACAACATTCAAAATGAGCCTTTCTTTCCCAAAATGTATGAAAAATACACTCAGTAAACCCAACAGCTATTAAACTAAAAAGACTGAAGAAGAAAGCAGAGCAAGTCTCATAGCTACAATGTACAGACCTGCTGTAATGCCAAATGCTTTATCTTAAGCCAAGATTTTTCTTTATCTTTAAGCCAAGTGGCCTTGGCTTAACTTTCATGTCAGGACTGACTCTGAACTGTGCTCAGACAGCTCTGCCCACCAGTGTACGGTCTTCTTCAGAGAAAGAGGAATCGTTCTTTCACCCCAGCTTCATCTTTTACCATGCTGTGCCATTGTGCAACATCAAGACGTGCCGGTGCCAATAAGGGTCATGTTGTTAATGGGAGGAAAAAAAAAAAAAAAAAAAAAAGTGCTCTCTCTGCAAAAACTGCATATTAAACCTCTGATGCTTAATCTGATTCTGCTGAATTTGGGCTGGCATAGGCAATCCCAAACTCCATACAGTGCGGGACTTAATGCCATTAGGAGATAATAACAATCTAATCTCCACCCCAACACCTCTGCAAAGAATGAGAGCCAGGGCATAACCAGCTCGAGTGCCAACTCCCTGCAGTGCAGTTCCTGCCAAGCTTACATGTTATAATATGAAAAATAGGTGCTGAAATATTTATGTCAAATAAGGAGCTGTAGGAGTACTCCTAGCTGGAATGTTTTACAAAACCCAAAAAAGACCTTTGAAAAGTCACACAGCTGTATGTGAAGATCCCTTGCTATCTGTTCCGACCTCCGTTCTTGCTGAAGGAAAAGACAGGCAGGTGCCTAGGCAGCCTCTCAGCTGTGGCAGGACTAGTGTGGTACAATACCCTGGAAATCTCTGGTGCCACACTGATTTATGTCTGCTGGGGATTCAGCCTGTCTTTCCAACAGGCATCACTTGTACACAAGCTCCATTTGAAATTTACCTAAATCTCACAGATTAACGGTATTTCAACAATTCAAAAATCACCCTTCAGCCAGCTGAATTCCCTAATTTATATGTAGAAGCTGGAACCATAACAAACCTGTGGAGCTGTTCTCAGCAGGCTGGTGAGACCAAACCTACTACCCGTAAACCGTAGAGTAGCAGATCTGCTTGTTGTGCAAGGAACAAGGTCACTGACTGTTCAGCTGTAGGAGCAAACTCGATTAAGAGTGGTGATAATCTTTTGAAAGATAGTAATTTATCTCCATTTGAAGAGTATTATCTTTGTTCTACAGCTATCACAGAGAACAAGGTTAACAAATATTCCATGATGAATTTTTGAAAGCTTTAGTCAGATCTTGTACATTTAAGCCTTTCTAAATGGCTGTCAAAGGCAAGGAAACAAAGTGTCAAATTTGTACACAGACTTACCTAATGGCCTTTATCTGAGAAAGTGGTTTATGATTTATACAGTCTCTACCTTTACTTAAACAATTTCTCTTTTGCTCTGTAGTGAAGGCAATCTTCTAGCATTACTCACGTGGGAGGGATTAGCCCCAAAGACTGATCTTACTGCAAGAAGTTAGGAGATTCAAAACATACAGAGTCATGGTACAAACAGTATGGTAATCAGCTTTTATTACTAATTGCTTGTGAATTGTCAGTTAACTGTGTTTAGAAATAAAAGTTGTAATTATAAGTGCATTCTATATTGAACAGGATTGTGCTTTTAACATATTTTCTATGATTCTATGACACTATGATTCTATTCTTCACTTTCAAGTAAACTGCCACCTTCAATGACATTGCATAAATCTGAATTAAAGTGCATATTTTCTATCCTTGAAATGACATTAGAAGCACAGATAGATATGAGTAAGAGCTCCACATAATATACAGATTCAAAGAGCTCCTTCCTTCAAGGAAAAAGGGAAGAAATGATTCCTGGATTCCATGAAGAAATAAGCAATATTGCATAATATTTATTGTTTTAGAGAACTGACTCTTGTAGTCTCCTTCTGGGAGTCTTTTGTTACATATGGGATAGCCATCTGGATAACAGAAAGAAGCTACATACCTTTTATGCATGGGTATGGATATGGGTATGCATATGTATATGTAGGTATACATTTATATACACACACAATATATACAATTATGCATTCATACCCACAGATATGATGCTTATTTAACCACAAGGCCTATAATTTTAGGAATGTATCAGAATGGAAAAGTAGAAGAAATGCCTCAAGGCTTCTTTGCAAATATTCATACTGGTGAAATTTCTGTCCAATTGTTCTGTGATCAAATTCTCTCAACAGATTAGGACATGCAGTAGATTTTGATGACTTCAGTGAAAAAGATTTTGAGACTACTTAAGCATAGAGGCATAATTTCAAACACGCATTCTAAATTAAGAATTTGCACCTGAAATTTAAACAAGATCCTTGGTACGTTAGTGCCACTTGATTCAAGAAGTTGTAACTTTTCTGTTTTTTTCAGGACCCAGCTATGAAACTGTACACAATGTTTTTAGTGATGGCCGCTGCCTTCCCGGTCAGCTCTGTTACCAGCTGTTTCAGCAACTTTGCAGTTGCCATTTGGTCTGAGAATTAGCACTGTTGAAAGTGTGCCAAGGCCACCTTGTGCTTTGAGACAGTGTTTTCCTCTCTCCCTTTTTGACTGACAGTTCTGTTACGGATATTGTGTGGAATTGCTGGAAAGGATTATGGACATGAGGAAAAATATAGTACATGTGGTACAGGTACAGCCATCTATCAATGATCAAACATGTAAAATAAAAGATACGTGCAATAATACCAGTTATATTTAATTTACATTTCCAGACAAGTCAAGGATCCATATCCCACATGGGAAATGAGAGTATGTGTGTCAAATCAAAAATGATGCCAGAGTTGTCCAACCTATAGTTTACAAACTATGTGGTATGGGAAACTAGGAAAGTATGATTCCTAGGCAAATGTAGCTACAGTTCAAATCAGGAGAGGAAAATAGGACGGACCCAGTCAGGACTGTAGCAGAGAATGTGGGACACTGCCCAGAATTTGTAAATTGCAGGAATGCATACATATGTGCTTTGGAAGATCTTCATAACCAGCCTACTCTAATAGGATGCACCAGACTTACAAGGTAGATGGCAAGTAGCTAGAAAAAGCATAGTGAGGCACTCCCTATGCATGCAGAGTAGCTCTACCTTATTAGACAAGTGTCCTAAGCAGACAGATAGAGGATAACAAAGGAGAGTTTTGGACAAGTGAAACATTGCAGCAGCTTTGCAAACCTGAACTTCATGATAACTCAAGCTAAAAAGCATATGATCTAAAAGTTAGGACATTAAATGGGCACACAGTTCATGGTCTTAAGTGCTTGTACCCCCATGTACCCTTGGCATGGAGTAAAGTACTAGTGGGTGTCTACAAAGGAAACGAGAAATTGTTAGGTCATCATTTTCCATTTCCACAACATCTAATGTTTGTCTGTTACTGCTGTAATATTTGGCAGTGAGAATGTCATTCTTTGCAGGTACTTTGCCCCATGCCATGGGAACAGTTGAAAAAAGGGACAACAAGAACAAAGAAATGCTACATTAACATTGGGCTTGACCTTATCTCCACCTCATTAGCCCTCCAAAATCTTGTTACCTTGTTAACCTTGTCAATACAAGAAAAGTCTGAAAATTACAGCAGCTGTAATTATCTCAGGCACTATAGTCTTCATGCATAGTAGCATATTTTTCTATAAAATACATAAACAAAGCTTTAAAATTGATTTCTAGTATCATAAAACATGGACAAGGGAATGGACAACCAAAGTTAGACTGGTGTTTCTCCACAAAGGGAGATCTCATGTTCAAAGTTACATAAGACTGATAACGACCAAGAGCTGTTTCCATGAGCTGTTATGGAGTAAGTCCTAGGGTCCCTCAGCAGACCATGCAGAAACAGAACTTCAGTAGCGCAAAGCACACACTTTATGGTCCCATCTGGCTGTGCTCTTACTGTCTTTACCAGTTCTGTCTGGAACCAGATCAGTGGTAGCCTATCTGATGAAGGAACTGCAGAAGACTTGAACAAACTCTGTTATAAGCATCCACTACCATAAACCTAGATGACCTGTGGCAGGCATGTGAAAGCAGGAGTTTGAGGTTGGCTCAGACTCAGCAGGATGATGTTGTCAAGCTGGTGGTGTGAGCTCCATCAGTAAGGATGCATTTAATGATATGTCTGCTCCTAGTGGCCCTCTCCTTTGCCCAGTGATTCCAGTTTTAGGAAGAGATACTACTATTAGTTCCAAGTTGGATTCAGACTCGTGGTGAGGATAATATGTGTTCTGGATTATGTATTGCAGATAAGAACAATTATCTTAAGGACATGTGAGTGCGCAAACTGTGGTGCATATGCTATTCACAAGTACACTTTTGCTGGAATTAAAGAGTTTGCTATTTATTAGCACAGCAAAATTCTGCAAAGTCCATAGAAAAAGCAAGAGGAAAAAATCTTACTGTTTTCATGAAAGTCCTCCATTAATTTATGAAAATGATGAAAGGAAAGTAGAACTGATGACACAGAAATCATCACTTTCCCTCTGGTCTTGTCCCAGAATATTTAATGTTCCCAGAATATTATAATTCAGCTAGTGGCAACAAAGAAACCTTCCCAAGCAATTGAGTAATTAACAGTGCATTTCCTGAGATAGAGGCATACAATAAGTAACATCTACAAAGTGCAAACAGATGTGCAAATAAGCTTCTGCATGGGTGAATCTGAAACTGACAGTTTTTTGAACACAAGTTTTGCTACTTGGGCATGACAAGTTGTCCTCTCTCACTTCATTGTACCCTTGTACACTTGGCTTCTGCATTGTGGTAGGTTGACTGTGGCTGTCAGGTAAGTCCCCACCCAGTTGCTTGCTCACTTTCCCCTAGCTGGATAGGGGAGAGAATCAGAAGGCCAAAAGTGAGAAAAACTCGTGGATCAAGGTAAAGACATTTTAATAAATGAAGGCAAGAAAATTAAAATACCCCAAGCTATGCAAAGGCACTCACCGCCTCACCAGGAGAATAATTCTCAGCCATCTCTGAGCAATGGCTGCTTTGGGAACCATCCACTCTCCTCTCCAGTTTTATTTCTAGCATTGTATGCTGTGGAATATCTCAATGGCCAGTTGTGGGTAGCTGTTGCAGCTGCAGCCCCTCCCAACCTCTTGTCCACTCTCAATGAAATCTCTGGGGCAGACAGAGAGACAGAGGAGGCCTTGACGCTATGCAAGAGCTGCTCGGCAATAATAAAAACATGGGTTATCAATACTTTTTTGGTC
>VZTM01013883.1:269-21729 GCA_013400555.1 Jacana jacana | reverse complement strand
AAATGCTTTACTAGGATCTAAAGAATTCATATTTGGAGTTTTCTAAAATAATTACTCTGCTTTTGAATCCCTTCACTATGTGCCAACATCAAATGCTTCTGTCAAGTAACAACAAATTCTCTGCCAGGGTAATAAGCCAAAAAAGTTAGAGGCAAAATCCAGTGATTGAAGCCAAAGGACATCTCAATGAACATGCACCCAGGCTTCTGAGATACACACATCAAACAACACACCGGTATTTCTCAGGCTGAGCTTTAAAGTCAAAAGATATCTCTGGGTGGAGCAAGAAGTAGTTAGGCTTCAGATATAGGACACTAGCAATTGTTTAATTTTGTAGTAGTTAACTGTCTCAGCAGAACCCAAACCTTACAACGAATCAGAAGAAAGAGACAGCTTACACCTCTCCCAGCTTTTCACTAATACTTACATTTTGGCGATCTCCAGTTAAATGAGCAAACTCTACCATTTCGTTTCCAAACTGACTGAATATTTGTACAAACTCCTGGAAACTACTGACTTTCTCTAGTTGTTCCATTGTTGCAAGAACCTGCAATGTAAGAGAAAATACTGTAGATTATCAAGATACTAAGTAGCAAATTTTATTACTAAATTAGGAGTATTATTTGCAAACACTTCTAAATCATGTTGTTTAAAAAGTATATATTTTGTTACTATTTAAGCATTACGAACTCAACAGCTGGAAATCAAGTCTAAATTAATAATCATGCTTCTTTCAAAATGAACCATTTGTTGTCAAACCTCAAAAAGCATTTTCCTCACTCATCCCAGTATCAAGAGTAACAGCACTACAGGATCCCGTTTTCAGACTTAGGAAAAATGGTACTGTTGTATTAAATTTAACAATGTAAGTACTTGAAATTAAACTACAGATTATATCCCTATGTGGTAACTCTCAGTTTCAAAGTTCAATTTCAGAAGCCTAGCTTTCAAAGTCAATATTGCAGTTGCACCATCAGATAGGTGTTTTAATGCTTTTTATTATCTCTATAGATAATAAACTATTAGATCTATATAGAACTAAATGAACCCAAGCTCTATTAAGCTCTTACTCCAGATACATAAAAAACCTGTGAATTCAGCATTTTTAAGCACTCAGCAAAAGCTGTCATATAGCTATACAAGCTACCAAAGCTATCCTGCTGAATTCACTACAGTATGGTTTACAAAAAAGATTAACGTTAGAGTTTTTCAGATTAGAGGAACAGCTGCTAATCCCAAAGCCTTCTTTCAAATCCCCTAAATGTCTTCAGAAGGGAAGGCAGTCAAAGCAGTTCTTTATGGTGACTGGAGATAAGATACCGCCTGAAAAGTGACAAGCAGTACTTGAAAGGGAGATATACCAACTTATTTTTCCTTTCCTATGCCAAAGTATCTTACTCCCAACCTAAAACAAAGTACTCCACAAACTTGATCACCACAAACCATCCCATCTCTGCAACCCGGGTAAACTCTCCCAGAAGCACCTCGTTTTTTGGAATAGCTCCTCCATTGCATAGTTATAATCTATGTGAAGCAAATGCTCCACTAAATCCTGTGAGCACAGTGGAACTGACTGCTTTATCGTGCAATATTAGACTGTAGTATCTGTCCAAGTATCTTATGTCATGCAGCCAATTCCACAGAGGCTGCAGAAACAAGAACTCTCACGATTCAGGTGCTGAGGCATGAGCAAGGCTGGCACATAAAGGGCTTGGAAAGAAGCTGAACAAAGATGAGGATGTGAAAAATAGAAGCAGGAGAGTGGAATCAGCAGAGAACCACAGGACTAAGAAAGGAAGGATGTAGAAAAGTGGATGTGGAGAAAGGAGAAAACATACCAATTAAGGACCAATCTTCTCTTCTAAGAATAGATTAAAATAATAGTGATCATGCTCAATCATTCTTGGTTTAAGCAAGTATAGAACTTCATGAGTATGGTCTTGGTTACAAGTCACTCTGTTACAGTTACCCTGAGCAAATGTTTCTGTCATGACAAATCTCTTGTCAAATAAAAAATTCAGCAAGAGCACACACATTCCCATTACAGTTAATTCTAGACATTCCAGGCAGAGCTGACATTCCAAGAAACTACACCCAGATCTAAATTTGTCTAAAGCTTATTCATGAAGATTTTAAAATACAAAATAACTGTGAAGTCTTCATAAATTTTTATTCATTAAAATTTTTAATTTTAAACTTTCTTCAACTTGAGACATAGATAGTAATGAAAGTGTACATTTTTAAATACAAGGTTCAAACCATGTACCAAAAAAAGGCTTTAAGCTCCTATAAAATCTAAATTAGAACCTAGTTACACAGCTACTGCTGCACTATGAGTGTGGCCTTTCAGACAGCAGCTGTAGGCTGGCATCACTTGAGGGCACATCCGTATCTCGATCCAACCCGCACAGTGCAGCGACACCCCCAGGATCTGTCACTTCCCAGTTCACTGTTTGGGTGCTCCTACCCTGACTGATGATGGTACGTGAAGCAAGATGTTAGGCTCACTGATGCAGCAACTAAGCCTGATGGACAGTAAAGCAAATTTGGTAAGATAAGGAAGATGCATGCAATCTAAGAACACAGGAACGGTACATATAGATGCAAAAGCAGGAATAACATCATAAATCAGAGCAGATCAGCATTCCAGACGATCTAAATCACTTCATCAGCCTGTGAGACTGGATGTCCAACCACTATGCTGCTTTTCTGTCCTTTGCCCTTGGTTGACTTAACTACACTTGATTCACGAGGAAGTTGATGATGACAATGAAAATTAAGGCATTCAGAAAGAGGCAGGAAGCAAACTGGCACTTTTTAACATTGGGCATTCAGTCTCTAAAATGAAAATGCAGCTGAGATCTTCTGGAGCAGTGACACACTCTAAAGAGCCAGCATCTGCTCCAGCTGGCAGTACTGATGATCCTGCTCCTGCCTTTCTATCCTCTATACCATATTATACTTGACAGGCTCCGAGTACTTCTGTGCACTTTGTAGGTCCCTGCCCACATCATCCCTCTACCACAATACTTCTTACAGGAAGAACTGGTTTGCTATCCATCATAAAAACATCTGACACACTTCAGGAGTGCACTTGATAAATATCAGGGTATGCCTACATGTGACATCACTGTTTAATTGGGTCCTAGAAATATGAATTGCTCTACTGGTACCATAAACAGAAGGCAAAATTCTCAAACACATGTAGACTACACACAGAAAGGAGAAACCCAAAAGACCACAAAGACTAGGGTGACTATGGCAATCAGTCAGACACACTTACTCTGGAAAATGAGACTTCATTTTAAATGCCTTCAAAATTAAATACTGCACATATGTGTACTATATTTATATCTCTGTAGATATGAAAAGTTTCATATATATTTAAGACTACCAAAATCCATACCCTGCTGCTGAAAAGATACATTCCTCCTTATCCCTTCATGACACAAGCACTTGCACAGTTGCTCTGTAGCCTAAATTTGTGTTAACACCAGCCACTAAGTGGCAAGTTAAATTAATTCACATCACTGCATGTCTGCAGACAAGGGCAGCACAAAAGCTCAGGAAAGGCAGTAAAAGCTACTAAATCCACCATTCTGGACTCCAGTGCAAGAAAAGACCACAGCTTCAAGGAATTTCAGCAAATTTATGTTTATAAAGCTGCTCCCACCTTCACCAACCACTGGGAGAACAAGAGAGCACTGTGACAGCAAACGAGTGCTGCCAAGTCTAAAGCCAGACTGACCCAGGTACTGAGGGAGTTTTTGAACCCTTGACTTGGCTAAGTGTCTCGGATCTATAGGCTGCAAAATACAGACCAGCACGTCTGGAAAGCAAACTGGGACAAAGGAAGAGAGATAGCTGGGAGGAGTCAAACTAGGAACAGATTACAATTGAGGTTAAATGGCTCTTCATACATTATTTAAATCAACCAAGTAGTATCAAGACATAAGTTAAGCTGCACAAAAAACTTTTGGTCTGTAAGCCTCACTTCACTAGCACAGGCTTCTATCAGCCCCTGTCACAGCTTTTTGCCTTAGATGTATTCATAATGCTCTCCTTGTCTTGATCCTGACAGTACAAACATCCTGTCCTTAGCAAGTAGAAGCTTTTATGGGTCATTTTACTGACAGAAATACTTTCCACCTCACAGCAAACTTAAAAGTTAAATAAGCAGTAACACAGCCTTTCCTCCAGCATACTAAGTCAACAGAACAATACAGGTTATGTAAAATGTAGAAAGTCACTGAAAATTACTATTTTATTCCTCCTGACTTACAGACATCCCCTTTCAGATATCTGGTAGGTGAAAAGGGCAAGACACTCATTTTTTACCTTTTTATTTTATACTTTCCCTGGAGATACAATGAAATTACCACTTCATTTAGCACTACTCTTTTGCATTGACTGCAGGTATCAGTTAAACCAAACAAAAAAAGAAGCTACAAATACCTTATTTCTGGAAGTTATAATTTGCTTAATAACAATTCTGTCTGCTAACACCAGCACCTTTGTGACAGAAGAAAGCAAGAGCCTTGCAGCTTTTACCACACCCGTTTTGTCTGTGAAGATTGTTATGTGGCTGTCAGACTCTGGATGATCCAAGCTTGCCACATCCGTAAGCTGGGCGATCGTTTCACCTGGAGGGGAAATTAAAAATTAGCATTTCATAGTTACAAAAAAAAAAAAACAAACCAACAAAGCTACTGGGCCATTAAGCATTCTTAACTTTTACCACTAAGGGATAAAACAACAATTTCACAGCTACCTAGAACTCTTTTATTTCACTTCACTCTACTGACTGCTGGTGGCACCCTCTCCATATTTAAATCTGGACTATTACTCAGTGTTGCCTCATTCTTCCAGCTGTAACATAGGCTAGTTTTCTTACAGGGCTAGTTTTCTTACAGTAGTCTACAGATATTTGAGGTGGAGGGGATGGAACTAGGGAGGGTGGAAGGAACAAACATTAATGGGAGACATTTCTGCAATTTTAAAAGCAAAAGACAAATCAGTGTCGACACTTGCAGCATCAACCCACTGAAAAAGTTGGATGCAGGAAGAAAGAGAACTAGAAATTCCCCTCCACCTTCCAAATTTCAGATAGTATTCCTATAATTTATGGATTTCCTATTCCTGTAGAAATCTTCAGACATGAACAGTAAAGAGATCCCAAACAATAGCTTTACAGCAGCTTACAGGACTGAAGCATTAGTGAAACTACTGCACTTCATGTTCAAAGGAGGACCACCAAACAGCATGTTGTCAGAAACAGAAGGAAGAAAGAAAACAACAATGAAGCACTGACTTTTAGTTCATAAGCATCTTTTTGTTCAACTAGCATTTAATATGATAATAGTTAAATAGGACTATTTGACCACTTTTATTTTTATCCAGTTAAAAATTCTACAATCCAATGCAGGCAATGGATCTCCTTGTCTGAAAAAAATCACAGGTCCCCATCCAACTAGATCTTCTGGGGTACCCTTGGTAATACTGCAATAGAGTAAAGGTGTAGAGCAGTTTCCTGTTCCACAACCACATAAGGACTGTTGGGAGACTGAACTCAGGCAAGCTCTGAGACGTGTTTTTGTTACCATGCTAGACGAGATGATCAACCCACAACTAACTCACAGATCATCCTTGAAGATGAAATCTAGGACATTTGATTGAGTCCTCTATGACTCATCTTTCAAACCTCAACTAAAATAATTCACCTAAATAGACAAGACACTCACTTCAGACACCTGATAAAGCCAGAGGTCCATATGAAGAACCTGAGGGTGCATTACTACTCCAGAAGTACCACACACAAACACTATGGAAGAAAGATGGTCTGACAGTCCTTCACACCACAGAGCTCCGTGCTTCATAGTGTTTATGCACAGATTTCTCTCCTCCAGCAACCACAATTGCTTGATTTATTAAATTACCTGAATAGGTCTTGCATTATGGCAAGGAACTTCCAGGACCAGGCAGGGTCATACAAGCAATGGTACAAGTAATCAGAGGGTCCTCTCTATTAGAGAATGCAAATATAATAAGAAGAGCCCAATCTGAAATGGTGAATTCCATAGCTGAAGGGCCAGAAGATGCAAGAAGAATCATACAAGTATGTCTATTATCCAAACAGTGAGGGCAGCCAGATACAGTAACAGTGAAGTCGTAACACAAGTCTCCAGTCAGGCAAAGAGATAATTTTACAGCAAAACAGACTGGCCATTGCTTCCTCCACAGCCAAATTCATTGCACTTCAGGCAATCTGTAGTTGGAACTGCTCAATTTTACAGCAGAATAACCCCAATATCTTCATCTGACCTCAAAATATACATAACAACATAAAATCCCATAAAAACACAGAGAGAACAATTAAAATAAACATAAAATGCTTTTTGTAACCAAGGAAAGATGCACATCATTATCAGATTTCTTATGCTGTGAGATTCACCTTCTTGAAGATGACTTATCAAGACATAGGTGAAGCATCTAATCATATGAAGAGTAATCAGAGAATCTACAAAGAGCTATAATGTCTGCCTGTCAAGAGCTTCAGACAGCCCTAGAAACTCGAGACTTCTGACAACAGAACAAACTCATTGTTCCCTTCGCTGCAGTCCACAACTACAGGAAGAGGGATGGTGCCCTGGGAGTAAGCTATGAGGGTCAAGACCTAGTAGGGTAAAAAGACTGAGCTGTGGAATATTTAAGTCAGCTGGGCATACTCAAGACCATGGGGCACATCTGAGAGTGTCAAAGAAATTCAGAGTCACTGTAATTCTGCTATCATGTCTGAAAGATAGTTACAATTGAGACAGAGGTCCAGTGACAGAGAGGCAACCGTCACACACATCTTGAAGAAGAGTAACATGCAAAAAAACCAACAGGCAATTCCAGGGTAGTCTGCCTCACGTCGGTCTCTATGACTATTACTAAAATCATCTTGGAAGCCATTACCACATCAAGCAAAAAAAGGCAATTGGGAAAAGCTGGCACAGACCAGCAAGGGCGAAGAGTCCCTTTTTGACCCAAATGTCTTCCATGATGAGATGACAGAGTCTCTAGAGAAGGAAGTAATGGGCATTGTGTATCTCAACTTCAGCAAGGTCACCAACATAATCTCCCATAATGCCCTTATAACTAAAACATGAGATATGAGCTGGATATGTGAACAATAAATTGGGCAGAAAAATGGACTGACTGTTGGGCTTGGGAGTGGTGATCAGTGGTACAAAGGCAGCCAGTTACCAATGGCATCCCTCAGGGACTGATACAAGACATCAAATCCATTCCCTGGATGATGGGCCAGCACGTTCAGTAAGTATGTGAAGATCACCAAACCGGGGGAGTGTTTGATATGCTGGGAGAACGAAACTATTAGTCAGAGGGACAGTTTGGAAACATGACCCGAGAGGAAGTTTGGGAGGTCCAACAAGGGCAGTAATACCAAGTCCTGCATCTGTATCAGGGAAACACCAGGCAACAGTACAGGCTGGGGTCAGCTGCCTAGAGAGAACCTTTGCAGGGAAAGACATAATAATCCTGCTGGGCAGAGAGTTGAACAGGAGTCAGCAATGTTGGCCAGCTGCACGCTGGGTTGTTAGCAGAAGAGTAACTAGGAGGCTGCAGAAACAGGTCTTCCTTTCTGGTTGGTGCTTGTGAGATAACATCTGGAGTACCATGTCCAGTTTGGGGCCCCTCAGTACAAGGTAAAACACTGTCATACTGGAGGATGTGACAAAAGGGGAGAGGTGGGTTTGTTCCACCTCAAGAAAAAAAGGCCAATGGCAGAATTTACCATGGTCTACAACTACCTACCTAATGGGCAGGTATGGAGAAGACAGAGACAGACTGATCCCAGAGGTGCATGGTGACGGGACAAGAAGCAGCAGACGAGAGAAGAGAATACTTTTGCCACTGTCAGGGTGGTCAAACACTGTAAAAGATGTACCAGAAGCTGTACAATCTCCATTCTTGGACTTAAATGTCTCTTCCTACCTAAGTTATTCCAAGATTCTGTTTATCCATTTTAGATTGTTAGTTTTCAGCCTTCTTAATTTAGTTGTCTTGTGTAACAAAAGACAAGACAAAAATAGGAGAGCGCTATGTATTGCTTCCATTTTACTCTGTGTCTTCCTTTAGGGCTCTATAGTCAACTGGCAGAGAATACTGGAAATGTTGTGACACTAACTCATTCTTGACATGTGTTTTCTCTTTTAAATTAACCAGTCTTTCCCAGTTTTGGAGAAAAAAAAATCACAGATGGGCATCTAAAACTGTGCTGCTTTGAGTTACATTCCACTACTATACTGTCACTGTAAACACTGACACAGTGCAAGACTAATGTTAGGCAAAATCTGCTACATGACCCTCTGCACTGTTTTATGATTCTATTTTGAGTCAATCAAATTACAAGGTTTATTACAAGGAAATAGTCATAACAAGTCTGAAACACTTCAGATCACTGATTATATCCTTCACAAGAGACAGCTACAACATCTGTCATCCTTCAAAGCCTCTGCAGGATATGCAATTGATTTAAACACTCCCTACTTTTCGTAGCAGCTGAGACACCTGATGTTCTAAATCCTTTGGTTCTGAAATCTATCTTAGAGACCAAACAAGTGATCCTTTATATTTTGAGACACCATCTAACCTTCTGCCTTAAAAAAAAAAAGGAATGAACAGCTCTACAATATCCTCTGTCCTAAACAGCAAGGGTTTTCTGCTGACCATGCCATCAGAACATGGGATTCTTTTAGACAATTCAGTATTCTTGGTTATAAATCGACCAGATTGTTTTTTGCTTGCTTGGGAACACTGAAGTCGTTCAAAATGGCACTTGAGCAACTGCATTCAGAGACTGAATTCAGAGGACAGCTATCCCTAAGAACTTCTCTGCACAAAGGGCTCTCTTATCTCGTCCAACACTTAAACAGTCTGCAGAGATTGGCACACAAAAATAACCCACCAAACAAAAACCCAGCAGCAAACATGTTTGATAAACTGAATTTCACATTTAAGTCTTCAGTTAGGCCTAAAATACGTAGCTCAAAGCAAGAATAACTGTCCCATGCCAAGATAAACGTGAGGCTTGGCAGGAAAGTAAACTCTAAATTGAGGCATATTATTGCATAACAGGAAATAAAACTTACAATGTAAAAAAGTATAACCATTTGGTGAAAGAAAAAAATGCAGACTACTTTTAGATTCTGAGCTCCTCCTGGACGCATTGATAAGGAGAAAAATTACTTGGCCACGTGTATTGGGTTTGCATGGCAAGGTTTTGGTAGCAGGAAGGCTACAGGGATGACTTCTGTGAGAAGGTGCCAGAAGCTTCCCCTGTGTTCAACAAAACCAATGCCAGGCAGCTCCAAGATGGATCCACCACTGGTCAAGGCTGAGCCCATCAGCAACAGTGGTAGCACCGTTGAATAACATATTTAGGAAGAGGAATAAACCGCTGTGCAACAACACTAGCAGAGAAAGAAGTGAGAATATGTGAGAGCAACAACCTTGCAGACACTAAGGTCAGTGAAGAACGAGAGGGAGGAGGTGCCTCAGGCACCAGAACAGAGATTCCCCTGCAGCCCACGGAGGTCCACGGTGGAACAGACACGCACCTGCAGCCTGTAGAGGACACCAGTTTGGAGCAGGCAGATGTGCCTGAAGGAGGCTATGACCCTGTGGGAAGCCCACACTGGAGCAGGTTTGCCGGCAGGATTTGTGACCCTGTGGGAGGGACCCATGCTGAAGCATCTGTCCCTGAAGGACTGCACCCTATGGAAAGGACTAACTTTGGAGATGTTTGTGGAGGCTTGTCTCCCATGGGAGGAACCCCATGCCGGAGGAGGGAAAGAGTGCAAGGGGTCCTCTGGAGGAAGAAGGATCAGCAGAGACAACATGTGATGAACTGACCACAACCCCCATTCCCCATCCCCCTGTACCACTGGAGGGGAGGAGGTAGAGAAAATCTTGTTGAGCCCAGGAAGAAGGGAGGGGTGGGGGAAAGGTGTTTTAAGATTTGGGTATATTTCTCATTACTTTAATTTACTGTCAGTCAAAATAGAGTAAACTAATTTCCCCAAGTCGAGTCTGGTTTTGGCCATGACAGTAACAGCTTGAGTGATCTCCCTCTCATTATATTAACTCAGGAGCCTTTTGCTACATTCGCTCTCCTCTGTCCAGCTGAGGAGGGAAGTGATAGAGAGGCTTTGGTGGGCATCTGGTGTCCAGCCCGGGTCAACCCACCACTCCTCAGCGTAACTGGGGAGTGAAGAAATAAGAGATCTAGACTGCAGTGCTCTTCTAGCAGCTGAGATTATCGATGTAAACTGGTAATTTTGGCTTGTCAGCATTTTACTTGGATCTCTGAGGAGAAAACACATGCTTCATATAACAAATGGAATGTTTTCAAATTAGGACATTTCTGTTTGCAGCCAAGTTTACTGGAGCGGCTGGGAATTTTCAGCCTGAAGTTTACCTAGGGTAGTCCTTCAAATCACAAAAACAATCATTCATCTCAAGTGTGTCCCTAGACAGTGCAACTCATCACTGAGGGATTTTCAGGGCATTACTTACAGTATCATGCCCAATTTAAGCTTTTTATTATTATTATTTGTAAAAAAAATAATAATAAAAAAAAAAAAGGCACAAAATTGGGATGACCTGCAACTCTATAAAGTTTGAGGCCAGCACAGCGATTCAGCAAGAAATATACTGCCTAGGACACCAAAAGGCAAGTTTCTCAGTCTTCCCACACAGTCCACTGTTTATCTTAAACTGTCATGATAAGTAATAAACTTAATAATAAAGTTAAGGCCTGATACACTTTAAACTTATTAGACTTAACAAGGGCTAATAAGCTTTATTATTAAAGCTAAGATAAACAATAGTTCTTAAATTATTCCCGACACTAAAAACTGTGTGCCCAGAACGGCACAAGCACAAGAGGTTATAAATTTCATGAGTACCTACATACCTGCTCTCCTTGCCTCTATGCAAGCAACACTCATTTCCTCCTTCAACTCATGATTTTCGTTGGCTATAGCTTCACCTACTGTAACAAATCTTCCAACTGCCAGGTTAACCGCTTGGCCCACTCGCTGAATTGCTTGCAGAGTCTTGTCTGAACGCTTTGGTTTATCCTTATGATTAATAAGGGTAGTTATCTGTGAACAAGAAGAGTTAATTATTAGAACTGTATGCAAAAATAGAATTTAACTTCGGTACTAAAGGCAAGTTTTGAACTGAACTCAGTAATGGCTTTTCAGCATACTTGTCTAATAAAATTTAGTGTTGAGTCATGAGGTATCATTTAACTTCTCAGGGAATTAAAAAAATAATTTGGAGTATAACCTAGTTTGCTCATCTGCTGCGATTCCACCTTCTCTTGCATTTCAAATTAATTAAGAGATTAGGTTTTTTTTCCTCTCACATTTGCAGTATTAAAATAATCCGCCCTTGATCTCTCAACAGGCTTCCACACTACAGTAAAAGCTGAGGAGTCCAACAGTAGACATGTCAACATAATTTTGGGTTTGCCAGCACTGGAAGTCTTACCAGGTTTTTGTGCTGCCAGGTAACTAAACTAAGCACACTCATCAATTACAATTTGGGAGCTTTGGCTGCTTTTACTGAAATAAGCTTTTCTGAATTGTTTTATCCACTTGATTAAGGCAGGCTTTAAGAACAAGCAGTAGTACAGTTTCTACACAAAAATAATCAAAAACATTTAATTTTTTAATAAGTATTCCAGCTGTCCCCCAATAAAATATTTAAAGGACTCATAATTAAAGCATCCTCAATGACATGTGCTTTCTAGAATTTAGAGCAAGTTTGCCACTCAGATGCAAGCTATCACTAAAACAATTTGAGAGAACATTCTTATTCTGAACTCCACATCCTTTATCAGCTTTCCTAAACCTGTACTACATCATGCTATACATTTCTGCTTGGATTACACCAACCAGAGATCACTTTCTGATTCATGCAGGCTGCAGGAGACTGAAGATTTGCCTAGAACACCAAACACAAGGGAACAGAGAAATTGCGCTCCCACCCTAAGAGAAAGGTAATGCAGAAGTAGCTTCTTGACAAAGGCAAAAAAAAAACCCCACGAGAAGAACATGCAATCCTACCACCCAATTAACTAGCTACAAACTACACTACAAACAGCATATGAGCTTCACACTTTTGCTATGACAACTATTTTTGGAGAGATGCAGGGCAGAAATCGAACTCTGTAGTTTTGACCATCTTAAATCAGCATAAAAAACCCACTGCTGTTGCCAAAGACAGTCCTGCCTGTCCTTGCCTCCCTCTCTCGTTTTAGCAATCTGAATGTTGGTTAAACCCAAGTTGTGGAGAAGGTGGTAGCTGTTAGTTTTGTTTTCCTCATAATCAGTTGCTCAGTCCAGGTCACTCTGCAGCCAGATGAATACGTTTGGTGGCAAAAGGGAAACAGGGTAGACTGGAGAGGGAAGGATGGGCAGAAGTGCTGCTTTCAAGCAGGGGCATGGTTTAAAATGGCCACAGAACTTCACTGTAAGCCACATTCCCAGGGGCTCAAAAATGTCTGCTGAGAGAATCTCAGACCTACATGAATCCCTGAAGTGTTTAAACACTGCAGCTGCATCAGCTTAATCACAGATGTCTTTGTCCATTCCTCAAACAAACAGAAATCACCATTCACTCATATGTTCTTCTACCAGTCAAGCCTATGGTAGGACAAGAACACAGAACTTGTACCAGATCTGAGCATGGAGCATAAAGCAGCATAGGAAATGTTCTGCTTCAGAATTTGATCGATACCCAAGACCCAGATATCACAGTCATGTTTCTCAAGGAAAACAATAGTGGTGCTTTTAAACATCTTACCAGGGCTGGTTTTGAATGCCAGGTGCTGGCTTTGTCAAGTTTGCAGTATTAAGCTCTTCATAATGGAAAATGTCAATACTTTGTAGAGCACTTTGCACAACAAAACAAACAAAAACCCCAAACAAACAAACCAAAAAAAAAAAAGAAAAAAGAAACAACAATGAAACCTACTACCTGAAACCCAGGCATCTCAGGNACAACAAAACAAACAAAAACCCCAAACAAACAAACAAACAAAAAAGAGCCAGAAAAAGCTCAGAATTATCCCAATAAACAGTGCTGTCCTACCAAAGAACTGCCAGAAGAGTATTTTGTCCTGGTACAAAGTACCACTACAGAATACAGAAATGCATCATCTGCCTACTGCCCTCTTAAATACACCCTACTTCTCCAACTTGTACCTCAGCCACAAGCTCTACAGGCACCCGTGTCTAAAGGCAGGCTGCTTTCTGTAATTCATACAAATCTGTCTGCATACGAGCCCCCCAGTTCACCAAACTTCCCCCTGTGGATCCCTGATGCCCATTCAATGATAAAAACATCTTAGGAGGAAAACTGAGGCCCATCAAAGTGTAAAGTAAGCAAACATCTGTACATCTTCAGGTTCATTCTAGAGATTACCATCACTTCAGCAGAAATTCAGGCTAACATCAAATGGCTATTAAAACCAACTGCAATACACGGCTCTCCTGAATTCTTGCATTGTAGATGCTTCGGGTATACCAAACTACCAAGTACTCGACAGCAGCTAGTCTGACAAACCCTGCTGGTGAATACTGGAGTAGCCATAGGCAGCAAGCCTACAGAGACCATTACACCAAACACTGAAGAAAATCAATTTGATAGGTCACAACTTTGTTTCCTCAACTGATTTTTAAGCAAACAGAAGCCTAATGCTATGCAAATGAAGGGCTAGTATTACATTCACACCACTACTGACTTCTCAAAAACATACAGAATAACACTGACCTAAGACAAATAGAATACAAGCTGGATGCACATCCTGGCCACAAGTTTACCTCCCACAGCATTTTATACCAGTAGAAGTTTAAACACGTTCTGCATAATCCTGACAAAAATGCGTGCGCACCTAATGCTGCTGCGTGAAAGGAAACCCACGGTCTCTCACAAATCATCAATGGCATTTTAATCCCACATGGTACTGGAGAGGTAAGCAAATGATAAAAATAATGAACTCAGTTTAAATTGCATTGATAAAGTCTCACAAAACATTTTCAGAAACATTTTCTGTTGTGACATGGGTGAAATTTACAGTTCTATCACTGATTTAACACTTGCCTCAGAGAGGATCATAGAATCATAGAATCATTCAGGTTGGAAGAGACCCCTGGGATCATCAAGTCCAACCATTAGCCCTACTCTACAAGTTCTCCCCTACACCAGATCCCTCAACACCACATCCAATCCACTCTTAAACACAGTCAGGGATGGAGACTCCACCACCTCCCTGGGCAGCCCATTCCACTGACTGACCACTCTCTCTGTGAAAAGCTTTTTCCTAATGTCCAGCCTACCCCTCCCCTGCTGCAGCTTGCAGCCATTCCCTCTTGTTCTGTCGCTCATTGCCCGTGAGAAGAGACCAGCACCAACCTCTCTACAGTGCCCTTTCAAGCAGTTGTAGAGAGTGATGAGGTCTCCCCTCAGCCTCCTCTTCCTCAAACTAAAAAACCCCAACTCCCTCAATCGATCCTCATAAGCCTTGTTCTCCAGGCCTCTCACCAGCTTCGTTGCCCTCCTCTGCACTCGCTCCAGCACCTCGATATCTCTCTTGTGCTGAGGTGCCCAGAACTGGACACAAGACTCAAGGTGTGGCCTCACCAGTGCTGAGTACAGGGGGACAATCACCTCCCTGCTTCTGCTGGTCACACTATTTTTTATGCAAGCCAGGATTATCAGTTTTGCAGAAAAAACCACCCCTATACCTCTCCACATAAGTTGAATCAAGAATCAACAGATGTTTTGGCAGGTCCATCACCAATGTCACCTAACCCTATGACTTCATCAATGTCATCTTAGCCTCATAAAGTTCAGCAAGGCCAAATGCAAGGTCCTGCACCTCGGTTGAGACAATCACCAGTATTAATGCAGACTGGGGGAAGAACAGCTCTGCAGAAAAGGACTTGGAGGTGTCAGTGCATTAAAAAATGGACATGAGCCAGCAACATGTGCTTGCAGCCCAGGCAGCCAACTGTATCTTAAGCTGCACCTTAAGAAGCATGGCCAGCACGTCAAGGGAGTTGATTCTGCTCCTTTACTCTACTCTGGTGAGACCCCACCTGGAGTACTGCATCCAGCTCTGGAGACCTCAGCATGGAACTGTTGGAATGAGTCCAGTGGAGTGCCACAAAAATAATCAGACCTGGAGAACCTCTCCTGTGAGGACAGGCTGAAGGAGTTGGGGTTGTTCAGCCTGGAGAAGAGAAGGCTTTGGGCACACCTTATTGCATTTATATATTCAATATATAAATGTGGCTTATAAAAAAAGACAAAAACTTTACCAAAGCCTGTGGTGACAAGATGGAACAACAGTTTTAAACTAAAAGAGGGTAGATTTAGACTGGACATAGGAAGGAAATATTTTACAGTGAGGGTGGCAAGACACAACAAGAACAGGTTGCCATGAGAAGTTGTAGATGTCCCATCCCTGGAAGTGTTCAATGGGGCTCTGAGCAATCAGATCTGGTGAAGGATGTCCCTGCCCATGGCAGGGAGTTAGACTAGATGGTCTTTAAAGATCCCTTCCAGCCTAAACCATTCTATGATTTTATGATCTACTCTAGACACCCACTGGAGCAGCTTGTATATGCAAATTAAACTCAGTTTGAAAACCTATAGTTATACACAGCAGCTGAGGTTTTGCAAATACCTCCTGAAATAATGAACTTTTAGCTGGTTAATATAATTTCTTCTCAGACTGGTTAACTTAGGGTCACAACAGTAACTTCTTCTCAGACTGGTTAACTTAGGGTCACAACAGTAACTATCTTAACATTAAAATGGAGGGAATTTTTTTCCATCATTTTTTGCATGTAAGTGAAAACCTATATAGACTGCCAGGTAAAAACAATCATTGTGAAAGAACTAAAAGAGAAGCTGGTCAAGAAGTTGGAAACATATAGAAACAAACAGCATCAAAAGCCACCTATTTCAAGGGCAATCATTGTTACTACTACTAGATGTAATAAATACAACCTGTACTACTATAATAAAGTCCCCATAGCATGTTTGTTATAAAAACGTAAGTAATGAAGAGCCCTGAAATAGGAGTAGGTAAGTCATGATAAAGGAGAGACTAAGATACGGACTATGTATCTCAGCTAACACAAGAAGGGCTGTCTTTAGTTCTAGAAACATGAATTAGGCATCCATCAACTATCAAATGCTTAATTAAAGTCAAAGGCATGAAGAAAGTCCTTCAGATACAGATGGGCTTCTCACAACCTGCCACCTACAGAATACAGTGCCATGCAAACAAGGAGAATGTATGATTCTGAGAAGTATCTTTCCTTCATGAAGTGTTAAGAGTGACAAGTATACTCAGATATATCCTCCATTTCAAATAAAGTTATGAAAAAGCACAGGTAATAGCAACTGCAGTTTCAGGTTCTTTTCAAGACTTAATCAAACTTGTACTTAACAATTAGAGTTAAAAACCTAACAAACAAGACGTCAACTCAGCAAGGAGGAGAATTTCCCTTGTATGTGAAGTGATAACTGAAGGAAACCGTGATGGTACCAAGTGGCACTGAGCTTATGCAGCCAGTTCAGACCACAGTATGAAAAATATTAAAAAATATCTAAACAGCACAAGGGGAGGGGTGTTGGGGAGAAGCAGACAGTATCATCTGATTCAGGATACAGATTACACAGCAAGCTTTACAAAGCCAGTAAACTAGGCTTCTAAAACAAAATAATAAGCAGGTTTTGCTCCTGACTTTCAAACAATAATTACAACAAAGATACAAAATTGGACAAGTTAGAAAATGGAGAAACAAATGGAGAAAAGACCCACAAGAAACCTAACAAGGAAGTTTCTCCCCAATGAGAAACCACCTTCCTCCAAAGATACCTTAAGAACTTATCAAAACTGAACTAGTGAAAACTTGCAGTGTTTAAAGATATTTCAGATTACAAAGAATTCCTTTGTCACTGCAGCCTACCCAGTTGGAACCAGACGAGAACTATGACCGATGTGTTTCTTGGGGGATGAGGTGGGGTTTTTTTGTTTGTTTGTTGTTTTGTTTTTAAAGTAGGAAATCCCTGTGACTCCAAGAACATCATCTAAACTCTCCTTTAAGCTTAACACCTCCAAATATTTAATCTGTTCTATCTGGACAACGTATCACCCAGTCGCTGACATTTGTGATGTTTGGGCACCAGTAAACACCTGAAAAGATGACCTGCAAGACTCTTTGAACAAGAGAAATATGTTACATACTGTTTACTTACGGATTTACTGATCAGGTCCTGGAAAGGAAACAGCCCTTTTGATGGTATTCATGCTCGACTTAATGTGGGCTCTTCCACTATTTCCATGGAATGCTTATCTGAGACCAGAGACAATCAGTTTAAGGAGTGTGCAGTCTCAAGAAGTTGTCAGTTATGATTTTTTGTAACTTGTTCTGACCAGCCCCAGAAAAACAACCTTTTCCCCAGTACTTCAGTGAAGCTAACATATATAGCCATAATGTATCAAGCTGTACTTCGGATTTAAGGAAAACAGCTCAGTTGTTGCAGTTTTTGAGCAGCGGTTTTCAGATGTTTTTGAGGGCCTTCAGATACTGACATTTAAGTCATTATATGCATCATGCACAGGAAGCATCATGACAGCATGCTTAGCTAAAAATATTCTAATGTCTATTTATTATCAGTGTAATTAAGTCTTACATGACAGAATTAAGTGATACTTAAGAGATTGGGTTTCAGGAAGTATTTATAGACAACTATAAATAAAACCAGAGGAAACATAGCTATTTCACAGCCACTCTTGCACACACAAGTTAAACTGAGAGGTCATGCTGGAAGATACCTGGGAGGGGGAAGGTAGGGTAAACAAACACATCTTCCATAGAATGATTTGACTCTAAAGAACAGCATTTATTACTGCCTCACACTAATCAATTTTCCTGCTGGAAAAAACCAGTCAAGATGTTTTCTCTATGCAATGAGAATTAGCTACAGTCCTGTAGCACCCTTGAAGTAACAGCTTCTTTTTCTTTTTTGTGTATTTTCTGCTTTCTACATTTAATTAATTTCATAATGGTAGAAAATTCCTTTCTGCAAAAATGTAATACCAGGAATGGAAAGCCTTTGCTAAGAAAAATGCAGTAGCACTACATACAAGGGAAGAAGCTACAAACCTCTACATTAGAAGCATGCTGTAAATTCAGTTGGGTCTTGGTCAAAAAGGCCTTGAAAACTTGGTCAAAAAGGCCTTTCCTACACTGCTCATACTTTTATTAGTTCATCTTGCGTTTGGGGGCAGGGGGGAACTTCTAATTCTGCATTTTAAGTACTGTCTCTCATTAGGTCTTGTGTACTACTGAAGGACAAACAGGTCTTCAGGCTCATTTAGCCAGAGAGCAGCACACACTGTTCCAACACCCACATCTGCTGCAGAACACAAACACATATGAGAGAGCACAGAAGCAGTTGCAGGCGTTTGACAGCCAGTCCATAAGGGCTACGAGCAGAACTGCCACATGGACTTCCCATCACAAAAGACTGAAGCCTTAGAGATCTTGAGAAGTCAGCAAGGATTACCTACTTCCCTGTCCTAGAAATCAAGTCTGTTAAGGTTAGATGCCTGTCCAGGCATTAATGAAAGTCTTACCAAGTATTTTCTACAACTTCAAGCACTAAAATATTTTTCTAAGTCTGGCTAACGTGCAGATTTTCAGAACTGGAGAGCCTTCTCTTTCTATTCAGTTTTCTTTTGAAGGAATATTCCACAGATGAACTTTTAGAAACTCAACTTTGAAAGTTAATAGAAAATCAACCAAAATGAAATGCAACTGTATTAACTAACAATGTGGTAGTTAACTGTATGAATTTATATTCTACTTGTTCTGAAAAAGTTATTTGAGAAGCTGCCTCTGCTTTATGGCCACTTGCACCAGAGCAGTTTCTCTACATGTTACTACTCAGAGGGAAACCAACCCCTTCTTGCAGAAATTGCTGACCCCAATGCATCACTCAGGACCTTGAGTCACTACCTCTGCATAGAAGACCTTCCAAGAAGTGGTATGATCCTGCTACCCCGTATTTATGTACTTTCCTCATACTGTCTATGCACTGGTGCCTAGAAGGGCAGTACAAATACACTGCACGTCCAAGATGGCTGAGTTCTATTACACTTGCAATATTGAGACTGTTTAATTGTTCCTTTAACTGATGGCTTTTTAAAAGCATCTTCTCATTGCTTTTATACACATCTTTCACAAAAGCCTTCAGGGAACCAAATGAAATAAACTGCTTTAACAACCTGTTCACTGGTTCATTTATCTGCCAGCAAATGCTAACATGCTTAGAGGAGCCTCAGGCAGTCTTTCACATGTAGTGTCTAACAAGCTGATAAGCCACCTCTGAAAAGGAAGAAGGTACAATTCTGGACCTGCAGGGACAAGTAGAAGCTGACAAGCAACACAAGAACAGCCCTACCAAATCAGATCACTGGTATACCTAACCTAGTATGTTATCTCCTATAGTATTACACAGTCACCTAGAAAAGAACATATGAATACAACAAGCAAATGAGACACTAGTCATACTGCAGTTNGAAAGGATTCAACTCACAGCCAGACTGTGCTATAGTAGTGAGTACCCTTTCTTTGTGCTGAAGGCATTCCTAGAAAACCAAGGCCCCTTTAAAAGTCAAAATTCAAACCAAGCACCTCTGAGAAAATGATTATCCAAAACGTGATACAAATTAACTTATTAAATTGAGATGCAGTACCTTGATGACACCAATTTATTTCCTCCAGTGTGGGTAATGAAAACTCTGGAAATTTCAGAATATTTTTTCATTGATATTAAGTTATTTCTAGCTTTTTTTTTTTGCAAGTTGTTGTGAAAAAGAACTCCAGAGAAACAAAACCAAAAAAATCCCAAACCACAAGATATAGACATGAGACATTATGTGGGGTTTGAATTACTTTAATAATGTTAGTAAAGCAGCAGTAATTGTAGAGAAGAAATATGCTTGCTTTTTAATGTTCACTTCTCACAGACTCCTTAAAATCAAAAGCCTCCAGTGATCTGCAATATGAAGAAGAAAAGTACATAAAAACTAATCAACACTCCTGCCATCCTTCCTTCTTTTTTCCACACAGGCATGAAAGGAGGAAAAGGATCATGGAGAATGCTCAATGAGGCTTGACCACCCATCAAACAAAGCTAACTTGCTTACTCTGATTGTTGCATGCCTAACAAGTCAGAGGACTGGCCTATCTCCCCCCCTGCAAAAAGGTGTCTTCATAATTCCTACAGAAATGAGTGAAGATGATAAAGATCTTCATTTTCAGACAATTAAAATTCTACCATCTTCCTCTTTTCATTTGAAAAGATGTATGCAAGTCTCCAGACTGAAATTCACATCTTTGAGCAACTTGACACAAGTTGGCAGAAATGTTTTTCAAATGGAAGGTCCAATTTAACCTCTTCCAATTATATGATACATGCATCAACAAATAAACTGAACAACAGAAATTATGCCTCTACCTATCATAAAATGCATCCAAAAATAAAATAGCCATTACTGCACTTTTTATTGTGAACTGGCTTGCTAACTTAAACTGCTGCCTTGAAGTTTGCTGAGATGCACAATTATCTTACTGGGAAAAGTGAACATAAGCTAATAGACCCAATAATTGGTCTTAGGGGTGTACCAGCCAGTACATTTTTCTCCCCTCCAGTTCATTATCTTCTTACACAAATGGGCAGATTTCACAGACAAAGCCATTACTCTTTTTCATTCTGCACCTAGAAATCCTGGGCATGAGCAAGCCCAAGTAAACAAAACCAACTCAGAGGGAAGTTCATTGTTAAAAGTGTACTTTCAGATGTGGTCATAACAAATGCAGACATGTTTTCAGCACCAGAGAGATGCAAGTCTCAGAAATAACTCAGTTTACCAACATGCTCAGATAACCCCAAAACCAGAGCCTGAACAGCAAATAATTATTGTGGCTTTCCTCCCTAGCTTGCCNCCTCAGGCAGTCTTTCACATGTAGTGTCTAACAAGCTGATAAGCCACCTCTGAAAAGGAAGAAGGTACAATTCTGGACCTGCAGGGACAAGTAGAAGCTGACAAGCAACACAAGAACAGCCCTACCAAATCAGATCACTGGTATACCTAACGTAGTATGTTATCTCCTATAGTATTACACAGTCACCTAGAAAAGAACATATGAATACAACAAGCAAATGAGACACTAGTCATACTGCAGTTACAACTTTTGGTTAACTGCAAATAGTACATTTAATTTTAAAACACCACAACATTTGATTATGCACCTCTCACAAGCACAATAGCTTCAACGGGTAGAAAACATTATTTAGA
>VZTM01013880.1:24101-36338 GCA_013400555.1 Jacana jacana | reverse complement strand
ACAAGTGAGGGTCCTTCTGCCAGCCTCTCTAGAAGAAATCTATAGCACTTTTATTGGTAGTGATACATTTCGGGTTTATTTTATACTGCAGGATATTACTGTGAGATTTAGATGATCCTTTCCACTTCACCTTTGATCCCAGTCTGGTTCTAGGCATAAATAGACAAGTTAATGAGGGTGGTAAAGTAGCCATGGTGCCAGAAGCTATCCAAATATCTGGATAGCTAGACTTGTCCAACTGCTAGTGTCAGAGGAAAGGTGCATTGGCTGCCGATTGCCGTCAATATGCCTTACAGTTCCAATCACTTTGACCAGAAGCATCAAGCCAGGCTATCTAGGTTTCTTCTGTCCTCTCTGTCTCAGCTTCCCCGTCCTGTGGCTGGAGCAGCCTGTTGTCATCTCCATTCCTGCTTTCTCTGTATGTCAACTTCATCTTTCCATACACCAGATGGAACCAAATGCATGAGGCCCATTCACTTTCTTCATACATAAATTGAGTATTTTTTATATAGCCAATGGCTGTATAAAATGTTCAGTGCTCCCCACTAATATTATACATGTCTTTCACACACATACATGGTCCCTGTGAGTTTCAGTTGATAGCCAAAGTTGTGGCACATCACTATCCCAGCTCCCTCAAACATGACAGGCAACCCTTTTTCTCTATTGTCTGCTCTTGACAGCTTTTCAATGCCTCATGGCATCAAGGGAGACATCACTTCAAAGCATTTTGTTTGCTTGAAGGATAAATAATGTTTATATGATCAGAGATAAAGCAAGAGGCAGAGAAACTGCCAAGAAACTTCCATGTGCTCATGCAAGCATGCACTTTGGTGTCTTTCAGACCCTTTATTTTCCTAGAGGATGTCAAGGGTTTTTTTAACAGAACATTAAAATAATATTGCTCCAGGCAAAGAGTAGGTACAGCAATAATGAAAGTTAGCAAGTGGTGATGGCAAAAGGCAACACACTGCATTTCTCTGAGTGAACATTTTTTTACCTTATCTTTGAAAGTGGGAGTGTATGAGCAGAAGGATGAGGCAGAAGCACATGCATCTTGGAGAAAACATTTTCCAAAAGCCAGAGGAGAGAGTGAGGATTCAGACTTTGTTGGACATAGGGAAGTGGGAGACAAACTCCAGTGTAGATTTGGTGTGTGGTTTTAGGTTTGCCATTAAGCTAGTTCTGTTGGTTTGAGTGAAAAAACTTCTAAAGGTGACATATGCAAACCACGAAGGTTTCAAACCATAGGACAGACAGACACACACACAGAACACCATTTATCTAAATCCTAAATATCAGAATCTTTTTAAGGCAATCTTGTGATTTGATGGAACACAAATCCTGATTTTTAAGTTCTTGAAGAGCCTGAGATGTGTCCTTTCTCCTTGCAATCTATTCTAATTTTTTTTCTCAATAAAATAAAGGAGAAATGTGACTGAGCTGACCTATTGTCCTTTTGCAGTGAAACATGGGTTAATAGAATCAATAACTTTGTGAATGTATATGGTTTTCTTCTGCCAAGATGGTACCACAGTTTATTGATTTGACTGCCCTCTCCCCTAAATGGGTACAGAATAGATTTTACTTCCAAACCTCTGACTAAGAGCTGGAGAGGAGAAATATGACCCAATATGTAAACTAGGTAAGATATAGAAAGATATTTCATTGATCTATGAGTACAAATATTCAATGCTTTTCAGTGATAAGGGAGTTCAGGAAGATGTGCTGAATTTGGAAGATACAATCTGTGAATGTTGTTACTTATTAAAATGAGATAATATTCCATTAAAACCTCAGTGACCCCATGCCCTCTGCATTTTCTGATCTAGAAGCTATCAAAAACTAGCCAAACCACTTGTTAAGTAGGTATACAGTTCATAAATATGGTTTATATGGGCCTAGATATATCTGTATGGTCTCTTCAGAGAATTACGAGTAGAAAGCAACAGACACACAATTCATTTTAAGCAGCATTTTTAACCAAATGTACATATTTTTTTCCCTTCCACCACCACAAGTAGCTGCATGTGATCCATCCTCTTATGAACATTTTGACAAGGTCATCTGATGTGAAATAGAGCTTCAGAAGCAGTGGGGGGTTTTTTGTGCAGTGAGCACAAATACCTGGGTATTACCTCCTTTTGTTTTGTACCTTTTTTTAAAAAATTGTACTTGCAGGAATTTGAAGAAAAATGTGTTCCAAGCACCAGTTTCTGGTTTTTTGCTGCCTGCCACACTTGGGTACATTCCTTATCTCTGAGGAAGCTGGAAGACAAGCTAGGCAGTAGGAAGTTTTCGTTGCCTCCTATAAGGATGAAATTGAAAATGGAAACAGGGTCCTCTCCTCTCCCTATGCCCTCACCTGAATTCTGGAAGTGGGGAGAGGAGAATGCGGTGATAGGAATGGCAAGATGCTGTGAACAAGATGCATGTGTGACAATTTCTTCTGGAAGCTTGAAGACTGACATAAATGTCAGCAAGATCATAGAGGATGATGACGGTACTGAGACTACTACCATGTCATTTCTGCATAAAAACACGTGGGTATTATCACTTTGTCATTCCTGCTCCTTCTTATTTATCTCACATTACTGCTTTGAAGATGCTCCTGGTTAATTATTGAGGGATTTATGTAGGAGGGAGGCTTCTGTGAAAAACAATAGGTTGCTCAGTGTTTCCTACAAGGATTTCATGTAGCGCTGAGCAAGGTAAAAGTTGTCCTCCCTCAGGCTCTAGAGTTTCAGACAAATCAGTCAGGGGAACAAAAGCCCTGACTTCTCCCTTCTGGTGGGTCAGAGGTGGATGGGGAAGTGTTTCCAGGGAGACTAACTGGCTGTCACTTTCCATCAAACTGTCATCAAATGCTATATTGAAATTTAAAAGAAATGTCAGCTTTTTATCAGTGTCTGCATCTCAGCCTCTCCTACATAGCCCCATTGAACAGTATTTGCTCCAAGAACAGGTCCCATTTCATTCTTGTGATTTAGGGATATCATGATGTCAGCTGATTATAGATGTAACCCTTAAGAAAAAATCATCTGAATGTAAAATTTCATACATATTTAGTAAGAGGAGATTGAAAATGCAGTCTAAAAATTTATTACTTACCTCCTTTGCACACCAGCACATTTAGATGAAGAGCACAATTTGCAGTCCCCATTTCTCACATCTCCTGATAAACAAATCAAATTTTCTGCATCAGGGAAACCCAATCCCCATCTTTGCCTCCTCTGCAACATCCAGGAACAGAAGATAAAGGAGTGGTTGCTGTCTGCTAGGCCACTGATGAATAACAGACCCTGGAAGTCATAAAAGCAAAGCCTTGTTCTGCACACAAACCTCCCCTTGCCCTGCTAGCAGTTCTTGACACTGTACGTAGTTCATGCTGCTTTGAACCTCAGTGGCTAGAGGTTTGCATGGCCTTTAAAGCAAAGGGCAACCTTACGCCCCACCTCACATTTTGTGTAACCCTACCTACTCAGAGGGGCTGCCCAGGGCAGCAGCCAGCAGCAAAGCTTCAGAGTGCTAGCAGAAGATAAATCTAACAAGTACTGGATGGGCTGGAAATAAATGCGCTTTAGAGTATCTAATTTTAATACCATCAACCATAAGCCAATTAAAGCAGCAGCAATGCAGAGCATCATCGATACCACGGTAACTCACTGAGGCACAACACAATTGCCTCTCCTGGAGCATCTGCATTTTTCCAGGGAGAATTCAGACTCTGTAAATCGCTTTATTTATCTTAGGAAAATTGAGAGAGTGCATCTGAGATGCATCCATCTACCCTGTTTTAGATGTCTGCTATAGGAAAAGAAAGTCCTTGTTGTGAAGTAATTACTGTATTCATGGACTGCATTGAGAAGGTTTTTAACTTTTTTGCCCTAGTTGATCAGACAGATCCCACCTCAGCTCAGTGACAGGTATAAGGTGTCCTCAAGAACTGGAAGGTTCCTATGGAGTATTCTATGGAGAGATATCTCAAGTATTGAAGAATCTTCCCCCTTCGCTCCCTTTTAATAGCATTTTATACCTCAGAGTCACGAAATAAATCAGACTGGTGGTTCCACTTCCAAATCTAAACAGCGGTTTGACAGGTTTCTCAGCCTCTCTGTACAATCTGTGTCTTCATCTGACCCCCAGCAACAAAGTATTATCTGTGAACCTTGCAGACTAGAATAAATGTCACCAGTGAAGATTTTTTTTCCTTAATTCCAGGATTCTGTTTGCTGCCACTTGACAACTGCTTCTTGATTGTTTTATCATGCACAGCAATGTATGCTTCCATCTTTTCTGTGAACTTCATTTAAGTTATGGAAAACTGAAATTAGATGTCCATTAGCTTTCTGTTCTCCTGGATGCCCAACCTCAACAGATGGAACAGGGAAGTAAAGAATCCTTGAGTGGGATTCATCTGACTCAACAAATGTCTGCAGTGCAAGTGTGTAATTGACTCCACAGATGATAACTGGAACCTAGGCTGATCCGTTTATACATAGATGTCACAGAATCACAGAATCACAGTCTATACCAGGCTTGCCTAAAGTTAGGTGAAAGGCGTCCTATACATTGTAGAGAGTGAATAGTCTGGGTTATACACCACAGTAGGGCAAAAATTCAGGTGCCAGTCTCATAATGGTTTTCAAAAGCTGTTGAAGTAGACTTCATCCCATCTTGCTCCAAATGTTTCAATGCATATGTCTAAATCAGAGCTTTTTTTCTGGGCTCCTTTCAATCAGTGGACACAAATAGACACTTCTAAAGTGTAATTTGCTGAGCCTATTTTAGCTGTCAAGAGAAGATGAGAAGAGTGATGCACATGTCATTGACAGACAAAAAAGGGAGTCTGGACAACTGTCAGGTGTGTCTGTGGACAACCTATGTATCTAAAGTTAAGAGAGATTAATCTCAGCACTTCATTTCTCAGTGTGATGTTAATTTCCAGCATTAGTAATTTTATTGGTATTAATTTCAATTTGTTGAATGAACACAGTCTTAAAATTCTAGCAGAATTATCCAATTTATATATCTCTCTATTTCAAAGACCAGCAAAGCCTCTGAAAGGACACAGATGAGGCTTGGCTTCTGCAGGTTGCTGAAGTAATTGAATGGTTCGCATCCAACTGCATTTGTACTGTGTACAAGTTGTAATTCATTACAGCCATATTAACATTCTGCAAAGACTCAGACAAAGTGACCTGGAGGGGTTTTTGTCATCTGGCCTTATTACGATGCAAATAAGCAGGCGCATCACAGACAATTCCACAAGATGGCCTCTTCATTCAATATGCTGATAATGATGTATTACCCTTCATGTGTGCCTGCAATGGGTGATGCCACAGGCAAACATACGTTAACAGAAAAAAAAGAAGCAGAATTCCACCAAATCTTCACAACAGACTATCTTTAATTCAGACTACTAGGAAGAAAAATAATTAAAAAAAACCCAGAAAGTGAAAGGCAGAGAGTATTCACCGAAATGTAAACAGACAAATGGAGGAAATTCAGGGAGATAATTCCCTGTGTAAAAGCAATTTGCATCCTTGGTTTCCTTTGCAGGTACAGTCATTTCTTTTTTACTAACACAGGCAGAGACTAAAGGTTCCAGATGACATGGATGAGATAATGCAGTTAAATGGTCTAATCTACTCAATTTCAGTCATCTCTGAGCATGGGCCGAGGAACTCGAGGACAGGTCCAACACAGCAATGCAGACTTGCTTCAGGTTCATAGAAGCATATGGCTGAGACAATTTAAGAAGCTCAAAGGCTGGCAATGGCAAATATGGGCAGTATGACAATTTGTACCTTATTTTCCCTGAATTAATGTTTAAGAGCACTGGCATATTTTCAGACGAAACCTGGAATCTTGATGTCTCTCTAATACGTCTTATTATCAGAATTTTGTCTTATCTGTGTGATTGAGCCTGAGATACACTTCCTCCAATTTGTTCATCTTAAAGTTAGGGGTTCAAACTAACCCCTAACTAAGCAAACTCAGTAACCTTATCACAGAAAACAGTAGACAAAGGCACCTCTCACACGATTTATTATATCTTGGATGCCTCCTCTAGGTAAGATATGTCATCACTAGAGATATTACTTTTCTCTGTTAGCTATAGAGAAACCTAGATGGCTACTGTAGGCACAATGCTTAACTTTAAATCGAGTTAGATGAGGTTATCTAAAATATGAGTTGTATTATGCAGTAACCTTGTACACTGGCAAAGACAAAGTTTTCTCTCTCTGAACCTCTGCTGCATCTGCCTGCAACCCTCTGCTTCATTTGTGCATGTATTCCAGTTGATAGGTTTTCTGTGTCAGTGTATTTAATGAAAACTCTTCAAGTCATAAGAACCACTTGAAGGTCTCTGCTCATTTCTTATGGCATTGTCCAGCAGTATAAGTATCCTTCTAACTGGAAAAATCAGAGAGAGAATCAGGGCTCTGTGATTTGTTACCTGTTCTCTATATTATTATTAAATCAGTTAGAAAAATAAACAGTAAACCTACCTACTTGAATTTAGTAAAGAAACTCCCACTTAAGAGATGAGTACTGCTGTGACCTAAACTGGTTATTTAGAGCCTTATAATATGTGATAACCTGGCTTTTCTTTAAATTCATCTTGTGTTTCATTGAGATGAAGCATTCTGAGGTACACAGCACGTGTATAGAAATTATATTTAGGATGTTTGGGGATTTTCACTTCTGGAATACTAAGAACAAGTTCTGCTCTTTTTGGTATGAGTGTAAACACAAACTAATTTCACTGACGTCAACAGTGTAAAAACCATATGCTGCTGCTCCTGGAGCTGACTTCAAATGAACTAAGAACTGATGTACAACATAGACCTCCCTGGGTACAAACAGTATTAGAATCTGTTTGTTAAAACTTTACTGTTGAATTTACTCTTCATAAGACTTTATTGTGTCACACTGCAGACCCACAACAAAGAAAAAAACCTGGGTCAACAGTGCTTAAAAACTGGTTCTTTCACAGTGAAGAAACTACAGTAAGTAAGACTAAATGAGAAGGGGAAAAAAGCTGTAAGCAAAAGTCAGAGCTGGATAATATGCCCTCCTTACTGCTCGCTGGCTTTTCCACACCTGACCTGTGTTTGGAATTACAAGTGGCCAAGGTTTCACTTCCATTAGACTTGTTTCAGTCACAGGCATTCCATATGTATCAGTGAAGAGTGAAACATTTCTCTAGTGAATTTTTGGTAAACATTACATTCCTACCTTTCCTCAGCACTTTGAGGTTCATGGGGAAAAAAGTAATAGGCAGGTGAAATGAAGAGCTGTGGTTTTAAGATCATAGAATCATGTAGGTTGGAAGAGACCCCTGGGATCATCAAGTCCAACCATCAGCCCTACTCTACAAGTTCTCCCCTACACTAGATCCCTCAACACCACATCTAATCTACTCTTAAACACAGTCAGGGAGGGTGACTCCACCACCTCCCTGGGCAGCTGATTCCAATGACTGACCACTCTTTCCGTGAAAATTTTTTTCCTAATGTCCAGCCTAACCCTGCCCTGCTGCAGCTTGCAGCCATTCCCTCTTGTCCTGTCGCTCATTGCCCGTGAGAAGAGACCAGCACCAACCTCCCTACAATGCCCTTTCAAGCAGTTGTAGAGAGTGATGAGGTCTCCCCTCAGCCTCCTCTTCCTCAGACTAAACAACCCCAACTCCCTCAATCGATCCTCATAAGCCTTGTTCTCCAGGCCTCTCACCAGCTTTGTTGCCCTCCTCTGTACTCGCTCCAGCACCTCGATATCTCTCTTGTGCTGAGGTGCCCAGAACTGGACACAATACTCAAGGTGCGGTCTCACCAGTGCTGAGTACTGGGGGACAATCACCTCCCTACTTCTGCTGGTCACACTATTTTTTATGCAAGACAGGATGCCATTGGCCTTCTTGGCCACCTGGGCACACTGCTGGCTCAAGATAATCAATAGTTTTTTACTTTGTTATGTTCTAAAATTTTTGCCAGTAAACTGCAGTACAACATCTTAAGCGGAGACTAATCTTTAAGAACATATTTAATCACATTTATTTCTGCTCATCTAGACAGAAAGTAGAAAAATTAACAGCTATAACAACCACTAGTTTGCTTATACTGGAGTAGATCCATTATCACGCTGCTGAAGAGCAGTCTGTGCAAAAGCACTGATTTCTAAATACCCTGGTCACCCTTAAACACTGCTACAACTCTTATCTTCACTCAGAGATGGCAGCCTTATAACTCAACACATTTGTCTAGTCAGCGTGTCTAGAAATTACTATGATAACGTTGAAGATATGCTGCCGTCACACTTCATCACTTCTTATTAGGTACAGCGTCAGCTACAGACTTAATGGATTTATAATCGTACTTCTTGTATACAGCATGTCTTTGGCCAGATTAAAAAAATATTACAGGGCAAGATTTAAATCTGAATGTATATATGTGAGAGTAATCTGTGTCACTATTTTTCATGAACTGATCTCCTTTAAGTTAATTATTTACTTGACCTCCTTTAAGCTAATTATTTACTTCTTCTACTAACCTATATTAAGCAAAGACATGTGAGTGGCCTGAAGAGTGACTGACTTAAATGCTGCAGGAACAAAATATTAGTATGACTCATAAATCATCAGCAGTAGCCCTTGTGCTTGCAATCTTTAGTCCAATAGGCCTCTCAGACATTTACTCCAAGTCCTTCTCTTCTCTCTGACCTTCACAGCCACCAGACTTTTATATAAAAGATCAAATAATACAAAAAACTATATTCCAACACAGGAAGATAGTAAAAGAAATCTAGGCCATTCCTAACTTAAAGGCATAAAGGTTGTAACTATTTAGAGCAATTACAGAATAAAAAGCCTTCCTCGGAAAACTCCTAAACATAGCTAGAGAAACATTTCATGCCTTGTTCTCTAAACATTGATTGGTGTTGTAAGGGGCAAATATTGAGAGGCTTTTGGTTTACCTCCTATGTTGTTACTTCCAATATTCAAGACTCCTGCAACAGCACAGGATTTGTAGGATGATCCTCGTGCTACATTAAAACAAATGCAATAAAACTCAAGACAATCTGATTGTGGTAAAATTCACTTGAGTGACTGGGTTACTGTGAGCAAATCTCATTGCCCATGGTCATGAGATACTTCTTATTAGCCCTAGAAAGAGTAAGACTCTTCACTCAATATCTTCGCTTCAGCTATGCCACTTGTCTTCTTTATGAAGGAGGAATGGAAAAAATAATGTCAGCCAAGTTATTTAGAAGACAAAAAGGATATTCCTGGCCCTGGAAGGCAAACAGAGATAATTTTGATTTATTGTGCATAAATATATCGCAATAGATTGCAGTTATGCCTCCTTTCATATCCTGCTGCCTCCATTTTGGGGAATATCAGTAGATTAAAAATCCATACTTCCTCTCACAGACTTAATTTTTTCCTTCCAGGTTCATCCCTCTCCTGTCATTTCTTCCCATAAACTTACTGAGCTTCATGTTGGAATGATGCAGTATTCATACTTTATCTGTCTTATTTGGGAAGCTATTTCAATGCTTGTGATGCCAGTTAAGTTTTGGTGTAAACATATCCATGGAGGAGTTTATCTGTATTATTTTCAGCCAGAATTATCTTCCAACATAAATATTTCTACTCCATTGCTACTGTTAAATGTTTTCTCCTCATGCCAAAATGTACTTCTATGAAGTATCTCAGTTCCTTCTCACCAGACTAAACAATCAAGTTCTGTTGATTAATCTCTTAAGGTGTGTTTACTATTTCCCCAGTCATTCAAAGATAATTTTTTAGTCTTGTTTAATGTCTCATCTACCCACATCTGCATCAAGCCTTCTTCAGTTTTATGCAGTTGTCTTAAAATATTACTTGTTGTAGTATGAAAGCCCACCTAATTTGATACATCCATTGGTTCCAGTATATCTATTCATTGCCTCACTGCCTTAATAATTCATAGCTTTCTCAAGAGTGACAGGGTATCTAATTTCATTTTTTGCCACCTAGGAAATATGGAACAAGTTATATGATGAATCTCTAAATCAAGATCTTTGCACTGTACCTACTTTGTATTTTTCTGGTCAAAAAATCTTTCCTTCTATGATGATCTGGTCCTTGGTCAATAGCTTCCGATTAGCAATCAGGTGTAGCTTTCATAACTAATTCTTATGCCAAGACATAAGAATATTATCTGTTGATTATACTCAGCAGGTGTTTTCAACACCAAACTTGGAGGAGTATAACTAATAACAACTCTCTGCTCACATCTTATTCACACATCCATGAACTACATGGAGTATGTGTTCAGCTTCAATTATTTTCAAATTATGTCACATATGTGTTCTGAATCCATAATTAAAGCAAAACAGAGTTCTTTCAATAGTACTTCTATGTTATCAGCTTTACTTTTCAGTGGCTCTTCAGTATGTAAGATGAAGAAAGAATACATTAATTTATGTCTTTATTTCTGAATGGCATTCCAGCACTCAGAAATGACAGTATAAGTGTAATACCATCAGATTGTAAGTTATTTCTGTGCTAAAGGTGTTGGAAAGTGACAATCCAAAGCAAAGGTACTAACACTAGCTTATTTCTAGTTTGTTGTATTGCAGCTTCTGCAACGGACTGTCTGACAAATTTAAGGTTACTTTTTGACTGCATTATATGTTTTCAGTAACTGCTTGAAGAACCAGAAAGAGAATTAATATTGTTACATCAATACTAAGTGTGCACCCCATGCCCCACAGGTTACAAATGTCCTAGTCTCTGCTTTAGATCTATTCGTATGAGCTGTAAATAACTTAATCACTGCATTTTTTTAAACTGTCTTACTGATATATCAAAGCAAATTGTCCTTATTAAAATGTATCTATCTGATCAGGCCTTGTAGGAAAGATAAATGGTATAATAAATTTGAGTAAGAAATTCAAGATGCATACTTTGATTAAATTCTCATCAAAATCCATGGGAGTTCATTAGGGTTTAAGAAACTGACTTCTTTAAATATAAAGTTCTCAGTAGCTCACTAACTAATCTTTATAATAGGTTTTTCACTTTTGGGATGCAGTTTCATCACCAGTTTAACCCAGTCTATGGATGTGCTCTTGGGAAAGGGATAGTTCTGCCTTTCCTCACATTCTTAGCCACATGTTCCCAAGGCTTCCCAGAAGACCATCCAATCAAAAAGCACACTTGCAAAAGTTGATTCTTTTTCAGTCACACTCCAGCTTCCTGGCCTGACTGACCAAATGCATATGCTGATATATGGAAGTGACAAAACGCATGGCTGGGACCAAGGGGTAAAGAGGTCAACACCTCCATCAACAGTGATACAAACCAGCTGCACTGAACATCAAATTTAGATCACCTTTATGTCAAGCTGGCATAGTATTTGATCATTTTAAATCTTATTAATTTTAATCTATGTAAGTATTTGCTACCGTGGACTGGAATCCATTTAGTTACTATTATTATTGACAATGTTAAAGGCAGATATTAATTGCAGGCAACTGATGCAGCAGACCATACACTCAGGCTGAAAGAAGGAACAATAGAATGTCACATTTTGGAATGAAAGATGAGACCTACTGCTTGGTAGTGTTGGTTAGTTTGCCAGTGCTTTAGCAGCAGCTAAAACACATGAGCTAAAGGGATTTTCCCTGAGGATTGATTGTAAATGGCAGGGCTGAGCTCTGGATCATCTGCTTTGCAGCATTTATATGTCAGATGCAAGACAGAAACCAGAAACTTTAGAGAACTCAGAGAATGGGAAAATCACTCTGAATATCTATATACGCAGCAGGGACATACCATGATTATAAAATAATTTCCCTTCTTCATAAAAAATGTTGGAGTTGCCCCTCAAATCTATATGTAGAAGGATCAAATCTTTATTGACCACTTCTTATATTGAGATTCCATATTTTTGCTCTTTCTTACTGGCCTATATGTGTCATGGGATCTTCGTCTGGTCTCTCTGGGCTCGTTTGCTAAGTCTGTATTCCTACCCTTAAATCCCATATAAATTATTCTTTGCTGCTTAACATGAACTTCATTTATTAATCAATACTGTACCCATTGCTTTCACCCTTTTCCCTTCCCTTCTGACTGCCTGATCTCATGTTCTGACCAGGAGTATCACAGAATCACAGAATATCAGGGATTGGAAGGGACCTTGAAAGATCATCTAGTCCAATCACCCTGCCGGAGCAGGAACACCT
>VZTM01013880.1:8424-24004 GCA_013400555.1 Jacana jacana | reverse complement strand
TCTTGGCCATGAGGGCACAGTGCTGGCTCATGGTCATCCTGCTGTATGATGAGTATTCATCATTTAAGGGTACCTAGATCCTGCCTCACAAGAGAAGATCTCATTTTGGTTGGTTGGTTTTCTTTTCTTCATGGAAATAAGTTTATGCTTGTTCAGGAAGTCAAACTGAGGAGCAGCAACCCCAAGCCCTCACCTGCAATAATTAAATGATTCCTTATATATAAACTGACCTTTCTGAGGCTTTCTTTCATAAGACTGCAGTGCTATATTTTGTTTGAGTACAGTTTAGGGCAATATTTAAAATAATCTCTGCAGGATTTTTTACATATATATGTGTACATATATATTTTTTTGGCAACCATAAACCAGTACCTTTAATTATCTTTATCACTTCATACTATTTAGATGTAAGTTGTTTGACAGCTTTTATCAAAAATCTACATGCTGCTTTCCCTGTCAAAGTCTATTATTCTCACAGTGTTATAGCAAGCAGCAAAATGGCTCTTTAACAACAATATTTCTATTCCCTAACCTTTCAAAAAAACCAAAAGGCTATATTTCCATTAATTGCAAAGATTATACAATTCTACATCAAGAGCATTCTCTTTACCATTTTGTCACCTCTGTAAGGGAAAGAAAAATCACCATCATCTTCTGAACCATTCACTAAGTAGTTTCAGAAGTTCACTTGCCTTTAGACAGCTAAGAGAAGATTCTGAATTAGGAGTGTAATCATGCTAAATAATGGCTATGGTCCAAGGAGAGGAGACGGGCACATTTCTAGAGTAATTCAGAGCTCTAGTGCTTTGAATTGAGAAGTCTGTGCCTCAGTCTGCAATAAGGCCAGGGACACCATGTGTGACAATGCCACCAACTTTGTAGAGAAAGTTGAGGAGAAAGAGGACTTCTCATTGGGCTACACAGAGCTGCCAGGGACAGGCTTACTGCCTGCTCTGTTGGACAATAGAGACTATAAAGACACATTGCTCCATTCCTCCCTAGTCATAGCTAATTATCCTGCATTAAAAAAAGAATTAAAATTACCCACATGAGTTTGGAGGCACACTTCATATATATTTTAGCAAGACTGAGATATTGTCATCTTACAAGCACATTAAACATGACACCGATAAAATTATCTTTAGATGAATCCTGGTCAAACATTCAGTGAAACTAGGACTGAACTAACACCACTGAACCAGCAAATATGAACAGTCCTTGCATATTTTTAGAGAACCTTAATAATCTCTTCACAGATGGGAAAATGTAATTTTAAAATAACTCTGCTGCTTGGACAAGCAAATAACATCAATACAGAACAGATGAGTCTATATTTTGCACCTTATTCATTCTTGCCAAATGCACAGTTTAATTTAAAGTCTTATTAAGGATGAAATGAGTATTTATTCAAATAAAACGGAGGGAGAAGCAAAGTCCCAGAGAATTCAACAGCAAATTTTCTTTTGACTTACAAGAGGTCAGAATATTATTACTCAACAGATCTTTTCCCCTGAACATTTGCTATGTCTAGTCATTTCAATTACTTAAGTGGCACAAGGAATAATTGTTCTTTGTTTCTCTTATCCCCTAGTGCCGTTGAAGTGGACTACATGATTCAACTAGGCTACCACTAGAAATTCTATCCTGGTCCTGAAACAGCTTAAAAAAATGGAATTTTAAAGACCAAAAATGTTTCATTGAAAAATAGCCATTCAGTTATGGTACTTATATCTGACAAGGGTCCAGTGTACCTATAAGCAAATGGGTCAGTCAGGCCAAGGATAGCTTCAAGACAACATGCACAAAGGGAGCTCAATGCCAAACACAGAAATGGCACCATCACTTTGACCCTGTCTTTTCCTGTACCACCAATTCAGGCGTGCTTTGATACTCTAAACGTTTTGCTTATGTTCCAATTCTAATGTTATCAAAATTAATCTTGTTTTGAATCAAGAGTTGGACCAGATGACCTCCAGATGTTCCTTCCAACCAGTATTCTCCTATTATCCTCTGTAGACTATTGCTTTTTGGTTTTATTTTCTTTGTTGTAAAGTACTTAATTTGTTTATATGTTTATTAGGTAAATAATATTATATTAACATTGTGCAATAGCAACCCTGCAAATTCCTCAGCAGCTTATTCTTGATCCAGGAGAAAAGTCCTGTAATAAATTTGAAGCCAACAAAATCACTCCAGATATTTCCTAATGTAGCCAAGTCTGCTAACACTAACAGTGTTCAGCAGATTATTTATAGCAAATAAACGATGTTTTAGATACTCAGAAAATATCTCATTCTGCCATTTTGTTCTTGATAGCTTTAAGGAAGACTCGAGATTTTGTTTTTCTGGTCCCTTGCTATTTATCTATTTGCCTATCTATCTGGGTTGTGGGTTTGGGGTTGGTTTTGGTTTTTAAATTGTTCCTTTGCAGACTGAATTATAATTTCAAAAACGGTATAAGAAAGTAAGACCTCAGAGATGCCTTTTGCATTTCAGCAGTTCTGCCCATGGTCTCCAAACAAAATCCCAGCCTGCTGACCTTGTCAGGAAAGTACCATAAACTGACAGGACAGCAAAATCCCAGAAGTTTTTATGTTGATATCAGACTCACAGCCCTGCCATAGTTCCCTTAGATGCCTAGTCAAGCCTGGCACCTTTACCTTCACCTCAGCTGCTCACCTAAGTGAATAACATTTTACCAGGAGAAAAAAATATCAATTGATAATTTTTAGGTTTTAATTGAAAACATATAAAGCAAATGTTCATGACAGCAGCTAAGACTAGACTCTACGAGCATTCTCAATAAGAAAAGGTGATTTTTCATACTGACATAGATGTGCAAGATTCCTGCAGGGAAACTTGGAGAGATTTCTTGATTCTTGAAGTTGCCTTGTTCATTTCTAATGATTCATTAGTATTTGTACTCCAGCAATCTCTAGAAGTTCCAGCATACACCAGAATAAACTGCACAAACACAGTCATGTCTAAACAAAAGCTCAAGAAGGCTCCTTCCCCACAAAAAAACAGAGCCTGAAGATGCAGAGGTTTCCCAGGGAAAGCCTTCCCTTTTACCCTAAGCCTGCACACTTAGGTACATAAGCGGAATTAGATAAGCATACTTGAATCAAGGCCTAAAAAACATACATACTGATTATTCTTATTCCTACAAGTACTCATGCCTCTTAATTTGGTGGTCAGCTTTTAGCAGTAGATGAGTTAGATGACTCATATGAGTTCATATGTTAATATGTTACCCTACATAACGGGGGAAAAAAAATTGCTGGACGGGAACAGCAGGAACTTTCTAGGAAGTCCAAGGACACAGCATGATAGCTATGAAATCATTCAATCCCTGAATATGATACAATTCTTAAATTTCTTTTATGTATAAGAAATAATAAGAATAATAACACCAATCTTCAACAAGACTGAAGTAATGGATAGATGAGCCTCTGACTTACCATGTGCTACATTATTATAATCTTAATTTTTTTGGTAACCTCTGCACATAATAGGAACATTAGGAACATCCTTTTGAAAGGTTTAAGCAAGCATAGCATATTACAGATATAAAAACAAACAAACAAACAACAACAACAACAAAAAAAAAAAAAAAACACAAAAAAAAACCAAAACACAAACAGCAACAACAAAACCCACACACACTTAAATTTTCAAAACACTTTCCACAAGCATTTTGTGCTGTTGCAGAAAATAGACCCTGTGTTCATGGCTCACTATCACTTCAGCTCAACCCTATAGCCAGTATTTCAGTCTCCCAAATTAATCAGAGCTGCACAATTCAAAAGCAGCACAAAGTGATTAATTAGAATCACTTGTTGTCAAACAAAAGGGACCTACTGTGTGGAGGGAAAGAATGGGAAGGTAATAGGAGGAAATACAAATCCTGATAACACAAATTAGGTTGGGAAATCTATCCTACTAGGAAACAAATAATACCAATAGCAGCAGAACTGAATAAGCTGGATGAGTCTGATTACAAGCATTAGTTCAAGTTTTGCTTGTTGAATTACATTTAGTGCAGTTTGTCTGAGGTCTAATACTGTGTGAAGTCAGCCTGGAGCTCTCCAGGACACTATGAAGATTTCTGGCTCTCCTGAAAATCACCTCTCATACCCCTTCATAATGGTTATTTCTGGAACTCCTTCCTTCCTTCCTCACAACTACAGCAGAAATTAGCCAAAACATTCAAAAAATGTCAGCATGGACAGACATACAAACAAAACAAGAGTGATCACTTGAACCCTGTTCTTTCAGATAATGTGTATGCTGCAACTGTGCAAGACAAAAAGAAACGTACTGTCTTTAAATAATATAAAAAAATTTTAGATTGTCAGTCTTCTTTTGTCTAGTAGTTCATGCCTGCACTATTAACTGTCCTAGCTTCACCTGTGCTTCAGTCCTCCACTCACTTTTTAGCTTCTCCACAATGCCTACACAAAGTCCCATTTATCCTCCACCCGATGCAGTTAGTCCTGCCTGCCAATTTCCTGTCCCCCAAAAAAGAAACTTTGCAGTCCGTTATCCTCCCTCTATTCCCATCCCAACTGGCCTGGCATACAAAACTGCCAGAGGAAGCAGAGGAGAAAGAGGAGAGGAAAGAAGTTAAAAAAGGATGGATTTTTCCAGAAGCTTTTCCTCCCCCTTTATAAAACACACTGAGCTCTGCTGAAGAGGATGTTCGCACACACTCCTCCTCTTCCTTCCACCACCTGATTTTGATATCTACTCTGTTGCACAAAGGTGAATATTTTGCTTCTCTGGTAGACCAGAAAGGCAGCACATTTGACTTTTATCTGACATTCCTCTAAACCATCACCTTTTTCTCCCAACAGAGCATGCTGTCCTTTGCTATGTGACTCATCGCTAGTTGACACCACTGGTACTTTGCCCAGGTGGTATGTTATGTTTTGTTCTGAAGCCCATTAGAGCAGAAGACAGAGACCTGGTGAAGCCAGATCTCAGAGATACCACAAAGGACATAGCAGCAATAACACTGATCTGAGTTAGAGAGTTTCTTTGACTGCAGCTCAGGTATTCAAATCTGATCTGGCTTGAAATGGAAAAGTTCATATTGTCATGGCAGGCGGATACAACTTAGCCATATGAATTCTTATTCTGTTTTTTATAACCACCTCACTGCTGCCGGCTGCCAGCTGGTTTTGAGTACAGTAGTTATCGCAGCTGCATTCAGAGCACTTCCTTCAGAATATTTGCCTCTGTAAGTCATATTTAAGGTACTTTTGACAACTTCTAACTTAGAACCGAATGTAGTGAATTCTCATCCATTACAAGGTGCACATACGTTGCAATCAAGTAAACTGGAGTGAATTCTAAGCGTAGAGCATGCTCTAAGCAAGAGGCTTCCCTATCTCTCCAAAACCATCAAGGTTTTATTTCAAAAGCAATGCCCAACAGGAAATAAAATAGTTTTTTGCCTAGTCTGTTATTTGAAAAGAGCATTGGACATGGAAAAGAGCTTGGGTCCAATCTTGGACTTTTCTTGGGTGTATGTGAAGGCGAAGTGTTGTTTCCTTCAGGATGTTTTTCACACTGGAAACAGTGAAGTCAATCTTTGATGTAATATAGACAATCAAAGATGTGGTAGGATTACGACAACAGAGGAAGCTGTCATGAAAGGCAAATTATATACATGTTTTATTTGAGTGGATGCAATTTAAAAGTTGAAAATACAATGGGGAGACTGGTATTGAATCACTGAAATTTTGCTGTGACTTTCAGTAGACTAAGACGAGTTTTTTATTTAAAAGTTGAAACTTGAACAGGCTCACGTATCTGCTGGACAAGTTTATGAAATCTTGAAGATTAGGTAATACATTAGTCAGTGTTTCTGGTTTCACCATCTTATTTATATTTGTAAAAACTTGTAGTGAAGCAAAGAATGGAAGCTCTTCTTTTTCCATGATCTGGTAAAGGCAAAGGATCACTGCCCTAAGGAAAAATGGGACAGGAAGCAATGAAGTTCATATGTCTGATTGTCACTTATATTAACATTTTCAAAACTTATTTTTAAGTCAGACACAGTGCATATTATATGTCTGAATGGGGACGACAGGGGAAATTATCTTTCAAGGAGACTGAAACTAGTCAGTAGATACAATAGACATTAGATTCATGTATTTTTTGTCCTTGATCCATGGAAGGGAGCGGGCAGAACATTAATGGCAGTTGCTTCTTCCCAGGTTCCTCATAAGTCACGGCATTAGCATGGTCGCCACAAATGTAGGCTGCTATTAGCAGCCAGGGCACCTTGGCAGGCAGACAAGCTCTGCCATTATCCTGCTCTGAGCAGCAGCACGATCACACAGGGACTTAGCCTAAAACAGCAGGTTACTTCTTCCACCTTAATATACTTCACTGCTTGCTCTCCTGATGTTCCGGATTAAATTCTAGACTGAATCGCAAGACTCAAAAGCAATAAAAGTACTTTAATATCCTTGGACATATACAATAACTTGTTATAGTTGCATGCTCTGTGTGATTGTACTGAGAATTGTAAAGGTAGTGATTGAATGTGTTTGTTGAAATATTTCTGTGTAGGCTTGTTAAAATGTGTATGCCAGAAAAGGGTATAGCATATCCAAATAGTGAGCTGTCTATCGCAAGACTTAGTTTAGTCTTTGATGTAGTTTTCTGAGTCCCCTGATATGTGGGTGCAGGAAGAAGAGGTATCTTCTGCTTCCCATAAAACACTTCAGGAAAAAGAAAGGAATTTGATGTCTTGGAAAATGCAGGGGAGGCAACTCAAAGCTAACTTCTCAAGTTGATGAGAATTACAAAATCAGAGAATGAATCGTGGAATTATATGGGATTGGAAGGGATCTCTGGAAATCACCTAGTCCAGCCTCCTGACAGAGCAATTCCCCTAGAGAGAGGGAAAGAGAGACTGGGAATCCAGAGCTTATTGGTGAACTGAATCTGCAATTACCTTAACCAAAATGGATTTCAGCACTTCAGTGGTTCTTGTGAGTTTTAAATCTCTGTGAATACTCTGTTATATGTGCTTGTCAATGAAAGCTCTTGATTGGGTTTTTATTGTTTGTTTGTTTTTCCAAAGAACTGCAGTCCCATGTATCCCTATCTGACTGAAACTGGAAACTAAGCCTTGATTCCATTTCATAGAATCATAGAATCATAGAATCATAGAATCATCTAGGTTGGAAGAGACCCTTGGGATCATCAAGTCCAACCATCAGCCCTACTCTACAAGTTCTCCCCTACACCATATCCCTCAACACCACATCCAATCTACTCTTAAACACAGTCAGGGATGGTGACTCCACCACTTCCCTGGGCAGCTGATTCCACTGACTGACCACTCTTTCTGTGAAAAACTTTTTCCTAGTGTGGGAAAGTAACAAAAGGTTAGTGAGAAGGACTGTAAACACGCTCAAGTGACTCATGTGTAGGGTGCTAGAAAACACATATATCTCACTAATTGTTGTTTAGTTGTGTGTGCTCAATAAATAGAACATCTGCATTTAGGCCTGAGGGGCACCTTGTGGAGCATGCCTGAGATTCCTCCCCTGCAGTTGACGAGATCAAGCATAGCAGAAAACTCTGCCTGCTGGAACCCTTGGAACACAGGCCAGAACAGCAAGTGTGAGCTCTTGCTGTCTCACTCCCCCTGCTAATAAGGACTCTTTTGTTAATAAGGACTTTCTCGTGCTCCATGACTCCCGCATTCCCTGCTTGCCTGCCTCTGCCTAGGTCCTGCTTTGGAGATTCCCCAACCCGTGCATTACTGAGATTAAATTTGTTCTTTGCCTTTTATCCATGGTTTTGTAGTTGTTCTTGTGTCATGCCTGCTTTGACTCACACATCATGACATTCTCCTCTCAGAGAACCAGAAGGAGCAAAATTTAAAGTGTGATGGAACGGGTTCAGAAAGTATGATGCAAGCAACAGAGTACACTGCAGAGCTCTCAAACGCAGTGTCAGCCTCAGATGAGGCCTCTACATGAGCAGAAGCCAACTCAGACCTGAAAGCAGTGCACCATACAAGTGGGATTCTGAACCTATCCCTCTGACACTCATCTGAGCTCATTAACATGGTCTTACCATTGCGAGCATCTGGCTATTCTGCTCCTGGTCATGAATCTAGCATGCCATTTTCTGGTTTAGGTGTCCCTACACCATCCACAACAGTGGGCAACGAGGAGGACAGGGACACAGCAGTATTCTGACCATGGCAACTTGTTTAGCCACATCAGCAATGGTTTCTATCAGAGTTAGATTGGTGGTTGGACTCAATGATCTTAAAGGCCCCTTCCAACTTGGACGGTTCTATGATTCTATGATTCATTAGCACAGCCATACTCTTTGTAAAGAAGCATGATTGTTGATTTATGAGTTAATAATGGCAATTTTACTCACCCTTGAATAAAGGAATCAACAAAATTGGTCAGTCGAGACCACAGCTTAGCTGAGAAATAACCTTCAACTTGATTGCCTTCCTCTGAAGAGGAAGGACCTAGAGTGGTTTTTATCATTGTTACTTTAAACTTCAATGATGCATCTGGGATACCTGTCAGATTCCCCAGTCAGACACTACTAGTAGGATAACCCAGGTGTTATCATGCATAATAGTGTGTCTTATTATTTATATTTCCATACTGCAGGAACAGCACAGGGCAAAACGCCCCAAACACATGTCTTTGGCAACTCAGCTGTGTCTGTATGTGTGTGCATACAGAACATCCTCATGAACGTGTTTAGTGCTCCTTCAGCAGCATTTTTTGCTGTGATTAACACACTTACTATCTGAAGAGCTAGCTGGACTAAAACTGACATGGAGTTATCTATACTAGGATGTCTGCCTGGGAGACTAACTTCGGAATATGCTTGTACTAAGCTAATCCAACTCTGTAAGAATTCATTTCAGTGCTTTGTGTAAAAATATATGACAATAAATGGCCATTGTCTAGGACTTGTTCATCAGTCACAAAGATGCGAGGATTCTGCTGAGTGCCAGGAAACATGTAGTGGAGTTTCTTTAATCAAGTGGTTAACTGCAAATAAACTCTGGAGAAGTCCAGTGGATTTGAGACAGAAAATTAACAGTAGCTGTTAGCAGCTTTGATGTATTTCAGTTGCTTTTGTTTTTTAGTATAAGTAGAAAAATCGATCACCTCAAACACTGTTCTCTGTGTCTAAACTATTTTAACATTTTCCCCCACCACAGTTTGAAATACTAAAAGCAATCCTCTCATTCCATGGATTTTGAGCCTTGGTCATCTACTGCAATGCAGCATTTACACAAGACCTGGCCAAAACTGAATAGATGAAAGATGCATTTAGCAGAGCAGTGTGTCTTCAGTCACCTTACAGTATATACACACTGCCTAACTTATGTTTACCTGGAAGTTACATGGGATGCTAAACATGAATAAATAAGTAGCATTTATTTTGTTGTTTTTTGCATTTCATTAAAAAAAATCAAGGATATTAATGTCTTTGTTAAAGAAAAAAAAACCACATTAAATTGTAGGAAAACTACATATATATTAGCATTCATTCATAATATTTTTTTTAAACTACTCTTGTTTTTTATCATGAATTTCATATTCTAAGATTTTTCTTTACCCTTCTACTTGTTTGCGTTCTGGCGTAAAAATTACAATCTTAGAATCCAAATCTCTGAAAACTCAGGCTTTCAGAAAATATCAAATGTGAGTCATGAGAATAAGTCACATGTGTTGGAGCCATGAGAAATATAACATTGTTGAGCACCTTTCTAAAGTTCTAATATGTATAATGACACATTATTTATCTCATCATATTTTCTAAGTATTTGATAGATATTGGAAATGCAGAACACAGTAAGAGCTACTGTCACCAGCTACTATGGTGATAAATGCTATCTATTATCTTAATCATACATGATTAACTGATATTAAAACTGGTCCAGGAGAACTAATTTATTAGGATTTTTATCCTTCTTTAAAGCATAAAACTGTTAAAAGCCTAATAACTGCTATTTAAACAGAATGAATGCCATCAGATGAGTCTTTTGCAGATAGATAAAACTCTTTGTTTTTCTGTAGAATTACATTTTGAATAATATTTTGCAATATTCCACAGTAGCTGTAGTTTTCATGAACTATTAAAATCAGTAATAACAAGAATTTATGCTCTCAGCTAGGAGCAGCCATGGCTTAAAAACTGAATTGCTGTCTACCAATATGAATAGAGGTCAGGAATGATTTTTCATGGAAAAGATCTATGCTTTAAAATTCACCATCACTCAACCAGTAGAATGAATATTTTTACCTATATCAGAGATGTGGAAATGCAAAGATGGCAGAAGCATAAAATATGTGCAGATTGTTGCGCCATTATTACCATGAAACCAAACGATAAATCACCTTTCCAAAAATCGGGAAACAGCTTTCATAGAACCTTAATCTGCTGAGAAGTAATTAAACTTGAACAAGGCCTTTTCACTGGAACATCGACATTATTTACCTGATGCTAAAACCTGCCTTCAGAGGCTCAGTATAGGAATTGAAGCCAGGCCCACTTTACGAAAGAGCTCCTTTTATTCAAGAATCTTTGCACCATGTTTTATTGGAGCATTTGTATAAATTAATTCGAGATCAAAAAGACTTAAGCACCTATCTAAAGTGGGTAACAAGCTTTAAAACATTACCTGAATAACAATGGACTTAAGTGGGTACTTTTCTGGCTAGATTTCATATTTGGACACAGTATAAATAGGAACTATGAATAAATATTTGATTGTCCTTTAGGGTAGACTCTCAGAGCAGATGTAATCCTGAGGTGCTGAGAAACTGGGACATACACTCATATACTTTGTGAGCTGGTCAGAGAGGAATATAATTACACAAATAAATATTGCTAGCATCTGGGCTAACTTTATTATTTTTTTCTTGTTGTACAATAGCTGAGACAGTTAAAAGCTGATGATGGCTGCAGGAGGCCTTTCTCTATCACATACTATTTATATTTACTTTTCATTAATACTTAAAATATGCCAGTGGTTGATCACACACAAGAAACTCAATCCCTACAGTGTCAGAGTCCTAATGAGGAATTGAACTAACATATTTTTGGTCATTTCCTATTTGAGGAATACTTCCCTGGACACACTTGCTGTTGTCACAGAATCAATTAGAAGGGGTCTTCAGAGATCATCTAGTCCAACCCCGCTGCCAAAGCAGGTCCACCTAGAGCAGGTTGGTCAGGAACATATCCAGGTGGGTTTTGAATATCTCCAGAGAAGGAGACTCCACAACCTCTCTGGGCAGCCTGTTCCAGTGCTCTGTCACCCTTAGGGAAAAAGGTTTTCTTCATGTTGAGATATAATTTCCCATGATTCAGCTTGCACCCATTGCCCTTGTCCTTTTGCTGGGCACTACTAAAAAGAGTCTGGCTCCATCTTCTTGACAACGCCATTTAGATATTTATAATCACTGATGAGATCCCCTCTCAGTCTTCTCCAGGCAAAACAGACCCAGGTCTCTCATCCTTTCCTCATAAGAGAGATGCTCCACTGCCCTGATCATCGCTGTGGCTCTCCACTGGAACCTCTCCAGTAGTTCTTTGTCTGTCTTGAACTAAGAAGACCAGAACTGGACACAGTACTCTAGAAGTGGCCTCACAAGGGCAGAGTAGAGGGGGAGAATCACCTCCCTTAACCTGCTGACCATGCTCTTTTTAATGTACCCCAGGAAACCATTAGCTTTTTTGGCTGGAAGGACATATTGTCCGGCCATTGAAGATTCAATGCCAGAGGAGAGGGTTCAGCACTAAACACTAAAAGCATTAAGGGCTCACTGCTTTTTCTGCCTTGAATAATTTTGGTGAACCTAGAGATTTCCCTTGATATCTGTCTGCCCCTTGGTTTTCCAAGGGTAAAAAGTGACACAGGAAAACGGGAAACAATAACACTGCTTCTCACGTGGCTGGCGCAAATTAGAGGCTGTTAAGAGAAGTTACCAGTAAGTCTCTGATTGAGCCACACATGCATTACTCCAATTCAGAGCAGTGCAACTCTGATGGGATGAAGGTTTATTCATATATTTATATGAACATTTAAATATATTCATATATTCAAAGAGATTTATTCATATTAAAGGAGCACCAAAAGATCTCTTAATGAGCCTGGAGCCATTGTAGCAGGGACTGTCATAAAATATTGGGAAAATGATCTCTACCACAAATAATTTACTGTGGAAGTACTGTAGAAGAGGGAAGCAATGCATTGGAGATTATAAAGATAGCAGTGAGATTGTAAAAGATGTTAAAGAGAGTTAATTATCCTAACACTATAAGACAGTAACTCTTCTGGCTCCACTACGTTGTGACTCAAGGCATATCTCTAATCCTTTCCCTGGCTTTTTTTTATTTGCCACCCTCAACCATTCTGTTGTTTCTGAATTACTCTCAAACATAGAAAGATCTGAGCTTCTTTGGTTAGCAACCACCTTTCCTAAGCTTACTTTCATTGATTTTCTGTGACTTTAATCCTTAATGTATTAACCTAACTTCTGAGACAATGTGACAGCCTCAGTGGAGTGATTGGGAGAAGGAGGAGAAGGAGGAGGGAAGGTGCTTGGCGGGTTTCAGATGCTATCAGCGTGGTGCAGGTGTGCTAGTGAAGTGCCATATAACCCCTGGCTTTCAGACAAGTAGTCTGAATCCGAATGAGAATGAGCAATAGAGTCCATTTTGTACCCAGACTCAGTTTGGAAAAGACACTGCTTAATTCAACCCAGAAGGAATATGCATTACAAACAAGATTCAAGTTCAATGATAAATGGTTTCTAACTCATGCATGAGGAGGAGTATAATGGAAATGCCAACACAGGGATAACGATAGCAGCTGTAGTATCGAGCAAGTGTTACAGCCTCGCATCAATACATTACCCCACAAGGCTTCCTGCCTCAATGCTATTATTTCTGCCAACAGCGACGGATTGCTTCATGACACGAATGACAGATTTCCAAGTACTTTCACAAAGACACCGTTGTGGTAGTGTTCCCTTATTTTTTGTTATCTTCTTGTCTGAACTTGTCTACTTTAATTTTCTTTTGTCATTTAGAGGGACAATTCTTTGGGGTAGTGTGAGGTAAAAGCAAAAATGTCAGAGTTTGAATATTCAGTGAAAAGAACTAAAAATCCTGTTAATTCAAAGGCAACAAGGTTGGCAACAGGATGAAAACACTGACCCACAGGATCATGGTTGCAAATACCAATAGCTCCACAACTACTAATAGAACTGTTCAAAATCAGTTTCAGATTAAACTTTGCAAATAGGTACTTCCAGCTACACTGACTCAGTACAAAAGTTTTCACTTGTTAGAAAAAAAAAATTAATTCTGCTTGGGAAATGTGACGTTTCTGCTTGAAAAGACAATTTACTCTTCAGAGGTTTTGTCTGTGTTTTTTCACTGACATTTTCTAAAACATAATCCTATTCTGACATCCCAAATAACAAATTTTACAGCATTTTCAAATAACCTACTTTGTGCTATGCCAAATTCTCCATGCTCTTAAGTGGGAAACTGAAGCATATGGACCTGTTAAATATAATATTTTAATAATTTATAAGTAATATTTATATAGAAACAAAAGAATGACAGAATGTCAAGTGGTCACTTACTTATCTCTTCTCTATGAAGCACAAAAATATAAACGTAGGTAATATTTGAGGGTTGTCCAATATTTATTATAAACTTTCAGCACAGGAGATCCAGTAGTTTACCTATCTTTATCTTTATCGCTTCCAGGGCCTTACTAATCTAATAATTAGACATTTTTCCTAGTCTCTATTTTACATATTTGTTTTGAAAATTCTGCCTGAAACATTTTGTTTTGAATTAAGTCAGAATGTTTTACAACACTCACAGAGGATGTGGGAAAAAAAATGGCCATCATCCTCTTTATACTAATTAATTCCATTTTATATATCATCATGCTTCCACTTGATCTTCTTTTTACTGTATAAATAGAATTCTCCCAGCCTTTCAACATAAACTGTGCTTTCTATGCCTTGTCTTTTTTCTCTCCCTTAGAGACTGTCCAATTTATTTACATCTATCTTAATGCTTGTTCTTAGACTGGAAACAGTAGACCAGCTGAGGTCTAACCACGGCTTAGTACAGCGGAATAATTACTTCCCCTGTCATGCTGTTAATACAGCCCAGAATGAGATTTGCCTTTTGTGCAACCACATTATCTTGTCGACTCATATGCAGTTTGTGAGCCATGATGACCTTGGACCTCTCCTACTGTACTCCTGCTCCTCCAGTTACTTTCCCATTTGTATTTGTGCACTTCAGGTTTCCTCAACAGACATTATTATTCATGGCACTTGTCTTTATTGAATTTTATCCTCATGGTTCAAACATTTGCTTTGGTTTAGCAGGATGGTTATGAATTCTGATCCTTTCCTCTGAAAAACACACAACGCCTCTCAGCCTGTCACCCAAGAACTTTTGTATGTGTGCATCTTTCCCTCATCCAAGCCATAAATAAAAAGACTGACCAGAACTGGGGCCATATCTCAGAGTGTCTTACTCAAAATGCCTTCTTTGTTTGATAGGAAACGAATTGAAAAACACTCCCTAAGAGTAATTTTTCAGCCAGTAATGTATCCACATGCAGTGACAATAATTCCTCACCTAGCCAAGGTAGAATGTCAAGAACCTTAATAAAGTCAGAATAATTCACATTTTCTGCTTCTCCTCAATCTGCAAAGAAAGATCATTCATCAGAGGAGGATAGGCTTGACATTATTTTCTTTTGATAGATCCACACTGGACATTTTTAAGCATTGCATTTTCCTGTAGTTTCTTATCTACTGATTATTTAGCAATCTGTTGTAGTATCTTCCCAGCTATCAAAGTTAAGATGACAGACATATCAATTTTGTACGTCTTCCTTCTTTATATGTGAGAGAAGGTACCATGTTTTCAGGAAATTCACACTTTATTTAGCCCACTAGAGAAGTAGTCATGTTTCCAAAATAGCTAAGCGCAGCAGGGAACGGAATTGCAGAATTTCATTATAAATGTCCCAACAGGAAACCGGCACTTGAAAAGCCATGTCTACATCACTTTTCAGTGTATGGCAATATATTGAGAGCTGGGCTTGTGTGAACCTCATGAAGTTCAACCAAGCCAAGTGCAAGGGCCTGACCTGGGACATGTCAATCCCAAGCACAAATAGAGGTTGGGCAGAAGATGGCTGGAGAGCAGCCCCGAGGAGAAGGACTTGGCAGTGCTTGTGGATGAGAATCTCAACATGAGACATCAGCGTGCCCTGGCAGCCCAGACAGAAAGCCAATCTCATCCTGGGCTGCATCAAAAGAAATGTGACCAGCAGGTCATGAGAGGTGATTCTACTGCTCTGCGCTCATGAGATCCCACATGCAGTACAGCGTCCAGTTCTGGAGACCTCAGCAGAGGAAGGACATGGACCTGTTGGAATGGGTCCAGTGGAGGGCCACAAAGATGATCAGAGGGATGGAGCACCTCTGTTATGAAGACAGGCTGAGAGAGGTGGGGTTGT